>JADAZS010000083.1:0-188970 GCA_014872975.1 Diaporthe citriasiana
AATAATAGTATATTAAAATCTTAAATTAATAAGAAAAAAAACTATATTATCCTGGTTTAAATTTTTTACTTTATTATAAAAAATAACTCTAAATTCTTTTAAAATATAAAAAGGGTATTAAAGAATAAGTACTAGTAGGGAGGTTTAATATTACTATTTGATAAAGATACTAAGGATATCTACTATACTATTATCCTCTTTGTGTATAAGCTCTGGGATAAGTAGTTGGAAAGCTGAGATAATGGTAGACAGATCAATAAAGGATGCTAAAGGTTGGCTAAACAGTTAAAAAAAATACAATGTGGCCGAAGCCCTACCTAGCTGTAACCAAAGCACTTTGTGTCTTGTGCAGGCATATCTAGCTCTAAGATCAATTCATTCTGGTGCAAAATTTCTGCAAAAACGTATAGATGGACTGAACTGCTTTTGGTCCTTTTTAAGGTCTCTTAATAAACAACTAGTTGTAACGAGGCTCGGTCTTTCGGCTTTAGGATCTCAATTGTGGATAATGGGCGGAGTCCACCCGTATCTCTTAGTCTATGGCGATCATGTGATAAAAGAACTGGCTTCGTGGACTATAAAAGATAGAGCTATCTGTAGACTTTGCTTGATTCATGGAGTCCTGGTATGATGATACCCACTCGGAGACTATCCCATATTCCTGGGGAACATCGACCAGGAGCAATTACATCATATTCGACGGCGCTGCTTGAACATCAAGAAAAGTCTGCTTGACTCCATCTGCTGTCAGGGCAGATCAGAAGAATACGAACACAAGTTGTGGGCATCGGGTGATGCACAATAAGAGTGACGAGATGAGAAAGAAGGTCCAGGTCGTAATTGAGTGCCGCATTAATACGCCTGGGTATACGCCCGGACCTCGTATTATTGAAGTGCGATGGACTTGCCGGGGAAAGAGTACATCAATCATCCTCATGACGCAAAGCCAGCTTGTTCAAGGGATGGCACGAAGCCGTGACGCATCGCATCTTTTTTGTCTTTCTATTTGCTTTCTCTTTTCATTTCCTTTTATTCTCTGTTGTTTTCTCTTCTCCTCCTTCTCTTTTTTCCTCGGGGGGGGGAGGGTGTCCCGAGGAGTGAATTGCGTTGGCTGCCAGTCTGATGGCAGGCAGGCATGTGCCGTAGAACTGTCTTATTCAGAGCCCTCGTGCTGGTAACCAGACATTGTCCACCATCCACACCCACAGGGTATTGAATCGTAACCAATCAGAGTGATTCTTTTGGCTCTGGCGGGTGGGAGGACAACAGCACTGCGCCTAGGGATCACCGGGTCTAACGATTCGTGCAGGACTGGGCATCTTCTTGCTCACCAATCTCCAGAATTTTGCTGTTAGCGCGGGCGTTCTCCTCGCCTGTTATTTTTCTTTGCACGGGAATAGCTGATGGAACTCCAGACCGATCTTCTTTCGGAGCTGAAACCACCGTACTTTTTCCATTTTACTTCCCACAGCACCCTTTCTTTGATCTGTGCCGCTGTCTCCTGGAGTCCTTGGTATCGACCCAACAAACAAATTTCGCTCAAACCACTAACATACCTCATAGTAACACCCAAGCATTTTGGGTCCTATGGTGATTGGCACCTCCGCTTTCTTCCAACTGGACCGACCAGCCCTGTGGATGGGATATGCACACCATCAGTGGTGTGTTGCTGCAAATGCATTTGAGCTCTACCAGTGTGGTACCTTGATGCATTTGAGCTCCACCAGTGCGGTACCTTGATGCATCCTGCTGCTCACTACCACGTTAAGGATCCGCACTACAGGCAACGTGAGCCTAGATAGCGATTATCTAACTGGCCCAGGTCGATGCAGTCATGGGGTCCCAACACATCGCTTGAAGCTCACGCCTCAGTCACCCTGGCAGAATCGAAATCACGTTGTGGCCCGTCTCGACCAGTACCAGGACGAAGCTGTCCCCCTTCAGGCCGCAGAAAGTCATGGTTCTGGCCTCCACCCAGCATTTTGGGGCTTCCAAAATGCACGTTTTTGCAGTCTGACGGTCCGCGAGTGCCTAAGGGGGGTGTTGCTGTTATTTCGGTCATGACGACAAACGCTCCGAAGACCATTAACAAGGCTCTGAGCAGGAATGTTTTGATGGTGTGGTAAGGTTGCCTCCATGCGACCCCTTTCTTGCTCATTTCCGACCCCTCCTTTATTATTTTGGCCCCCTTGCGTCCAACACCAGGCTGTGTTGGACCCTCCTTCATGCGTGAGGCCCAATATCGCAGCCGCTCTGATCATGCAAGAGGCCTACATTCCTTAGATTGCAGCCGCGTTTGACCCTCCCTCATGCAGTCCACACCCTTTCGTCCAAACTCGGGCTGTGTCAGTCCTCCTTCGTGTGTCAGCCCTCCTTCATGTGTTAGCCCTCCTTCGTACGTATGACGCCCTTCATTTTACCCCCAACACCCCCAAACCCCGAGCGACCCCGCGGCAGAGCCAAGGCAGTCAACCGCTTCTTGACCGGTTCAAATCTGCAGCAAGACTGCGTGTGTGAAGGAGGGTTGACCCGCTCTCAAGGCCAGCTTGATCCAATAAGTTGTGACTTTGAGCATGGAACTGTGATGTGGGGCCGCTCCTAGGAAGGATCAAGTTGGAGCTGGGAGCCTGAGGCGCCGTTCAGCAACCGAGCATCAACGAATCCCTTGCTGACAACAGAAGGACCTCGGGCATTTCCGTTCATGTCTATGAGCCCGAATCATTGTGCAGGAATCCCACGTCAGGCAACGGAGGTTGTTGGGGCAGTGTAATCACCGACCAGATCGGGGTCCTCCTTGCTTCTCGGAGCCTGAGCAAAAAAAAAAAAAAACAATGAACGATTGTCAATGATTGATAACCACACAAAAACACGCCACCTCATGGTGCTAACACCATACGGCTTGCTTCTCCCATCACCTCCACGGTCGTCAAGTTTCGGCTGACATTATCCACAGCTAACGATGTCTCTCGTGGAAAGCGGTCTGCTCGCGTATATGGTGAATTTGTCTTGACGAAGCGACACGCTGTAGTTTTCCCCCTTGAATTTGGTGTTGAGGAGTTCTTCGAGCTTGGACAAGTTAACATATTGTCGCTGGATCACCTGTCCCTCTCCTGTCCCTGAGTTCCCACTTCGCGGGGATTGCCTTCTGCTGCAATGTTGGTTTCTGGTACGGTGAGTCCGTCTGAATTCGCATGTCAGAAATACGGAGATATTGGACCATCGAGAAAGAGAGAAAGAAAGAAATAGATATGATCTCACGTCTTAAGCATGTTGAGGCTGATATTTTCTCACAAAGAGATCTGGAATGCTGTTCTTTTTCAAGATTTCACTGTTGCCACGAGATGAGCGAGGATGGGAGACCCACTGCCACCTACCTTGGGGGTCCCGGGCTCTTCATGTAGGCTCTCGCGAGTGTCCTTCGAGGGGGAGGGGCGGCATTTGGCCGCCCTGCGATTGCAATCGCAGGGCGGGAGAGATGATACAGGGAACGTTTGAATTGGTGGCTGAGAGGTCAGCGGGCTTCCAAAAATGCAGGTGCGCAAGGGGGTCTGACACAGGTCAAATGGCGCGTCCAGGCGCTGGGCACCACCACCCCCGTGTCAGTACCCGCCACTTCGGAGACATCCACTACGGATGTACATGTTGGGGGCTTTTCGGCGCATCTTTTGTATGTACGGGTAGAGAATCTGATCACAGATCTTTGATCTCTCCGCGTCAGATTAACGAGACTAGAAAATGAGGACAATTTCTTGTGGATGAAATGGCCTGCGACTCGCGTTCATTCAATTCTCAAGAGAGAATGACTAACAATTCCTGGCGGGAAATAGACCCGGGAGAAACATAAAATGTATCTGGGAAAACATTGATCGCGTCAGAGTGCTTCCAAGTCCTTTTACTATGCAGGATTGGAGGGTGGCCTACACTGGTCGACTTGGGGGCAACGGACTATTTGATTGGCAGCTCCTGCATATCACGAGGCTTTGTGAGATTCCTGGCTCCTACTGTGTCTGACCTCCATCAGTGTTTCTTTCTGCAAGGTACATCACTGGGCTTGTCGATTCCTAGCATTCATACTGTGCCTCTCCAGTTCAATTCTGGCTGCTGAATGCTGCGCCGAAGAGCTATTTTAAATTGACAAGTTCTCAGCCTTCAAGTTATGAGGCATTGCTTACTTGATACATAGGAAAGAGATCTCCAGATCGGTACTGGCGATTGTAAAGGTCAAGTATCTCGAGAGCCTCCTTGCAATTTTGGGTGATTTCATTGCAATTCTTGATCTCCTGTCTTTCCAGCGACTAGACATGTGCATATAATCAACCAAGTTTCAGACGACCACGAAGGCCCATGTCTCCACTCTCTCATAAGGTAAGGTGTAACCCCTCACTGGACCATGGGATTTCTTTTGACTGTACTATGTGTATCTAATTGCTGTTATCACAGACCTCGTCGGATTCGTTGGAATTGGAAGCATTGCCAGATCATCTACAGAAGCTATCTACCACACCAGGCTTAAGCACACCCGGTCAGCATTTGTCACGCGAGTATAGCACGGACGTTCCAAATGCGACGGAGATTGGTTCCCAGGGATTGTATGGAGACACTTTGTCCCAGGGAACCCCCCTGAACAGGCTCATCCGAAGAGCTTTGCAGACTTGTAAAGGCAATGGAAACTTCCAGAATTTCCTTCCTGATGACAAGCTAGTGGAGATCATGACTGCGGAGAACATCCAATATTATCTCTCTAACAGTGGAAACATCTTTCACGAACATCACGATAAAATCGTTGAGCATGTATGCGGTCAATCGGGACGGTCAAATGCTCGCGGTGCCTCTCGGAGAATATTTGCGATACTTTTATTTATGAAAGAGCCTCGATTGATTCTCGACTTCGTTACCCAAGGCATCGACGACAGCGACCTCCCACTCACCAAAATCCGTGCAGGTTCTTCCTCTTCTGACTCAGAAAGCAGTATGGATGATGACGAGGAAGATTACCTGGCGAGAAGCACAAGTGACGGCCCCATCATGATCAAAAAGTTCTGCGAGTGGACCCCCGCACAAAGACAAACATTTTACAACAACCAATGGCGGGTTCAAGTACCGGTGATCCTAAAGGGGCGCCGAGCACCAGATTTGCATCCTATCCATAAATTTGACAACGACGTCATCCTTCCGTGGATCGAGTATAAAGAACATTACAGTGGTAACTCTGATGTTTCTCGAGTAAAGATCCACAAGTCTCACGCTCAGTTAGGTGTCAGTGTAAGTAAAACTTCGATTAAAGCTACGTGGTACCTTCAATTACTTACAATCAAGCAATTAGGACGACCAATCATTTGCTTTGAAAACCCTGAAGCCTATTGCACCTCAACGTGGCGAGCAAGAGTTCCGACTCGAAGTCAAAGCGCTTTTGAAGGTGAAGGAAAGACCTCATCTTGAAGTTGGTCTCTTGACCTCCTTTGAGCATCGGGAACGGTTTCATCTGCTATTCAGATGGGCAGACGGTGGAAATCTTCGCGATTTGTGGGCGAAACAGCCGCGTCCGGATTTCAACCACTCGCGAATATTTTGGATGGCTCAACAATTTTACGGACTGGCGCACGGTTTGGATGGGGTCCACAACACGAAAATGACGGCAGCAGAGGTCGAAGCGGTCCAGAACTCTCCACTATCCCCAGACCTTGTACAGCAACCATTCGAAACTGCCCAATTTCGGCTACCTGAAGACAACGAGGGCAAAGACTACGGACGACACGGCGATATCAAACCAGAGAACGTACTATGGTTCAAACAGGACTCGGCTCACTCTGCATTTGGAATCCTGAAGCTGTCTGACTTTGGTCTTACCACCTTCCACCGGGCCTTGACAACCGGCGTCAAGGCAGAAGACGTCAGAGTAACTAACACGTATTCGGCCCCGGAACGAGAGATCGACGAAACCCTCTCCCGACCTTTCGACGTGTGGTCTCTTGGCTGTATATTTCTAGAATTTATTACGTGGATTTTACTTGGAACCAAGAACATTACGAAGTTCGCCGACATCAGACTACTAGACGGGGGCGATCGAAGCCCTAGATTTTCCTTGGACAATTTCTTCACTGTTTTCCGCCACGAGGATGAAGCAAAATATCGAGCTAGAGTGAAGCCGTCGGTATCAAGAGTAAGTGGCCCTCTCGATAACCCCAGAACAGATCCTAATTACGCGGTACTAGTGGATCAGGGGATTGAAGAAGCGTTCAGAGCGTAGCCAGTATTTATCCGAGCTCCTCGACTACATTGAAAACAAAATGTTACTGGTCCAAAAAGATGAACGCGACATATCCAAGGCCGTCAGCGACCAACTGAAGGGTATGCTGAAGAAATGCAAACGAGATGAAGAATACGCATTGCGCGGCGGATCAAAGACAGTTCACCAGAGAACCATCACATCCAAGTCAAAATCGGATGAGCCTCAAATTGGGAAATATGACGCTGGATCGAGGCAGACCAAGCGCAAGCTTTCAGAGTTCCAGTCCGACAATGAAAAGAACCAAGGTCCGGCAAGCCGTACACGGAGTCGGTTAGGTTGAAGTATCATTCAAGACAGAGATATGGTGCCACCTGTGTGTATACAGGCTTTGAAACGTCACACCGGTCACTCAGCACAAACTTCTTCATCGCTCTGGTGCAAATATTGGAACCTAGACAGAGGTTTCGGAAATGCTTTGTTCCATCTATGACTGGCTCGAAGTAATACAACCATGACAAACTATCTTCTTGACAGAATCCAAAGGCAGGTGCTGATCATATATGCCATATCATTGTCCTCCGCTATTTGCATAGTGAACTTGCATGGTGTTGCGTATCTCCTCAATCTCGGTCTACGTCAAGCATGTCAGTAGGATATTGAAGGAGCGCTCGGGGGAGTACAAAGCATCTGACATTACTCAGCATCCTGTTCGTCGTGGAAAGGACGATTTGGTTAGTTAATATCTAACATTGTTAGTCCGAGACCGATGTCAAGCTCAACCACATCGACTAACCTTGCAGTCCCAGGCGCCACGGCCCAGTCTCTGATCCAACTCCTTCTCAAGCAGCGAAGAATCCGTGTAACGCATTGGGATGGCTTGGCTCAACTTCTTAGGCATTTTTAAGGGCAGAGTAGTATGTTTGTGAAGCGCAAACCTCGGCTTCGTCAAGTGGAATTTTGATTTGTTGCGCAATTGGACTCGAGTGCTACAAATGCTGCAGCATGAGGGAATTTCGAGAGAAGGAAAGACACACATGCATATATTATTACTCAGTGAAAGGCTCAGACCTACCGCCTGGTGCCCTCGGTCTTCGTCCGCGGAGCCGCATCAGGTGCGCGGCACGTTTGGGATGGGAGATTAGCGCGATTTCAGGAGGGACTCGAACCTTGGCCGTCCTCACCGGTCTTTCTAGCCGGGCAATTATCATCGTGGGTTACATTGCATGAGGCGTCTCGCAGGCTCACTGGCTCAGTTGTTCGAGATGCAGGCTGTGCGTGAGGCATCAGTGAGCGGTGCAGATCCTCCGACGCTAGTCATCTTACACTTCTACTGCCTCATCGCACTCCCGAGCAGATGGAGTGCTCGGGCGAGTTCATATTGGACCCCACCCCATTCTCCTCACGGAACTCGCAGGTAGCAATGCGGGTGTTACATGCAGACATAGCCATCTTTCCATGTTTGAAAGGGAGTATGCCTTGTGATGAACGAGGGTGCGCATTCTAATGCTGTCAGACTTTACCGCATGCATCACAGGGCTTGATGAGGGGGTATAATACCGTCCAGACCCCGCCGGCTTCGTTTTCGTACTTGAACTAACCACTTGAGCGTGCATCTCTGAATTCTTTTAACCTCCAGGTGCACGAAATTTATTCACGCTCAAAATTAGTATGGAGTGGTCGGATAAAGACTCACTTCTCGAAGAACGAGATTTGAGACTCTTCAACTTTGGACAAAACCCGAGTGAAGTGTTGAGTAGTCGCTTAGGCGAACATGTAAGCCGACCAGAATTATCGATATTCAGCTTTCAAAAATCATGACAGTCTAACTGGGCGATCAATTCCCCTGAACAGGAACCTGTCATCTGGAAGTCCAAGAGGTTGATTTCGGATGACGACTGGACGAGATGGCTGGATGAGGTATGAAACGGTTTTAACCTGAGACCCGGTCGATCACGCATAGTTGACTCAATTCGATAGATGGACACAAAAGAGCGCCGACCTGGACAGAGTGAAATAATGCTTCTGTATGCTTCATTACCCAAAGCATTCATACCTTTTGTGGTGACAAAGGATTTTAACTGACGTTCAATGTGGTAGACTCGGAGGGAGACAATCCCTGCGCATCCGTGGCTCAGAAGTGAAGTTTCTGCCATTTTCGAAAAACATATTCCGCAGGATTATACCAGCATTTCACATCCATCGGTCGATTGCTAGATCTATAACCAGGAATACTACTGCGAGTTTCACATTTGTTCGCATGAATGACTCGTCATACAGTTGCGAGAAGCTCGGTTAGTGATCTTAAAATGACCCAACACTTCTCGCTAAGCACCTTCATCAAAGCAATTTTGCTGAAAGACAATGAACAGTTTACAATTGCCGATCATCATCCGAGTGGGCTAATGATTTGGGCCTTTCTGTCTCACATTCTCTGGGCAACATGTCAACTCATGCTGTCCTATATGGATGCTGTGAGACGGCCAGGAAGAAATTTGTCGACCGACTTGAACATAGCCATTTTTCTGCATATCATCCGCTTCTTCTGCCTACTGTGTTTGCCGAGTACGAGCGTCAGCGTCACTTTGATTTGGTTTGGCCGTTGGCACAGAAGTTGGTGTGTCGTGTTGAAGCCCTTGACATTGAAGACCACCAGCCAGCCGAGCCTGGCGATGTGTCAGGCGCGGAAGACGAGCCGGAAGCTTACGTACAGCAGTGGCTTCAAATCAGCTGGCTGAAGAATGGCCTCGAAAATTGGAGACAGGAGCTTGACAAAATGATTGCGCACTCCGATGAACTGCGAGAGATGAAACTTTACTATCGCCGTCCAAGCAAGGACACTAGCGATTCCACAGAATCAACTCCCATCAACGCGAGCTTCTCAGATGATGCATTCCAGGTCGAAAGCCATGGCCACCAAATTCCGGATGAAGCCCACAAGCTGGAAGATGCAGGCAGGCGCATCCATCATCGGCTACTCGAATTGAGAGGCGAGTACGACGAGAACATCAGGGTTTGCGCGACTGTGATTGAGGGCATGGCTCTGGCGGCTCAATTGGTAAGATTCGTGAATCAGTTTTCACAGCACACGGTCAAATAAGACTGACCGTCTCCTCATAGGAATGGAACAAGGTCGGCCGAGAAGATGCGTTGACGAATCGGAAGATATCTCAGTCCAGTGTAGACATATCTGAAGCGACCCGACGAGACGGCGAGAGGGTCAGAACTATTGCCATCCTAACAATGGTCTTTCTGCCAGCCACATTTGTCGCTGTGAGTGTGTCAAATTACGATCCATTTATACACGGATGATCCCAGCCTAATGATCAAAACAACCTAGACTGTATTTTCTATGACTTTCTTCAACTGGACTCCAGGCGAAGGTGAGGTGGTGCTTTCTCCTTATATCTGGATATATGCGGTCGGCACCGCAATATTCACATGCCTAACATTGGGCTCCTGGTATTGTTACGGTCGGCACAGACAACGTCACTGGAGAAAGAATGCGAATACTTGTCATAGTGCCCAGCAACAACGGAACGAATCAAGTGATGAGGTAGATGAGAATGAATGTCATGGTTACGTCGAACAAGTCGAGAATCGCGAAAGCAAGGTTGACAAGTGAGGATAGACTGATGTCAAAAATGCGGCCAACGAGCATGGTCACTTGAATTGCTGAAACGATATCATATGATGGACGCATTTTTCTAATGTATTTTCACAACGCTATGTACAGTGCTAAGTAAACAGCATCCATATTCCTGTCACTCCTCTCTCAGATATCATTACAGGCATCTAGACGCCTCTTCAAATTTTCTCCATGCATGCGATACCTTCATTCGCTAAGGCTCCAGATTATCTCTACTGGCGTTGCACCATTACCCGCGCGGTAGCCTGTCTTGTCAAAAAGCCTTTATGTGCCAGTCCGCGAACTCCACACTACGATTAAAACAAAACCGGGCAAGCGCGAAATTATGAATCGACCGGCGGCGCGAATGCCGAGTGGAGTCTCTGTTTTTGGACAAGGGACAATGTATGTTGTGGGTTGTAACAGTGAGTTTCGCTATGCACACATCTTATATACTTCAGTTAGAATCCACCCAACGCTCGTGTCATTACTCATTGCTCCGTTCTCAGGCAGCAAAAAGCAACGTCACAGGAATAAGCATTGCAATGTGAAGGACGCCGTTGTAGAGGCGACCGAGTCAATATTCGCGATCCGAGGGCGTTGTTGTTAGATCATCTGACAAATTAAGACCTGTTAGAACGAGCTCGGAAGCCGGAAGAATCTTGGCAGTCTCCTTCTTGATTTTGTTGTGGCCGTTGATGCGTCACAAATTGAGCCTGTCCCAGGCCGGAGCAGCCCATGATTTGGTGTCGGTGTTCAACGGAGGCCGGTGTGACCATGCGTTGCATAAAATCAACTCCACTCGGAATGTGGGCGGCAGCTATCAGGAAAACTGAAAAACAGACAAAGCTCATCACGACTAGGATAACACGAAAAGCTGTGCAGGCGAAGACCATTGGGCATTTGCGTCGTCAAATTTATCTACATCGGCTTCTTGTATATGGTTTTAGGTCTATCCTGAAAGTCCTGGCTTATTTCTGTCTGTGTTGGCAACGCGAACCACTAGTAAACGTAGAAAACAGTGGTCTCCGGAGCCGTCTGTCTCAGCTTCTTATTCTTGTGTTGCAGACTCAGCCTCATAATCCATACCGATAGCACCGCCACCGCCGAGAACGAGATACTCGCCATCCACGCCTTCAAGAATCTCGGATTGTCCGAGCTCGGCCACAGATATGGCGTGTAGATACTCGACATGTTTCCGAGCGAATTGCATAGTGCAAGCGCGACAGCCTTCTTCTCAGGCGTCTGCCCAAGCGTCACACTGGTCCAGCCTAGCATGATGTTGTTAATGCCGAAGGAGAAGGTGACGAAGATGAAGATAGCGACAAAGCGGGCTGCGATGTTTGTTGTTACCGCAGGGATGATGAAGCCAACAATTATGATGCATTTGCAGATAGTAATGTGCCAAGTGCGCTCGTTGTAGCGGCCAGACGTGTAAGACATGAAAATTGCCATGGCGGCGGCGAGAAGGTATGGCGGGCAGGTAAGTGCGAGCGTGGTCGTGGTATTGTATCCGAGGGTTCGGACCACAGTGGGCAGGAAGCTCTGAAAGCTGACAGAGGAGATGTGTGCGTTGTACATCAGGCAAAAGACCCATGTACGCCAGTC
Source organism: Diaporthe citriasiana (assembly GCA_014872975.1). NCBI lineage: Eukaryota > Fungi > Ascomycota > Sordariomycetes > Diaporthales > Diaporthaceae > Diaporthe > Diaporthe citriasiana. The sequence continues at coordinate 11,463 of JADAZS010000083.1, forward strand.
AGCCAGGGCCTGACGAAGGCCGATCCATACGCTGGTGGCTTCCTCGCGCTGTGTGGTGTCGGCGGCGATGCGCCTGTGGGCAAGCTGTCTTTCCGTTTCGCTGAGCCATCGAGTCTGCAGAGGGTGGTCCGGGAGCAGGAAGAAGGAGGCACCTGCAACTCCAATGGACAGAGCACCTTGAATGATGAAGAGCCTAGATGTCGCTACTATCAGTGGTCCGGCCGAAAAGGAAGCGGGTAGGACGTCGACATACCAGCGCCATCCAGCAAGGCCGTGTTTACCATCAAGTCCAGCAAAGACACCCGCAGCAACTAAACCGGCGAAGCTAGACGCAATCATATTACCAGTGTAGAAGATCGCCATTCTAGTCGCAATTTCTTTCTTGGTGTAGAAAAGCGACAGGAGGAACAGAGCTCCCGGGTAGAACTGTGATCACTTGTCAGCCAAGACGTCTTGGCCTCGTCGGACAGAGCGGAAGTCCTCACAGGAGCCTCAGTCACGCCGAGCATGAAACGACACGCCAGCATGCTTCCGAAATCGTTGGCCAAAAACGTCAGGAGACAGGTTATCGACCAAGCCATGCAGAAGCCTGTTGCAATTTAGCTTTTGTAGAAATGGAAGAAGGGTCATACGCACCACCCATGTACCAAGAAGGCCTGACACGATTCAAGATCATATTCGAGGGGATCTGTCCAGCGATGTAGCCAACGAACAGGATTGAGATCAGTGTGTTGTACTCTGTGCCTTTGAGACCCAGATCTTCATCCAGTGAATTGAGTTTGGCGTTGACGAGAGCATTGCGGTCGAGGAAATTGAAGCTGCAGTACGGGTCAATCACGAGGTCCAAAACAGAAAACGATCTGCCAGATGCCCTACAAGTACATGATCCAGAGTTGGGGCTTTTAATGACGAAGTCAGCAGTTTGAACCTATTCTTGATATTCCTAAGGACTTACGAGGATGGTCCGGTCAAGTTTCTTCACCAGGGCAATTTCTGCTGGGTTCGTCTTACTGCGAGCTCCGAATTCATCCAGCTTCGCGTCTGCCTCTACCTTAGCCAGAGATATGTCATTGTCAAGCGTTTCAACACGTTCGACGTGGTTGCCACCTGTGATGTCTTCTTTCTCATTATTGATCGCTGTGCCATTTGCTGCAGCACGATCGTTGGAAGCCATGGTTCTTAGCAATATCGCATGCACAAAATACTTTGGCGAAGAGCATGGAGGTGTGTGGGCTTACCTATGGTCAAGAAATTAGTGTAGACTGGCCACAGTATCTTATAGAGTTCCGGGCGACCGCCATCTTCAGGCCTCACGAAGCTTTCCAAGCCTGGCCGAGACGCAACTACCCATCTTGAGGTTCTTGACCCGGCATAGTGGCTTGAAATGTCTTGGTGGTGAGCTGAATAGTGCAGAACTAACCCTTCTTGTGACTAGAAACCTCCTGCTACCCCCGCGTATCCCCCGCACACCAAGGACAACCGGCAGGCTTCCCCGTATTTTCTACCAGATCCTTGGGTTGTCCTGAACAACGCGAAATGCCCAATCATATGACGGGGCCTGTATACTGCTTGCAACGCAACGGCGGCCACACCGAACACGGTTTCACGCCGATATTGGCATTGCTCAGCGGATGTTGTCTTTGTGCTGAGGCCGAGCCACTTGTTTTCTTAGCGTAATTCTTGGCTTACGGCAGTTCGACTCGGTTTTGGGTGGACTCCGTTCCTCAAGCCTGGGCGCCGCGCGACTCAAGAAAGTGCTCCATGTTACCTAGGCTCAGTAGCCTTCAATCAGGCCCGAATATACCTGTTCACCCGATACGATACTGTAACATGGCTATGGGATTGGCGTGGGGGTCCACGTCGCGATTAAAGCTCCAGCCAACACTGCATCGGAGTCGGCCATCGCGGAGACCGAGTAGCGTTGGGGAGGTAAGTCGAGCTCAGTAGCGCTGCCAGTGGAGGTATGATTAGCCGACGCTTGAACAAGGCTGGAACGAAATTGTAGAAGCTGACGGTCCAAGGAAGATAAGAAGGAACACCAAAAGAGAATGAAGCACTAAAGGAACATCGAACAGGACACAATCATGGATGTCGACAGAGGCTCGGGTCAGTGGCAACTTTGATATTCTATTCCACCTCTTTATTGGACTGTGTTCATGACATCACAAGGACGCGGCCTGGGTCGTCGTCCTTGTATACATGCATCCTTTCGATGGCTATCATGTGAGGCTTGGCACGCTGCGGTTTAACTAACAGGGCGGCCTTCTCGAGGTGGTTCAACACTCGTTCGATCTCGAGCAGGGGTACGCTCTCTTCAATGTTCGGATATTAAACAAGCCTCCAATGTCATCCTCTTGGAATCAGAGTCAATCGCTTTGCCGAGCCCTCGCCGGAAAGCTTCACCTCGCTGTGTGTTTCTAGCACAGCTAGACGGTTCCACTGCCCTTGAGCAGAGGTCAGAGTGGTGATGGGCACAGTAGCAATTCGCGCTGTGCCGTGTCACTCCACTCAATAAGGTGAGAGTATCAGAAACACTGTAGAATTATTCGCATTTCCAATAGACAAAGAATTTGAAGATCAGTATAATTAGATCCCTCGCTGCGTCCACACCAACCCATGTCGAAGTTTAATCCGGCATCAGCAACCAGTACAAAGGTTAGGGTTAGGTATGAGTGCTGCGTTGCTCGCCTGCAGGCCAGGATTGGGATCCCATGGGATGCTTGGCACCCTAAGATATCAGCTGAAATTAGACTTACGCCCACTGCTTAGCTGCCTGTTTCACATCCAAACAACCATCCGGTGTCTGCCCTCAGAGCCGAATGGGAAAACCAATAACTTCTCGTGACCCTTTTCCCCAATGAAGAACAAATTTCCCGTCCTGCCATTCCGCCGCAGGGAGGTTACAGCTGCGGACCCAGGGCCTTACGAACCTATCGATTCTTCGAGGCAAGAGATCCGAATAATACGCCTGCTTCCTGGAAAATTCGACGACGCGGTCGAACTCCAACTGGCACACGTCTCTCTCTCGAGCGATGCTGCACCACATTATGACGCCTTATCTTACGTCTGGGGTCAGGAGCAATGTCCGAACCCGGCTATCGTCAATGGCAGAACTGTCAGCATCACCTCGAACCTGGACGTTGTTCTGCGCTGCTTCCGGGATGAAAATGACGAGAAGACACTGTGGGTCGACGCAGTCTGCATCAATCAGCGTGACAACGTGGAAAAGGGACCACAGGTACAGATGATGGGACAGATTTACCGCAAGGCAGCTCGAGTCCTGGTCTGGCTAGGCGCAGCTGCCGACGGAAGCGACGACCTTCTGGAGTTTATGACGCAGGGCATCACGGACGAGCAGATATCAGATTCAGCCCTTCAGAGCTCCTCGCTTGCCATGATGAGCCGACCATGGTTTACGCGCATCTGGGTCCAGCAAGAGATCGCCCTCGCTGCCGAGGAACCCCTTATGTGCTGCGGAAGATACACCATATCCTGGGCAACATGGTGTCTCTGCATCCTCAGGTTCCTCTTCGCTCTCGAGAATGCGTTTCAAGAGGTGATGGACCGGCAGGAAATGGAGGGTGTCGCCAGGCAGCCACTTCCCACTGACAGTGAAGAAGTGGTTGAAGAGAAATACCAGAAGTTGATAAAGCATATCGAGAATAACAGGCGATCCATGGCTATACATAAAGCTTTGCTTACCCTGGAGAACCTCGCGTCTCTTCGTGGCGGCGTTGAAATGTCGTCCGGGACCTACAACGATAAGATGTTTGAGATTCTAGCTTACGTCAAAGCGAGAAAACCGGGTCGAGACTCCTCCTTGGCGAGTGGGAAATTCGAGGCCCCCATTACCGCAAACGAGATGAGACAGTCGTGCAAGGACAACGGTATGGACGAAGAGGCTATGAAAGAACATATCAAGACACTTGTCAGCCGTGATGACGGGGACCCAACCTTGTTTGCACGGTTACTGCACATGGTTTCGCACTTGGACGCCACTGATGCCCGGGACAAGATTTATGGGATTCTGGGACTGGCTAAATTTGTTGGAAAGCCGATTCAGGCAGACTACACGAAGACCAAGAGGCAGGTGTATTCGGAAGCTATGGCCACCATCATCAGGGACAGCCTGCACCTCAGCTACACTCAGTTCCCCATCATTGACTCCAAGAGGCAGGGGCTACCGTCCTGGGTAGCGGACATGAGCGGGAAGAATTCGGCTGGTAGCAATATTCTACCAGATTATCGTGATATCAAAGAGGCGCTGCCATCATCGCATGCGGCAGTGCCGCCTGCAATGTTCTCTGAAGACTATGAGATACTCCGCGTTGGAGGTGTTGAGCTGGGTCGTGTCAAATTCGTCGTTCAGCAGCCGATCACAGAGGACCCGGAGCTGGCCGACCCTGAGAAAAGGTTCGCACTTAAGGACGAAGTCAAGTCTTTGGTCATGGAGCGGAAGATCGAACTCAGAACGCTGTGGCGGACTCTGATAGGTAATTGCGACATCAAGCTCTTCAGGGAACACCATGTGACGTGGGGCGAGGACAAAATTGGGTTGCTTAAAAGCGAAGCCCATATGATGCAAGCAGTCGCCACTATATGTGGACAATCTCATCTGGCCTCACAACGAAACCAGGAATCTTTGAGTGGAGAAGATCTGAGGTTCATCCAACTCCAGCTATTCGACACATGCCGGAAAGCCACCTTGTTTTGGACGGATACAGGAAAGTTGGGTGTGGCCATAGGGAAGGTGGCAAAGGGCGATGTCCTTGCCGCACTGTTCGGAGTGGGGATGACTTTCGTCTTGCGAAGAGCATCATCTTTGTCGACATTCGTACAAGGTTTCGCCAAAAAGGAACGGACACCGGATCCAACGTACGAAATGATCGGGGTGTGTCATGTCGGCGAGCACAAGCTATGCCACCGGGATCGAAAGTCTGACTTTAAAACGTTCGTCATCAACTGAGACACATCGCATAGAATGCTTAATTGTGCTCAAGTCTTCAGCCCGAGGCCAAATCGGTGGGCCTCTATGGAACTATGCTATCCACCAAGCGCTCATCTGTCCCTTCCGGGCAAGTAAAATCATCAAACTGTTGGTTTTAACCACACAAGGTTGTAGCGATAAGACTCACACCTTCAGCTCACAACTATTCTCGCGGGCCTCTACAGAATTAGACCACTTATTAGGTACTCAATCTATCCTCCTAGATAAGCCATATCACCAAGTTTCAGCTTCCGGTTACATCATTCTAGTATATGATTAAAGTGCTAGGTCTAGGCCACGGGTAATGGCAGGTTGGCACTATTTGCTTTTCTTCAAAGATCACTCTTTTAATAATAATACAGAGGCCTGTCAAAACTAGTGTAATATTATACAGAATTTCTTTTTGTGAATAGCTAATACCAGTGTATATAAAATGATTAGCGGTAGACTACCGTCCTCTCGCCAACACCTTGCAGGAAAACACAAGGCTGATGTACAGAACTTCTGGGTCGGGAGCGTTCAGGGCTTAATTGGCTTACGCCTACCCCTGCTTAGTAGCTCGGCGGCAAGGCTGTGTTCTCTGCCGGACATCTCGCAGGGGCGGGGTAACGTCACAGCGGACACGTCAGCAGGCAATCCCACTGACGCTCATTCAAAGTGGACAGTGGAAGGCATTGTGTCCTATCTACCAACGACAACATGGAAGCACACGATGTCTCTACTGTTTCAACGGACAATCCCGGAGAACTTGCTACGAGACTAAAACCCCCGGACACTTTCCAGCTTCCGGATGACTGGCGAGCGGATAGCAAGCTGCGCTGTAGAACCTGCCACTGGAATGGTAGATGGGACGATATATTCACAATCAGACGTGAACATGAAAATGAACACAGTCGAAGTCCAGTATTTCTTACATCACAATTTGAAGAGTCCGCGTTGGCTGGTAATCTTTGTTGCGGTGCGATTCTCGCTGTGCAACGACAATTCGACACCTGTTCGGATCCGCGACGCTTCGGGTACTACAGTCCAAACTTTTCAGTCTATGTGAGACTTTATTTCTCATACCTCGGTCGATCCGATCTGGCTCCTCCGGGGACGACCGTATGTTCAAATGGTGGTCATCCATCGATTGAACCAAGATCGGAGGAGTCCCTCGCTTGGGCCAAGTGGCGAATTGAGCAATGTGTAACGAGCCGCGACTGCCACGTCTTTCGATCCCAAGAGACAAATCTTCCCACAAGACTGGTCTACATTCCGAACGATGCTCAGAATAATGGTGTTCGGCTTGTTAGAGATACCCTCACCCTGCCCTCGACCACTCGGTATACCGCCTTAAGTCATTGCTGGGGCACAGAAAGCCCGCCCTGCCTTATGACGAGCCAGAATATCGACAAATATTTAACAAAGGGAATTTCCTGAGACGAAATGCCGTTGACATTTTGCGATGCCATAATTTACGCCAAGAGACTGAAACTTGACTGCACATGGATTGATTCTATGTGTATCATTCAGCAGGATGGCACGGACTGGAGACAGGAGTCCACGCGTATGTTTCAGTACTACTCAAATGCGTATATTACCCTGGGTTCGACTTTCGCCGCCGATTGTAATGAGGGCTTCTTTAGTCAGAAACGCAACATCCCAAGCCGAGTTCACCTCCTCGACGTGAGCTTTCGAGATGAAATCCTCCCACTCTATATTTTCCGGGATGACGCGCAAGTATACGACCTCGTGCACCACGAGGGATCATGGAACATAGTCCAACGGCTCGGTAAAGCATTTCAGTTATTTCAACGGTCCTGGGTGTTCTAAGAGCGCCTCGTGTCACCACGACTCTTGTTCTTCACCGAGAAACATCTGGTTTTCGAATGCTACGAGGGAAGATGGTTTCAAGAAACACCCACGCCGACTAAGATATCCCGGAAGTTGACTGACAAGAAACTTTTGAACAACACGTGTTCTGAGGAAGCAAAGAGTCTGTGGACAGACATTTTGGGGGCGTCTGGCACCCTCAAGATCACATATGCCACGGACAAACTTCCCACTATAGCGGCTGTCGCAAAGCAGTTTCTGTCATACCAGAGCCTTCCACACACGCCAGACCATGAGTACCTGTGTGGTCTGCGAAAATCCATTTGCACATGGATTTTTCCTGGTTCGCTGAATTTCGAAATTCTATCGATTTCGACGTCAATGAAGAATCTCAACCATTCCTTGCTCCTTCATGGTCCTGGGCCTCCGTTTCCCAAGAGACGACTTATGGTGCTCATGCTATGAAAAGCGTCAGAGAGACATCTGCTATTACCTTGATAGAAGAACATGTGGAGTTTGCAGCAGGTGACCGTTTTGGTCCAGTTCTTCCGGGCGGGTACATCACTGTAAAATGGTCAATTTTGGACTGTTCATGGGTTTTCAACTTGGGTGATTTCCCATATGATCTCAAAAATGGAAGCAACAAATTACTCCTGCCCGGAAGCAATAAAACACAATACCCTGGAAGCAACGGAGTTGACAAGATAAGTGTTGCTTAAGAGCCACAGGTTCAAAGAATCAACGCCCACATTTCTCCCGTTGCAAACATTTTACATCTAATGTTGTCTTGCTCTAAATGATATGTGCAAATACTTTTGGTCAAATACCTTTTTCCTTCTCCTACGCGAGCTGCTGGGGTGCTGTAAAAATGCAAACATGCCCCTATGCCCAGGTTGTTCGGGCCAGGAGAGCAACAACAACTATGCCTAGCCCTTCTGTGGCACAGACATCAGGGCGATTATAGTAATTTAACACTCGACGCATGGCGTCTTGCATCCCTGCATCGGCTGGAATGTTGGTCGCCATATGTCCAAAAATAGACCCAGTCACATTTGTCCCTACAGAACCCCCGAGCGACACGGTGCATGGCATCAAGGAACAAGTTAGTGGTGAAAGGTTCTTTCTAAATGCATGGAATGGGCCAGCTGATGCCGCGAATCGGCAGAGAAGGATGACTTCTGCTGGGGTCTTCATAGTGGCCCCAGGTGTAGCCCATGACGTTGTATCTTGGTGCTTGCACGCCATGATAAGTGATGGAGCCAATTACAGGATGAGAAGTCATGGTCTCGACATGGAGCAATCTGTGTGGCCAGCTGCCCAGGTTTGGAATCAGTGGTGGACCTATCGGAATTGAATCCCTATAGAAAGGCCCAGGCGGGGATAGTGGTGGCGGGCGAGTGCAACTAGACGGGAGAGAGATTTGCCCTGCCATGCCTATTGAATCACAGCAGACACCTGAGCAAAGCCTTTAACAAGCATACAGCTAAGCTTACCGGTGTATTTATGAGTCAAATACTAAGAATCTAAGGGAGATATAGTATATCAGGCTTCAGCCACATTATGTTTTTTTTTAACTATTTAGCCAACCTTTAACATCCTTTATTAATCTATCTACTATTATCTCAGCTTTCTAACTACTTATCCCAGAGCTTATACACAAAAAGGATAATAGTATAGTAGATATCCTTAGCGTCTTTATTAAACGGTAATATCAAACCTCCCTATTAATACTTATCCTTTAATACCCTTTTTATTTTTTAAAAAAATTTAAAATTATCCTTTATAATAAAGTAAAAGATTTAAACTAGGATAATATAATTTTTTTTTTATTAATTTAAGATTTTAATATATTATTATTATATATTATACGGTAAATTTCTACTTTACTACTAATTAAAAGGGTTATAATCTTCTTAAATATTTTTTATAAGCTTTAATTATATATATTTATTAAATTATATTATAATTTTATTTATAATTTATTTTAATTATAATTATAATTATTTTTAATAAGCTTTAATTATATATATTTATTAAATTATATTATAATTTTAATAGGCTAATTGATTACTCCTAAATAGTTTTATTATCCTAGGATTTAAACTTGCACGGTCTTCTTTTATTAAGGCTAGGAGCCTCGGCCCTTTCTGTTCACAGAGGGCGAAGACGCTCAGAGAATAGTTAGGATAACAAAAGTGATACTCAAAGTTAGGCTAGAGTTGGCGTTTTCCAGGTCGAGTTCTTCGAAGCATTGATGGCCCGCTCTCACCCGTACATGGAGGGTCTGGTGGTTAACACGCTCCGTGGAGTCTCGCACCACTGGTGTTAGAACGACGGAATTTGGGGATAATAGCCAATGTTAGGAGAAGCTAGCATTTCTCGTCTTTCTGTGCATTACCTGTAGTCTTCAAGTATTTATAATTAGACTTGATTATAATGGAAGACCTTGTATAAGCCTGGCTCTTTGTAAGCATATACTACTACATATAGAATTAACTTAACTAAAAGCTAGAAGACCGGAAATTAACTATTTATTTCTAAAGATAGTAACATCGTGGTAGCTTATATGATCCATGGCAAGGGAGCCGGTGTGTACACCAAAAAACCTGCTCTACTCGGCTTAATACCCGTGGACTATAATAAGTTACACGTAATTTGTAACGAGACACCTGATCGGGTTTATTATAATTACTAGTTAAAACTAGGATGTATACTTAATCTAAGATTTATATGTATATATAACTACTATTTAACCCTTTATTTTAAATAACTCTAAATATTTAAGTAATATTCGTGGTGTAAATTTATAAAATATAATATTATATCTAAGAGGGGCTTAAATCTACTAACTAATTTTAGTTAAATATAATACGTAATAATTATAAATTATAATTAAAAATTATCTCTATTTAATTATATCTTATTTTTTTAATATTATAATAATATTAGAGGTGCCGGATTACTTAGGCCTTAAGGTATAATAGTAAGCTAATTATCGTAAATAGAATACTAATATTATTGTAATAAATTATTACTAACTAGTACTTTCTAGCCTATCTCCTTCTCTGAAACTTTTTGGTAACAGTAAGGGCAAGATTAAGGGTAAGATCAAGATCTTAGGGGCTTAAAATAAGGCCGGAAATACTATCCCTTTAGCCAATTAGGTATAGAGGGTATATAGTAATAGCTTTAGTGTATAGTAATAGCAATATGTGATAAGGATATACGGATATAATAGCCAGTATAGTAAAAAAAATAGTATGCCATATAAATTTGGTTAGTATGCTTTTTTATTTATACTAGGGGTGATATAAATCTGTGTACTATCCGTTTTTTCCTGTGTGAATATCCCCTTTCTTTTTTATTTGTACCAGGGGTGATATGTACCCCTGTACCTTCCGATTTGAGCCCTGTAAATCTCCGTTTTCTTAAAAGGCGAGCGCGATAAAAGTTGGAAAGCCTTTATCCTGGCTTAGATGGCGTTTGGACACATGAGGCTGTTGAACTGGGACATCAAGAACTCCTCGAGGTCATTCCACAATATCTATGTTGGTTCTTGTTGATATTCATAAGCCGTGTCGGATCTGGGTGGAAGAATAAGACGTCTAAGGGACTAGTCGAAGTGTGGTATTCATGTGAACGATATTTATTAAGGGAAGCCGGCTGCAGATCCATTCTTCGCTACTACGTGTTACTTATACTTATATCAACTTTTTAGATAGGGCTCTGAATTTAGCAGTTATCTACCATTACACTATATACCAAAGTCCTAAGTGATGTCTCATGTCCAGGTTTAGATACCTACAGTTTCTCGCTGCAGCTTCGTGCAATTAGCTTCAAGTGTGTTCAGACATCATTGTCAGAATCTGATTCACATGGGTCCTCCAAGACTAAGGAGGTACCCACATCCTGGATACGCATAGTCTAGTGCATTACATGACCTTTCATGAGGTAAAAAATTAGATAAACCCCTGCTGCGCCTGCACAGCAGCCGGTGCCAACCTGTTTGACCCGGCACTCTGCGCATTAAGCCCCATCCTGCTGCCTTTCATCTGCAGCCTCGGGCCCGGCGCGGGGACGCCGGGTGTCAGGGACTGACCGCCGTACTGGGCTGCCCAGTCCACCTCCTCGTCCTCGCTGACTTGGTTCGCCGCCGAGTACGGTGCCGTTCCAGGGGGCTGGTTAGTGTTGGCTGCCGGGGTCATAAAGGCTGACAGCTGGTCTGCGTAGCCGTTGTAGCCCTCGCACTGGCAGGGGTCCATCTGGCAGGACTCACACTGCTCCATGGCCAGGCCCGAGTCTCGCTGGTACATCTTGTCGTCATCGTTATTGGTGGTGGTGCCGTTGAACTTGACGCCCTGCACCCAGTCCTTGAACGGGAGCCGGGGGCTCTCGACCTGCATGCCGCTCATGCTGAAGGTGCTCGACCGCGTCGCAGGCCTGGACCTGCTTGAAGGCACGGGTACTGGGTCTTGCGAGTACACGGACGACGAGGTGCTGGCCGGCGAGACGGTCGTCCTCGGCGGGATCTGCTGGGCCTGTGACTGGCGGCGGCCATGGGACTTTGGTGACGACAGCTGACTTGCACTCCTACCGTGGATAGTTGAGGCCCTTGTTGTGTTGCCGTCGAAGTTGCGCATAGAGAACCGTGACAGGCGCACGGAATCGCTCCTGTTCTTCTCCGACGCGCTGGATGGAGGGCTGTCACCGCTGGCGCTGATGCGGCATTTCCTGTTGACCTTTGCCCTGTGCTGCTCGAAGACGAGCTGGAACTGCCCTGCCAAGAAGAAGCACACGTCTTCGGACTGGTCAGGCAGAAGCTTCCGAAGACTTTCACTTAGGTCGGCCCTGAGCTCGGCTTGGCTGTCGTCCAGCTTCTGCTCCATCTCGACCATCTCGACCACCGGGAGATATTCTAGGCGTCAAATCAGCTACCCGCGTGAACATAAACAACTTGTACAAAATACCCACCTGAATCTAGAGGTGACACGTCCTGCGGAAATAGAAGCTTCCAGATCTGTTCCCAGGTCTTTACGCCTTGTCTGGGTGTCGGGTCGGCAAGGACCCGATCCATCTCCTCGGTGATCCCGTCCTCTACCGCAATATTCGAGGCAGCGCCATTAGGCTCGCACATTTGGTCCACGGGCACCATCAGATGCTCAGACAAATCAGATGAGCTCTGGAAGCCCGCCTTGCACCGTGGGCAAGAGTTCGGCGGCCCGCATGTTCTGTGGTACGTTCTGATATGGTGCCTGTCTGGAAGTTAGCATCTGCCCTCCGCGCTGCGATCTCGTGACATACTTGAGCTCTTGTATGCCAAAGAATGGTCTCTTGGCACAATGCTCGTGGTCGCGGACGTTAAACATGATCGGGTTCCTCTTTCTAAAAGGACACGAATATGGCCTCGACGCGTCGCTCAGCCTTGCTCTCATCCCGCGGCCGCCTTTTCCGAATCCGTAAAGCTTCCGGTACATGCTCTCCTTAGAATTGTCATATGCAAAAGGGTCTTCGTCCTCGCCGCTGCTGACGCCATACCTGGTGCGACTCCCGGCGAAATCATTTTCTGAGAGCTGCTCGGACGCCCTAGATTGCACGTCCGAATCCGCTGGGTACGGCTTGGAGTCTCTAGACCGGTATTGTGGAAGAGCCCATGGGGGGTGCTCTTTCTGGACAGTAGTCGATACTTCCTGGAGACACCTCTGCACAGCATCCTGGACCTTAAGCGGCACTGTGGTCCTGGCAGTGCTGACGCCATAGCCCTCTTGCAGGATTGACGCCGCGATCCTTGAGGTGAGGGCTGCGCTCGGGTTCGCGTCGACAGTGTCATGCGGGTAACTATCCCTTGGGAGGTCCGTCTTAGCCAAGCCACTCTTTCTTCTCCCTGGTGGTGGAGCCATCAGGCTGATTGTGCAAGTGGCTGTCAATGCACTGCTTCGCGCATGTGATAAGGAATTGGGGTGTTTGGTTGGGGTCACTCACTCAAAGGCCCTTTGCGAGGCCCGCCTCAAGCTGACTGATGAGGACCTTACAGGATGGGTGGTTGCCCTTTTGAGACTCTTCTTTGTGTCTGGCTCGGTACAGGCCTCATCCCGCATCCGAAGGGGCAGACCAAGACTCTGTGGTCTCTCAGCAGCTAGTTGAAGCTGACTAGCTTTTGCCTCAGAAGGGTTCTCTGAGGTGTACTGGTACTGGGGCCCGAGCTCTGCCTGGCTACTGGACATGATATCCGTGGAGACAAAGGCCGGGTCGCTATAGTCTGCTGTATCAAACACAGGCGACCTCGAGCCGTCAGGCGATGGAGCGGGGCTTGCTGAATGGGAGGATAGCGTTGAGACTGAACAGGTCATAGACTCTGGGTAGGAATTATCGGGAATAGCGCGTAGTCTTTGTCTCTGGTCTGTTTTCGTCCTGGCGCCGTGAGATAAAGAGCGTGGGGATCCCGCGTATAGAGATCTGAGATCCATATTTGCGCCGCGGTCTGTCATGATTCTATTTGCAGCGCTTCGTAGCCGCCGGTGGAACGGCCCGCAATGTGAGATGGTCGGATATCTAGAAAAGTAAAGTATACAAGGGATGCATGCATGCGGTGAGAAGACAGCGGTTGAGGAGTGCAGAGAAATGTCACAAGAAACAAGAGCAGACAAGGATCGAGCAACCGAAGCGGGAAACAAAAACACGAAAGTCGAGGTGAGGTAAACTAGCCCCCAGAGCCCCCATTCGATATAAAAAGAAACATGATCAAACAGAACACTTGGAAAGAAGGCCGCAACCACGGCGGTGGACCACGACCACGACCACGAGCTGGACCTGGGCGGCGGGAGGCCGGTCAACCAAGGGGCCAGGGGGTTGTTCATCAGTGCCCCTGTCCAATGGGGCTCTACGCGCCGCCCTCGCATTTGGCCCCACGAGATTTGGCCTGTCGCAGATGCACGTAATTGGCCAGGGCGGCCATTTGGCGCTGAGCAATCAGAAGCGCCAATCGCCTTAGCTGCACCTCGAGCAAAAAGTCATCGCGAGGGTAGCGCCCAATGGATCTTGTCAATGTTGATCTTACATGACGTATCGCGAACTGTCAACGGCATGACCGGTTGTTCATGCGACATTGCGAATTGGCTCGGCTGCATGGAAATTTCCGTGGCGAGAGAAGGAAAACAGGCCACACGCTCTGCTGCTCTCTTTTGTAGCTCTGTAGAAGGATTGGGCAGCCAGGGTAAGGGTTGATCAGTGTCATTACACAATCACCACCCAGGAGGCCAAGTGCTGGTGCTGACATGACAAAATACTCCTTGCATCGTTTCATATTCGAAATGACATAAATCGGTGGAGGACGAATTATTACACAACTCTTGTTCATGAAAGCGAAGCGATGCCTCATTACTGAGCAGCAACTTAAGGTCACCCACGGACGAGTCCTAAATGCATTGAAAAGTCAAGGTCGCTCAGGATTGTAGACTCACTCGTAAGTTGATCTTATAATTGATGTGCTCTTCATGTTAGCTTATGAAAATTCAACTTTCAATCTCATCCATCCTCCTGCAAGGCCACCTGTGGACGACGGTGCCTCAATACACACGTTCAGCCCGTAGTAACCCACCCACGGCAATGTCTTCATCCAGCCTCACGTTGACATCTCTAGCAATCAGCCGCTGATACTCGAAGTCGCCCACATCAGCAAACCTCTCCCGAACATCAGGCTCCAGCCCGTGGAATAAGACCGCGAGCACACTACTCTTCCAAAGCTTTGCGTCGCATTTCCAGCTGCGGTACATTGCCTGCGCCAGAAACGCCGCTGTCAAGGCAACCGAAAGTATGAGGGGGGTTATAAAGCCCCAGCGAACAAAGACGAACGACTCATTCCTGAGGGCGGTCCCGTTGACAGCCTCGGCGCCCCATAGACTGCGAAATGCTACCGTCAGGGACACGCTCAGGTCGTTCATGAGCATGTCGAGGCCGGACGGGTACTCATAGTAGTTCCAGTAGAAGGCCTGCACAATGTCCGTGTCGAAAAAGGTAGCGCCTGACGAAATGCCTACTGTGAGGTTGACGGCGATTGGTGCGTTCTCGGACGTTGTCAGGGTCGTGTTGATAGCAGAGTCGGTCCGAGTGGCAGAACCGTTCGCAAAGAGCTGTGAAAACCAAGTCTGCACTCCGAGCATGGCTTCGGCCGAGAGCAAGTATTCTGTGGCTGGCGACGTGGTGTTGTGTGCGGAGTCGGCCGTGACAACAATAGGGGCCAAATCAGACGTGGAGTTCCGTGACGTCACGACGGTCTTGTTTTCGACTGTGTGGGTGATGTTTTCGACCAGGTTTCCATTGATAATCTGAGACTGAATCGTTTGCACACAAGCGGTAAGTATGCACTGGCGAGCCCAGGGCTGCGTGTTACCTGCTTCGGCAGTGTTGCTCTCAGTGCCCATGAATGTCAACTTCATGATGGTTGACCATGGTGCTCCACCTGCCGTCGACAGGAACTATGTCATCTGGTCAGGCGCCGTCCAGACTTAGGAGTCAACCACCGAGAGACACTTACCTGGGATGTCATGCTGAAGACATCACTACTGTTCAGCACTGGCCCTGATAACAGCTTCCATCCGCAGTCGTCACCACCGCTTCCGCAATCGCGTTGAAGAAAGGGGGTCATGTCCGTGCAGGTGTTGCAGACAGCGAGGGTGTCGAAGGGCTCCCATGTGCAGTTGCCGGTCTCACAGTTGACAGGAAGACTGGTCCAGGGCTTGTTGTTCTCGGCAAAGAGTCCGTTGTAGACAGCAGACTTGATGGGAAGGACCGGGACAAAGGGAACTGCTGAGTCGAGACTTGGCAAGGCGACGGTGAAATTCATGGCCCGATAGTTGGTTGCGCCCACTTCAGACTCCTGTGCCAAGGTACGATAGATGACCACCTGCTGAGCGAAAGGAGACAAGAAGAGAGCCACGACAACGGCGACAGCACCGAGAGAGCCGTATAGCCTGTGACGCATGTATTGTGAGCAACAGGAATCAAGCAGTTCAGTGGCACGATCCGCGCCCAGTTTCTTCGACGACTTACCCGCCACGAAGCCTCCGTAGCATGTTAATCGCTCCCCACGCCCCTCGACTTGCCTCGTCGAGAACCTCCATATCCGCCAATGGAGCATAGCCGTTCTTCATCCTGTCCCACTTGAGTTGCCCCAGTCCGCTTGACAAGGGCACTGTCATGGCTGCGTTGGCGATCGTCGTCAAAACGGCAATCAAAGCGTTCAGTGTGATTTCGTAGGGCCAGCTCGGCAACGGTTTTCCCTCGTACCGGGCGAGGAGGGCGATGATGCTTGCAACAGCACCTATCGCGAAGAGCATAGCGACAGTCTCCCAGACCCAGCTGCCTGTTTTCCTGGGCATCCTTATGTTCTTCAGTTTCGACGACGAGGACAGCCGGCTGTACTTTGTGCCAGCCTTTGATCCGGCCTTTGATCCGGCCCAGTTCTCATCGGAGTTAAAGGCAACATTTTGTGCTTGAAACCCTGGCGATGGTGCGGCTTCGACCCTTACCGTGTTCTCGACGGTACTGTTGGATTTGGGAGTGGAGTAGCCTGGGTTGAGATAGACAGCAGCCGGGTCGTAAGCGGTAAACCCACTGAAGACTGTCTCGTCACTCTGATCACTCCTATTGCCATCGCTGGGAAGCGGGCATGCCGCGACTGAGCCTGATATGGCTGGGCGTACTGTTGCGGCGGTTCCATTGCTAACTTGTGCAGAAAACGTACGTCCTAGGAACGATGATCTTGGAGCAAGTTTCGGGTCTTGAAGGAAATACTCAAGCCTTTATTGAGAGCATGCGCACTCCATGACACAAATGATTCTCCCTTGCTTCCGCCGGGTGGCAGCTACCACACTAAGATGCAGGCTGCATATATATCCACCACAGTATTGCCAACGAGGTTGCAACCCACAGAGTCAAGCTGAGCCTTCCATTTCAGCTTCGTGGGGATTCGCAAAGTCTGCGGCAGAGAGTGGGCTCGAAATGGATACGCTGGTGTATCAGTCCATGCTGCCATTCGTTACCTGCGCACCACCAACACGTTTTTCACGGCTAAATGCTGCAGAAGAAGATGTAACGCGCTGTCACACAATTGGCTGTCTGGGGCCGATAAGACAGTGTGTTGGCTGCTGTGAAGTGAAACCTTTTCGGCGAATGGGCTTACTGTGTGCTTGGCAGACCTGCCCCGACCCCCACTCAAAGAGCGGAGCCTTCGGTAGCGTTGATGGGGAGCAAGAGAAGGCTGTGGGATGCGTCTTCTTGCCGAAACAGGGAGGTCGCCGGACCGATTTCCAAAATTAGATCTCTACGGACCGGATGGCGTGCAGAGATGGTCGAGGCTCTGTGAGCGCATGTTGTGTGCAAATGCCATCGGAGTTTGCCAGGCTGCCCACTTGTGCACTTGAGTAGGTGTGCTCCAAATTCAGGTTTTCATGTCGTACCGACGCGCACATGACACGGACTGCAGGCCACTCAAAAATACGTGCTGTTGGGAACCCGCCTACATCCTCAACTATGCTCGAGTTAAGTACCCAAGCGGGCGGGATGACACAATTCCAATCACATACATTTCTACAGTAAGACAGCCACAGCCACATTTTGAAAAGTACGCCACCTAAGGCGGAGCCCACGTGTGGCTCGCTTGTCTACCTAGGCAGGTACACTCTACCCGATTTGACTATAGGTTGATCTACAGGTGGTAATCCCACAAGAGATTGTTCCATGAAAGTTTATTCTACACAAAGTCATTCAACTAACCTCCACAGCGGGTGGTTGCGCAGTGAGTGCCGCACAGATAGTACACTATATATATATATATATATATGCTGTGACCTGATCCTGGACACCCGAGTGAAGCTCGTGTACCTACACATCCCCGACATGAGCAACGCGCAATCATCAATCCATGCGAACGTGTGCCCTATGATTCATTTGAAGGTTGTGGCATAGCCAATGGTCAGACCAGATGAGGCATTTCACGTATAAATATTTCCGATTACTATCCTCGAAACAATGTTAATAAGAAGCCATGTTCGAGTGATGTGCAAGTGGTGCTTAGTGACAGCTTGATCCGATATTAACAACTAACGTCGCGAAGTACGTGGTGTGATATGAGACAAGGAAAAAGAGCCCGTATTTTAATAGAGCGCTAGTAGTTGGTAGGCTACCCGGATCCTCCCCAGCACTAAGGTTCCTTCTTGGTGAACCGGATTAGCTCATCAGGATCAAATGGAGGCATCAATCAGTGCGAATTTGGGTAGCCACTAATTGCCACTCAAGCGCGTCAGATCTTAGTATTGCGGCAAAATTGGTAAATTGCTTTCGGTTGCGGATATTCTTTGATGTCGAGACTGCATGATTGGTGGGATCAGGCTCGATGTAACATAGAGAACTCCCTTGCATGAGCGAATGCAACTAGTAGAGAACATTGATCTCTTCCAGAACCCCTCTCGATAAGAACCTTGTTGCACTGCAGTGGTACGAATTTGTGCATTAGTTCTCATTTGAGCGCATTCTTTCAAGCTATGTCGTACGACGGCTCCCAGCAACTCTTTACTTCCGTCTTGCTCCTCCCACTTCTCAAACCTTTAACCACACCACTTTACAAGCGACTACACACCACGGCCAAGCATAATGGAAATCATAGAGAAGAAAGTCGGTGCCGAAAGGGTTGAATCGATTAATCACGATTTCGGGAGCGAAAGTGCCGACGAGAAAACCGGAACTGCTGAGGATCGCGCTGATATGTTCCGCATGGGAAAGGTCCAGGAGCTAAGGGTAAGTGGATATTCCTCAAATGGGTTCAATGGGTTCATTTATGCTCCACATCTGACTATTTTGTAGCGAAGCTTTCGCTTCGTTTCTATATGGGCCTTCTCAATGATCTTGGTAGCATCTTGGGAATGCTCTCTGGTGTAAGTAGAGTAGAATATTGAGACGCAAGATCGACTTCCGTCATTTATGACTCTTGCTGAACATTTCTATGAAATGATATAGACTTGCTAGCGTCAGCCTGTTCAATGGCGGAACAGCGGGTTATATATGGATATTCTTCATATGTTGGATAGGGTTCATGCTCGTCAATACCTCAATGGCGGAGATGGCGTCGATGTGAGTGGAATTCAAAATCATACATTGTCCCAGGCTCAGGTAGCCCGCTGATGCTCTTTAGGGCCCCCACAACCGGCGGCCAGTACCACTGGATATCCGAGTTCTCGCCGAAAAAGCACCAGAAGTTTCTCAGCTACATTATGGGCTGGCTTTGCGTCCTCGGCTGGCAAGGAGGTTGTGCAAGTTCCTCTTTCCTGGCTGGAACCATGATCCAGGGACTCATCGCGCTCAATCACCCAGGAACTTACGTACCTGAAGGATGGCACGGCACCCTACTTACGATAGCTGTCGCTGCATTTGCGGTTTTCTTCAACACCTTCCTCGCAAGACATCTCCCGACTATCGAGTCTGGGTTACTGGCGATACACTTCGGCGCGTTTGTCGGTATCCTTGCAACATTATGGGCCATGTCGCCAAATATATCCGACGCCACGGTCTTCACACAGTTCTACGATGGCGGAGGTTGGAATAGCCTCGGCATCAGCACCCTTGCGGGAATCACATCGGGTATCATACCCTTGTTAGGCGCTGATGCCGCAGCCCATATGGTACGTGTTCCCTGGCCATTGAATGCAAATTGGATCATATCTGCAAGATGATTTGGATATAATTCGATTCCCTCTCCTAAAGCGAGGATTTTGAGTCTATCTTGAGAGGCTATGAGAATATGTCACTAGAACATGGAGCCCAGATACGCGCGAGTGGTAAACGATTCAAAGTCACTAACAAGTGTTCACAGTCTGAGGAATTACAATCAGCAAGCAAAACTATTCCGAGGTCGATGATTTTGACTACAGCAGTCAACGGACTTCTGGCTTGGATTATGATCATTACATTCACCTTTTGCATCGGATCTAACGTTGACGACATACTAGCATCACCGACTGGGTACCCGTTCATGGCGCTATTCTACAATGCGACAAAGTCGACGGCTTCAGCGACAGTCATGTCGGTC
Organism: Diaporthe citriasiana; assembly: GCA_014872975.1. Classification (NCBI taxonomy): domain Eukaryota; kingdom Fungi; phylum Ascomycota; class Sordariomycetes; order Diaporthales; family Diaporthaceae; genus Diaporthe; species Diaporthe citriasiana. Next base: position 31,340 of record JADAZS010000083.1, read on the forward strand.
TTCATCCTGTTGATGCTGGTCAGCTCCAATCTTTCCATCGTGGCCACAGCCTCAAGGCAACTCTTCGCCTTCGCCAGGGACGAGGGCCTGCCCTTCTCGCCCTGGTTCTCCAGGGTGTCACGGAACGAGCTCCCTATGAACGCTATTGTAGTGACTTTTATCACTTCCACTCTGCTCTCGCTCATAAACATCGGCTCGGCCACGGCTCTCAACTCTATCACGTCTCTTTCGACGAACGCGTTGTTATCGAGCTACATTTGTTCTATCAGCTGCATGATTTGGCGTCGGTGGACTGGCGCCCCTCTGCTTCCCAGCCACTTCAGTCTCGGGCGCTGGGGATTGTTGCTAAACGTTGCTTCTGTGGCCTTTTTGATCTTCGCGTTCATCTTTTCTTTCTTCCCTGTCGCGCCGAATCCGGATGCAACTTTCATGAACTGGAACATCCTCATATACGGTGTTGTGGTTGTTTTCTCTATGGTGTATTACTTTTTGAAGGGACGTTATGGTTACGTGGGACCTGTCCAATATGTGAGGAAATTGGATTGAGGAACTGGTGAAAGAAAACACATCCATCAAGGTACGTAAGCCAGTGAGATGCCCCGCGATTCGTCTCTTTGAGACTTGAGCCTCATGGACAAGCGTAATCGCCGGTCGTCATCACCAGCACTTGTCTTGGAATGCACGGGCGATGTCTTGCAGGACGCGAATCTTTGCTATGCTATTCGTCTAGAATAGTCTATGAACGGAACTTTTGTCACGCCCGCACGCTTACCATGGCAGACTTAAAGTTGTAAGCTGATTGGTTGAGCTTTATAAACCCGAACCCCCCCTTGGGGGAGCCGGGGGTGTAGCCCCCGGCGGGGGGGGGTGAGCCGCACGCAGGGCCCCCCCTAAAAAGACACTTAGGTATACATAGACGAATAGCCCCCAGGGCCCCGGCAGGGGCTTCCACCTGGTACCCTAATGTTTCCCCACAAGGTGTACGGGCCGCAGTTCGCCAAGCCCTCATTGGCCTACATAGGCGACTGTCAAGCTTCTGGGGGGTTAAGCATGACTTAGTTAGCATCTGGGCTCTACTACTCTATGTTGATCGCGATTCAACATTTCCCAATTTTACACCTGGGCCTTTATGTTGTAGAGCGTTTGATTTTCGTGGACAGCCCATGATGGGCATTGATGATGATGGATGAGTCTTCGGGGCTCGACCACAGAGATCTGCAACTCACAATGTTCAACGGGTCCGACCCGTTCCGGGACGCTGGAGCCCCACAGTCGGGGCTCGAAATCGACCAATTCGACAGCGGCGTGTGATGGAATATTTCAAGCACTCGGAGTTTGCGCGTTGCACGAGACGCTGCTAATGGGGAAACCATTTTTCTCTTTGTACTTGGCCTTGCCTCCTTGTTGAGGCATAGATCGAGCTTCTTTTGATACGGTAGGAGTCAAGGTTGAAATCTTACATGATTACACTCGTTCTACGTATAGCAGGAAGATTTTCCGGCAAGCAATAAAGCCGCCAAGACCCAGAGAGTGTCTTGAGGTATCAGAGGTATCAAGTCTAATCATGCCCAGTCATCTCCCCACCCACTTGTCTTCGCCCCACGGCGGTACACCTGGGCCTTTGAATATCTTACCTCCTTTCCAGACGAATTTGACATTGTTCTTTTCTTGTAGAACACGAACGTCTTCAGCCGGGTTCGCTGTGAGGCCGAGGATATCCGCCTCATAGCCGGCCTTCAATTGCCCGGTCTTGGGCGCCTGTCCACCTACAGTGAGGGGACCATTGGCTGTGGCAGCCTTGATTGCCCCAAGGTTACTGAGACCGGCCTTGACAGCATACTCAAGCTCCAATGCCATATTGACACCGGGCGGAGTATCAGTCCCCAAAGCGAACGTGCAGCCTGCTTCAATTGCCAACTTGTAAGCCGCTAGGTGATGTGCACCGCAGAGCTTCGCCTTCTCCCAACTCGACGGGTCCAATCCCTCACCCCCAGTCGAAAGGAGGAATTATGTAACGAGCCCTAGTACATGTTAATCAACTGCTACGGGTCACAAAGCGGTACTGCAAAACACGAAAGACGGGACCGTAAAAGGAGAAGAAATGGACTTACTGGTAGCCACGTAGATAGTTCCAGTCTTTTTGATGCGGTCAACATTGAATGCACTCTTGGTCGCCGAATGACACATGCTCCACAGTCTTAACCCCAGCCTTAACCGCTGCCAATATACCAGCCTTTGCGTGGACATGCGCCGCCACAGAACGGCCCTGCCTTGCTGCCTCTTCGACAATAACCTTGAGCTCCTCCTCGCTAAACTGTGCGTACTGGAGCTCATCGTCCCTAGACATGACTCCACCCGAGGCCAGTACCTTGATGCATTTCGCGCCCCTGCGGATCTGCAGCCTCACTGCCCGGCGGCACTCATCCACGCCATCGACAATGCAGCTGAAAGTTTGCCCAAAATGACCCGGGGTGACCTTCATGACCCCGAGGTTCTCATATACGACCCCAGCAGGCAAGTTGAAGACGTCCCCATGCCCGGCTGTCTGCGACATGCAAGCGTCAGCCCCGTAGATATTTGGCCCCACGATCTCGCCTTCATCAATTGCCTTGGCGACCTCGCACCCAAAGCCGCCCACGTCGCGCAGGCTCGTGTACCCGCGCTGGATAGCCTCCTAGCATCCGCGGGCAAGCTATGTGCCGCCCGAGGCCGGGTGCAGCGTCACGATGCCTATGTAGCCGGGCCCATCCTCACCGCTGATGCTGCCGCCTCCAAAATGGACATGGACGTCCCACAGCCCGGGCATGAGATACGGGACGCTGTAGGAGCGGTGTGGCGCTGAGGTGTACTCGTCGGGGATGTCGAATTGCTGGCCGACCCATGCGATGAGTTTGTTCTCTATCACCAAAGCGGCATTACCAAAGGGCTCGCCATCGCCCGGGATTAGGAGGTCAGCTTTGATTATGGTAAATGATTTCTTTTTCGTTGCGGCGACAGCGGCAGCATTTTGGCTTTGGCCTGGCGCCCGGATAGTCATCCCGTAAGCCATGGAGTATAATTGCTGGGGAAAGCGACATGCCTCTGAGGTGGGAGCTGCGGCTCTGCGCAGGGGCACGTCCGCAGTGGAATCATGGGTACGCGTTTGCTCGTTGTCAGAGGCGACCGGGACAGCGACTCCGGGGCCCTGATTTTGTGGTTCAGCTATTCTTCGGGTCATGCTGTAAGAAGCGCTATTCGTCTCAGTCTCCTGCCTCAGATGGAAATTCAGTCACCAAACAGTCAGTCTTCCATCGTGTTTCGAAAGCTCTTGGGTGGAGGTCCAAGCCGGAGGCGTTCACAAAGACGAGCACAGCATCCTCAGAAACAATCACGCCGAATTTGGAGACTGTGGCTAGTGATATCCAAGTATGCGATAATTGCAACACTATGTTCCGGCTTTCGATGCCGAAGAGATTCGTGGTCTGCGAGGGTCACCCAGGTGCGTAGACTTATCATGGCTGAATCCGAGCCAGAGCTGCAAACAAAAATATTCTGACTACTTGCTGTACGCGTTCGTTTCACAGGCAGGCTAGACAAGGTCCAAAATGTGCTTCAAGATCGACACAGATTCGAACAATGGAAGCAGAAGGCCGCTGCTGGGTCTACAATAATTCATCACGAATGCTGGACTTGTTGTCTCGGCCCGCGATACAGGTCTGGCTGCCGTAGTCTCGACCACCACGTCTGCTCCAACCCAGTGTCCAGGGCTTAGTGAGTTTTTGGAATGAATGACAATATTTTGGAAGGGTTGCTGAGGATGAATATCAAGCGGAGACTGTGAGTCTCATGGTGTAGTCACCTTCTCGTTCGCTAGGCCTCTAAGATAGTCCTTGCACTTAAGTGCCACGTATAACTGACTCTTACGACCTATCAATAAGAATACTGATTGTCAAAAGTCTGCTTCTTCCACACTGGTTTCGGCCAATTGAATCATCAACCATCCGCCAGCCCAAGATAAGCACTTTTCCATATCTTCTGTTGAGGTGCAAATCAGCATTGCTCGGTGGCCTTCTGATCAGGGCTGCTCTCTCCAGATGTCGGTCTTGAGAGCACCATGTGCCACCGCACGATCCCTGCAGCCATTCACCCCCATGGCAAAGCTCATTGCTCTTCTGTGAGCTGTGGCTTGAGCTGTAGCTGAAATTTGATACATTCGCCGCCTCTGTCGTCGATGCCACGGCCCAGGTCAAATTGTGGGCTTCACTCATGCGCTGTGTTGAGATGAAGTGATCGCAAACTTTGATTTGTAGGATTTGCTACCACCGGGTCCCCAGTTGATCAACAGACTGCTTGCCGCTGAGGCCCACTAATCGGCCCCCGTGGCGGTCTCGGCTGCCTCGGTGGTTCGCCCGCGATTCAGAGATGCACCAATCCACAGGGGTCCCAGGGTTGCATCGAACAGTTCAGCTGCGTGGGACTAGCCAGCCATTTCCCGACCGAAGTGGAATGGCTTCCTGCAGTGCTACCCCCCAGTGCGGCTCCTTTTGTGAGAGCCCGTTACCAGCAGACTCTTCTTTCTGCACTTCTCCTCTCGCAGAGCCTCACTGCTGTGCTGGCGTTCTGAGGGTTTTTTTTATTACCTCAGTCCCAGAAGAACCAACCCACCATGGCCAATTTCGTCCCAAGATGCCCAAAACAAGCATGAAGGGCCCTAGGCTCGGGCCGGGCCCATTTCCTGTTCGGGAGTGGTTGAAGGCCTATTCCCAGGGCGACGTGAACCGGCACGAAGACCTGGACAAATGGAGGCGGGGCGAAGATGGCTGGATCAACCAGGCTCCCAAGGCGTAGGGACTGCACCCTGTTCCTTCTGGCTTGACACGCGTTCTGACACGACTTTTGAGATAGGGGCCCCTATTTGATCCATGTCAGATCATTGGCGGCTCAATGGCCGCACTTGGAATTGCTGGCCGACTTCATGGATGTTGGGACGCATCCCTTCCGATGGAACTCGCAAGCTCCAGGCGGATACCCTTCTGACCCTGCTAAGAGAGGTATGTCCAACTTCTTCATATTTATGGTTCATCAGCCTTCCAAAGCTAGCAAAGCCACCACTGACCGCGGCTTTGAACATGACTGATGGCATTTTGCAGACAAGCATAAACATGAGCGCATGACGAAGACTAAAGTCTGCCTCCTGGAGTACCCAAAAGAGGGACCTGGTGTTGAAGAAAAACGATGCAATGAAATTGGCGAACTTAAGGATTGCCTTGATATGATGGGTGAAAATGAGTCCGTGAAAATGAGACTATTTGTGGTGGAAGACTTATCTCGCGATGTTATCGAGGCTCTTGGTTACCACTTCAAGATCGACCCATCGTTCTTCAGAGAACACATCGTTGACTACGCTTGGTACAACACTAGTAAGCAATACGTGACAGCAGTTCAGAACCAGGCTGTTTGCCTTGCTTCTACGATCACTTGGCTGACAGAATTCGCGGCAGGTGACTGGTGGCGTGACCCACCCAATCTGGACATAGTCTCCAGACGCCAAAACTGGTTCCAGCTTCGTTTCGTAAGAGCGAGGAACTTCCTCAACAACAAACTCTTCTTTGACGGCGCCGACGAGTCCAAAAAATTCAATGTCTTCCGCCGACTGGACCGTGATTTCAACAGCAACAACTTTTGGGACAAGCACGGTAAAGAAGAGGCCATGGTGGGACTCACTCGGAGCAGGGCGACATGTTGGATCCAAGCACCTGAGCAGAAGAACGGGAAGATCGAGGGCATCACATACGGTGTACTCTTGCTGGACCCAACCGTGGAAACCGGAAATCCCTTGTGGCTCAAGTATCGAAATTGGGCAAACACACCGCCCGTGGGGGAGCCTGCTCCAACAGGCTCTCCTCCCTGCGATAAATTCTTCGAGGATTTTATATACTGGGCCAAAAAGCCCGACACGTTCAACGTCCCGGAAGCAGGCAAATCCACATCTCCAATATGCGTCCCGACGCAGGCCCTGCTGCACCTAGTTTGCACGGAGTGGCTCACTATGGTGGACTACATCAAGACGCGTCTGAACCAAGTCGACTGGGGTATCGCCTTTCCGAGCGACTTCCTCGAAAAGGAAGAGCAGATCGACGAGCACCTCACCAAGCTTCACCATTGGAGGCGGGTGGTCCCCCTCTACCGCGAGATGATCGCCGAGACTTTCCTACGCGTGTTCAGGGAGACAGCACACCCTAATCGGATGCATCCCGGTCGAAACATTCACGAGCCGGCCCCCAAATCTGTCTGTGCTCTAAGCCAGCTGATGGACACTGAGTGCATCAACGCATATCAACAGGACTTTGCCCTTGTGCTGGGGTACATGGAAGAATTTCAGAGCCGGATTGACCGGTTGACGGATGTTGTCACAGCAGTGATTAACATGGGTGATTCGCGGAGGGGCTACAAGGACAACAAAAATCTGCGTAGGTCATCCATGCTCACTTCTGCTTTTTCCCGTTAACCATTGAGCTAACATGTCGAAGAATGGTTGACCTGGCTCGCGACCTTCTTCATCCCTCTCAGTTTCGTCGCGACGCTGCTATCAATGACAACGGACCCCATCGAGCAGCTTGGCCCTATCACACGGCTGTGGGCAATGATAGCAGTGCCAAGTGGGCTGACTATTATGATCGTAGTAGGCGTCTTTAGCGTTGCCAAGTGGAGGAGGGCGATTCGGAAGTTCTGGTCTGAGTTTCCGTGGTTCGGGGAGACAAGACCTTTCAAACCAAAGAGGACTTGAGCGGTTAAGGTTTGCGCATGTGGAGCATCGAGACTGCATGAGATGGCATCTACAAACAGCAGGCTGCGCGCTGTCCATCAGGTCAGGGCTTGTCATTTTCTCTTTTGCCATATATCACGATTTACGACTGCATGATAAACAGCGACCTTTACCGGTTTGAGGCTATTAAGGAAAATCGACTACTTTTCGAGACCATGAGAGCTTTGAGAGAAATCATGGATTGTTCTAGTACGCATGGAAATTCCTGCTGATTGGTTGAAAGGTCGTCAAATACAATCAACTGGGCCACTGGTAGAGGTGAGACTCACTTTCTCTAGGAATCCAGCCGAGTTCCACTTTCTTGAGCCTGTGGGGAATTTCAATGGCATACATCGATTCCTCTCCAACAGTAAAAGGACTAGAGATAACGTTATCTAGTTTGTCCGGTGAAGGGCCTTTGCTGTATGACCCAATTGAAGGGAGCCTTCAATGTTGTAAGGATTTGCAATGAAGTCGTATGTGTCTGGATCGGTAACAGGCATAGACAACTCGTGCATTGGCACTCCAATTCCGTCCTGGTTGCTCAACTACCTCGCCAGGCGAGCGGCGGATACTTGCCGGCGCCACAGATGGTCAGTCACTTGGTTAAGACCATCAATGTCATTTGTACTAGAGGGAAAGAAGTTGAAGAGGCAGAAGTCTCTTTGAAATTGTGATCAGTGAAGCCTATGGTGGTTCAGCTATGTACATGGAAATGCTATATATGTCCTGCAAGAAGCAAAAGTAAATCTTCTATCTTGCGCCATGACTCCGCGATCAGGCTCACTGGAGATCATGTGTTGTTTCTGATGCAACAGCGCGTCTATCATCCCACTATTTCGGAAGTGGTGTGATCATCTCATAGACCACCAATTTAGAGGGCGTTGAAGGTGCTGCCGATCTCGCCGAATTTGATGTTAGAGTATATCACTGTCGCATCTAAATATGACGTTAGTCTTGCTACGGAGCCTAAAGTGTTGTACTCTGGAACATTCCAGAACATGAAAGACGGGGTTCCGTAGCAGGAGAAGAATGTTACTCACCAGCAGCGCTGGACTCAATGTCGGCTGGAGCTCCGGAGCTGGTCGGGCAACTGCCTCGCTCGGCACCGGGCTGGGTGGAGTCGGTTGGGTAGGTAGAGTCGAGCCAGAGCATGTTGGAGTAGTGCTGAGGGTTTTATGTCAGTACCAGATGAGGAGGGATTGTCAGTTTGGGAGAATGAAGCTTACGTCGTCCCACAGAGACATAACCAGGACCATACCAGACTTCATAGCAGTCGTCATGGCGTCGAAGCCACCCTTCTCCTTGAAGGTGTCGGTGTTGTTGGTGGCAGCCTTCTGGGCGGTGCAGAACTCGGGGGTGATAGAGTTGCCAGAAACGCCCTCCAGGTTAGACTCGGCGTTGCCAATGGTCTTGCCATCCTGGACGTAGAACCGCTTGATCTCGCTCAGGGCACCGGCGTCGTCAGCGAGGAACTGGGTGACCACGGTAAAGACCTTGCTGGTATCGACAAACTCAGAGCCCTTTCCGTAGTATGAGGTGTTTCCGAAGCGGTAAGGGTTGAAGTCGCATCCATCAGCGTCACAGACACCAGCGTTGCGCTCGGAGGAGTAGGTGCCTCCGCAGCTGTCACCCTCACACATCGTCTGGCTCGTGTTTGTGCAGGAGTGAGGAGTCAGGGCAGTGGACGCCAGATTTGCCTCCCAGACATCCATTTCGGCGCAGCATGAGCCGTGGTTGCCCACTCCGGCATTGGCATCGTTCGAGGACGGGGTCCATCCGTCAACATTGGCTTGGCCGTTGATGAACTTCAGGTCACGAGGGCACTGAGCATCACAGTAGCCAGTTCCGTACTCAGCACCAGCCTTGTTGCCAGCATACTTGGACTTTCCGCCGTCGGCGTCCATGGAGACGAAGTACAGGGCTCCGTTCAGGCCGCAAGGCAGCTTGGAGACGTCGACATCGAAGGTGAACTCCTTGCCCAGAAGGTCAAACATCTGGTACTCGGTGTCGGAAGCCATCAAGAAAGTACGGCTACCGATGTTCTTGTCGGTACCCTGGGTGACGAAGCTGAGCTTCAGAGCAGTGTCGTCCGACGTGATGCCATAGGTGGCCTCGTAGTCAGCACCATCGACACAGCAGTTGGAAGCGCAGGTCTCGTCGTCAGGGCAGAGAGCAGCATCCCACTTGTTTCCAGTGTAGCAGTTGGTCGAACCGGAGGTATCGTGAGTCCAACGCCAGTTGGCATCAATGGTCACACTTCCAGATGTGTTTGTGCAACCGGAAGCAGTGCACTCGCTCCAGCTCAAGGCCGGCTTCGTCTCGGTGGTGGTTGTGCAGGCTTGCTGCGCGCGGCTCGCCGCGGCGAAGAGGGCAGAAACAAGGGCAGCTCGCTGCGCCATCTTGGGAAAGACAGAAGATAGTTGGAAAAGGGTTGGAAGAAAAAGAATGTAGTGCTGAACCAGACTTGCTGATGATGAGGATGAGGATGTTCCAAATCGATGTCCAAGTGAGTGGGATGTTGTCTGTACTTATACCAGAAATACCAGGTCTCCTCCCCGACAGGGCTACCCAGTGCCCATACCTTCGGCCGCAATCCGCCATGGCTATCCGCAGCGAAGCTCTACAGATGGTCCGAGGCGGTGGCAACGGAGAAGTCGCGCCGTTGTTCCTCCGTCAAGACCCTCGTCAGATGTGCTTCCACTGCAATTTTCCAGGTGGAGTCGGGAGTCGCTAGGGGTCCCAATTCCATCCTCATCAGATTCAGGGATTGGCTTCGCTTGAAGTCCACAACCTGCGTCACAGTAGCCGCCATGAGTCGTCCCGGGTTGGGTCGGCGCCGTCAAGGGGCTTAGAGTTGGCTAAGCGTAATGCCGGCAGGGGAGATTGACGGGATGTTACCCCTGATGGGAGCATCATGTTTAGAGAGACCATGCCTAAACGGTGTTTCCTACACCGGGCGATCGAATCGCAGGGTTTCTCCACAGCGGCAGAGGCTTGCCATTCTTGGACCCAAAGCTTGTGCCTGATAAGCAGCCTGGGATAATGCCGGTGGGCAGATTGTGCGGGCATTGGTGGGGGCCTGAGCTGCTCCTCTGTATGGAACAGCTGATGTTTTGTTCCAGATGTCCGATGGGGCCGAGATGCCACGCTACCTTGAGCCAAGATCTGCCCCTCGAACCGTAGTGTGGCGGTGGGCTGCTTACAAAGCCGTCGACTGTTTCCCCATGTCTTTGGCCTTGCCGAGAATCCCACGATTTCGCTTTGCTGGAGAATGCGCACTTTGTGAAAGTCAGAACAGCAAGTGACGTGTTGCTGTCAGGGTGATGTGTGCCGGGAAACAAGCTCGACCCGTTTTTCCCTAGGTACCTACAGTAGGTATGGTTGGCTGAGTAAGCCCGAAGAGGATTGATCGCGTCAGTAGCCGTGCGCGCTGTACGGTATACTAGTATGGTACCGACTGACTGCCGACAGCATAAGCAAAGATGGGCACCGAGTCGCTTGCACTAGAGCGCCACGAAAGGCCTCGTGCATAAATTGAAATTTAAGCCGCATTGTCACCGGTGTACTAAGGACAAGCTTGAAATTGGCTTCGCTTGCCTTGGCTCTGAAGCTTGAGCCGGGAGCGTACCGGTAGGGCTGAGTGGTCTCATCCATAGATTTCACCCGCAGCCAGTGAGCATCTGGTCGCACCATTTCGATCGCTACACAGCGAACCTACCGCAACCCCCCCGCAAAGACCACAGTGGCCTGGCTTGGTGCTCGCTGGACCAATTTGTGCATTCTTTCCCAGTGACTAACATCATGCTCAGTGGGTCTCCGGTCGGATGCGTTTCCGAAAAGAAAAAGCTGTCTCCCTGAAACCTGCAGCTGTCATATTTGTTCTCTCCACCCACCAGCACACAGTACGTAAATGCTGCAGCACAATGTTTCATTCTGATCGTCGCTCGACCGTCCTTGGTAGAAAAAAGTAGCTCGGGAGTGGTTCATCCCAAGTACTCTACAGCTGATTTTCGCGGTCCGGAGATCGGATGATCTGGGGTCAAATGGGACTCCACTGGCACTGCCTGGGGTCCAGGGTGACTCGGCATGCATGAAACACACTCCTCAGAACCCATGCCGGCGCTTGCAGTCAGCTCTAGCACGCTAACTCAAGCTTTGCGGCTGAGGTAGACGGCACAACAATCTGAAGTCTATGAGGCGACATGAGAGAGTTTCTGATCACGGTCACATCCAACACCACACTATTGTCAAACACTGCTCGACAACGTCAGTCTGGGGGATCGATGATCTCCGCATTGGTCCGATTATTCATTAGCTCCTCAATAATAACCTCGGTCAGGTGTCTTGTCAAGCAGACCCACTTGTTGAACAATTGATCGACGAAACATCAGTTCTTGCCAGGGTTATGCTTCCTGGATCACCTGCAAGGATGTTTATCCCCAGTTGGAGATAGACTCTACCTAGGTACCGCCTTGCAAGCCCCCTTTTTTGAGCAATTTACAAAAAAACACGTCAGGTCCTACCTATGGATGTGACGGTGAAACATCATCGTTATACCCTTTTGACTCGATCTAAGAGCTCGGACTTGGCACGTGGTCAGCACGGACGAGGATAGAACAAATGGAAGGAAAAGAAGTATTCCTGGCCCTGTACACAGTAGGTTTGCTTAATTCGGTGAAGTGCACAGCGTGCCGCCGCCCGGCCGAAGGCGGGATCTCCTGTTTCATATAGAGGGAGCGCCGGCCCTTCCGGCACCCGTAGTCACCCAGCTGCGAGGAGCACAGAACAGCAATGACTAGCTGAGAAGTTCTCTCAGACATCAGAAAGAGGTTAGTAACTGTTCCAACCTCATTCCAACCCTTGGGTCTAAGTCATGCTAGCGACTCTTGTATCGATTCATGCTGATTTACGCTTTTGCAATAGTGAACCACTACTTTCTACGGCCTTTCAACGGCAGCTTTGCTTGGGGACGTATCTGGCTTTACTTAGTTGTTGTAGCCAACAGAGGCGGATGCGATCACGTTCGTAAGATCCCGTTAATCAAACTTATAGACACTGCGCAGTTAGATTCCAATCACACTCGCAGAAGCCTGAGGCAGTACACTGAGCACCTTGTTGGTTGAGCTCAAGAATACAAGTCCAAGGCGAGACCTTCGTAAATAGATAGTGCTCAAGTTTTCTCGGGGGATCTCTGGCCCTCGCTAAAAAATTGCAAAACCATCAGCTGGCAAATTTATTGTGTCGATGATTTTACAGTTACGGGCATGCAGTGGCTAGAGATCTAGCGCGGAAGCGTTTAGGGAATATCATCATTGATACCCGCCTAGGACGATTACGAAAACCATCCTGCTGGGGAATCATTGAGAGGTCCATTTTTGGTCAGAAACTTACCGTTATATGGCCATTATTGGTGAAGAAAGGCTGTCATAGTGTATTTGAGAAAGTCGGACCGGGCCTGACAGATCAGGAAGAGACTTGACCCGTGAGGTGTTATTTGTTACTTAAAAAAAGAACAAGTACTTGGCTATTCATCTATTCTTCACATAATTTAGGTTGCCCAACTTCATATGCAGGACAACTGATGTGAAACTTGTAGTCTAACACTGCCAGATTATGGACGGCGTGAGTTTCGAGCGCCGTCACGGTGCCGACTTCTCAATTGTACAGACCGCACAGCTGGAAGGACCTATGGAAGCTCGGCCCCATATTTGACACTTAATTCACTCAAAAGTCAGTGAGAGAATTCTCAATATTGGAGTCAAAAGGCGGGCCCTAGGTGCCATTCAGAGTGAGGTTGTCTAGCTGCCACGTATGTACCAGTGCATGGAAATTTGCAGATGGTGAGTTGCCTGACAGGAGCTACCACACGGCATATAGCTAAGTTGGTAGATTTTTCAATCGCTCACTTTGGGAACCGCAATATCATTCCCTGAACTTGTATGTCCATTCATGCATGGTTGAATGGTAGAAACTTTGGTGTCGTCTAAAAGTAACTGTGACCCGGCGTGCCTGAAGTCTGCCGGTCTCAAGAATCCAAGCCGATGCATGAAGACGTTTGCCAATTTAGAACATCATCGAATTGAATGTCTGTGCTTCATGAACGTATGTATGACTCCTAGCGTTTCCATTATTGTGACCACCTGTAGCGTGCCGGCTTTCACGTGAGGGTCAGACAAGACTCCTGAAACAGTGACAGGCCAAGGAGCCTCACGCTCGGGCTTCACGGACACCTCATCTGATCTTGGCTCCCTGCCACATTTCTCGGCATCTACGTCAGCCCGTTGATATCACCTTTGAAACGTGACCTTAATTCAACTTCCTGTCAACATCCCTAAGCTTTTTTCTGACAGCTTCAAACGTCACAGAACTATCCGCCACGATTGATCAGGTGAACCTTGCGCACATCACGCCTTCTCGGCACCACATTCACGAGACCTTTTTTGCCATGTCGAACCGGCCAATCTGCCAGGCTGACACGCCAGATCCGTGGATTGTCGCGGCCCACGGCAAATTCTACCTCACCTTCACCTTGGGCAACCGTGTCGAAATATGGCAGTCACCACAGCTTGAGAATTTTTGGGATTGCCAGAAGAGTGTCATCTGGGTAGGTCAGGCCAGGGGCTAGGCTTCTGACATAAAAGAATGGCTGTCTATTAACCTGCACTTTTACGCAGCAACCACCACCTGGCTCACCTTGGTCGGCTGATGTCTGTAAGCGCCTCGCCAGGACTCATCGTCTCCTCCTTGTGACGAAAACGCGAATTTGGGCGGCTGATTGAGTTCCAGGGGCCCCCGAGCTTCATTATCTCAATGGAGTATGGTATATTTACACATGTGCGGCACCTCCAGGGGTTGGAAATCCGGGTCATCGCACTGTACTCCTGAAGTCCTCCAACTCCGATCCTATGGACCCCAGCGGCTGGCAGTTTCTCGGGCCACTGAAGGGAATGCCCGATCACTGGTCCATCGACGCAACGGTCTTCTCCGTCAATGGCCACGACCTGTACTGCTGCTGGTCTGGATGGCCGCTTGGCGACCATAGCGACACAGAACAGGACCTCTTCCTCATTAAAATGGCATCACCCGAGGAGGCCATCCGCGACACGCTTGTCTGCATCTCCAAAGCAGACCAATCTTGGGAGCGACCTGATGATGGCCGACGAGGCGTCAATGAAGGACCCACGTGGGTCAACTTCCCTGGGTTCCGAGGTATCGTCTATTCGGCCCACGGGAGCTGGACCAGCGACTACAAGTTGGCCTTGCTGGCGCTGGTCGGACAAGACCCTCTGCGCCCCGAGAGCTGGATCAAAAGGCAGGCGCCGCTCTTGGTGAGCGATCGGCATCGAGGTGGCCCATTTGGGCCTGGCCATGCAAGCTTCCTACCAAGCCCATATAATGATGGACGGATCTTCTGTGTCTATCACGGGACTGAGAAGGAGGGCGAGGGCTGGTAAGTCTCGTTTGATAATTCACTAGGGAACCATAAACATTCAAGTGCTCTGCATCACAGCATGGATTCCGATACATGGCGTTTATTCGGGTTTTCAGGAGCAATTGCCGGAACAGCCTGACTGACAAAATGGAACAGGAACAACAGGAAAGCTCGAATAATGAATTTGGGCTCAGAGTGCTTCGCGCCGAATGCCTCACCCATCTGCTGCGCCTACCAGGGCGGTTTCCCGGGCGTCGGGCCTGTGAGTGGCAATACCCGCAACAAGGTGGAGGACACCATTGGCAAGATCGTGGACAAGGCACCCACGCAGGTCAGAGGGCAGCTGCAGGGAATGTTTGGGAAGGCGAAGAAGTTCTTCTAGTTTTGGGTGGACGGTGCCAGAGGGCAGAGGACAGCATACATGGATACCTGAATGGCCTCGCGAGCAGGAGCCGACGACCGTTGCAGACTCGGACAGACTCGAGCACTCCGGGCGTTTCCACGCAACCGGGATGATGCAGTGGCCACCTCCCAGAACGCTGTCTAAATTGAATCATCGTCAGTCAATATATCTCTGAAATTCTTCCCACCGCTACAGCTGCGAACTCGGTCTTTGGTTAGATTTGGGATCAAAAAGAACGGAGCAATGCCCCTTATAGATCCAGCCTCAGCACTTGAGGACCAAGCCTGTGGTGCGGTCGCTCCCAGGGGCCAGCCACATCATGTGAGCACTCGAAATGTCTCGTTCCTGCCACTTCTTCACTGGCAGATGATTATGTTGTAGGAGATGCTGCCAGAAGAGGGTATCCCCGAAGGAGAGCACTCCGAATGAGAGTATCATGCAGAAAGTAATCCCAAAGGAGGTTGTCTCGAGAGAGGGTGCCCCAAGGAGAGGAGGAAGTTCACCTACCGTATAGATGTACCACACGTGGTGTGCCTGTACCATGGAAGATTTTCTGCGCATGCAGAATTGAGTCTGACGATGGTGAGCCGCAGGTGGCATTCGTGACATCACCAATAGCCTTGGGTACAGCAAGGGCAAAGGTTCGATATGCAGGTGTGACTCCTCTCCGACCATTGTGGGCCAACGTTGGGTCCCGCTTAGCCTGCGCCTCCCAAAAAGCACCACTGCTTGGCAGCGTATATTGGGGGCAGTTGTCAGGCAGCCCAGGACCAAGGCAGCCTTGTCAGGGTGTGCTGACATAGCCACCTTCAAATCAACACCAACATCATCAATAACGCAATATTAAAACTTCGGCGTCCCTTTTTTATACATTGCATGACTAGCGCAGGTCAAGAGGTTCTCTATTTGAAGCTCCCAGGCCAACTATCAAGATATTTATTCGTTCGCCACTACTCTTCATCGCTCACTTACCAATACCCATCATCATCATCATCATTATCCTCTCACCGGGTCTTTTTTTGTTTCATACATATTAAAAAGATCCCTCGGAGACAAAATGGCTGAGGGCCAGTCCTCGGCTACTGCCAGCAACGGCTCGTCGAATACCGCCTCCGAGAATCCGCCAGGAAGCATCCTTTCTGTCGCTTACGAACTCAGCCAATACAAAGAAAGATCCCTTGATACCGCGAGGCGTCATCTGCAGCTCGTGGAAGAGAGAGGCGACGAAGTGATAGTGGGCCTTCTCGGGGACTCCTTGATCGAGCGCATGACAACCACGGGCCAATCTGAAAGTCTTCAGCCGTGGCCGTCAGAGACCATGTTACTCGATTCAACTCTTACTGCCTTGAACGACGCCAGACTTGACATGGACACCGCACCTATCGCTCGGATACGGGGAGCTGCAAACTTTGGCTGTGGAGGCGACAAAATTGAGAACATGTGAGTCTTCCGATTCTACGGTTCCTAATCTATCGTGTTTTTGGAAATCTCCAAAATACACCACCTTAGGCCATGCAGCAGATGCTTAACATGTACTAGACTATACCGCGTCCTGGGTGATCCCTCGAAGGATCTGAAAGGGCTGGCACGCGAGCTGCATCCCCCCAAAGAAGGCCTCGTAACTCGATGCAGCCAAAGGCTGTGGGTCATACGAGCAGGCTCGAACAACCTTCACTATAAACGGGGCCTCAGGGACAAAGACTTGCATACGCTGGACATTCTGCTCAGAACATTGCACCATCTAAGCCGACAAGGGACCGCATTCCTGCTGACAGGGCTGTCCTATCGCACGGATGTTGCAAATGATCTAGTTGACAAAGCGAACGTTGAATTGGAGCGTCTCGTCCTCGAACTCCAACAAGAATTCCCTGGTGCGACACAGTCAACGGAGCAGAGCCACAGCAGGAAACAAAACACCCCCGCTTACGATGAGAAGTCTGACTCCACTGTCAATGGAGTTGACTTGACGGCACAGCCACATACTTTCGAGTTTTTGCCAGCACCGCAGTTGGACGAGTCTGGCAGATGGTTGGAAGACCATGTCCACTTGAACCAGGAAGGGTACCGCATATGGATGCAGACACTCCTGCCAAAAGTACACCAAATGCTGCGCCGCCCTCTGCTACCGCCGGATAATCACAAGCATCGAAACCCGGCATTCGCGGACGAGGATGTTGTTCCTTCCTATCCGACTGATCCCGTAAATGATGGCCGATAGGACTCTTCACAGGAACCCTCGGCCCCAATGGACCGAAGCCCACCTGGACCTCAAAAGATGTTTGGATAATCGAGGATTTACGAGCTTTGCTCGGGTATCCGCTACGAGGCCACAGCATATATGTAATGGAACCCCTAGGAAGCGCTTAATGCCAACATCTTATTACTTCAAGGTAGATCAGTCTCCCGTGCAATAGCATCCTATCAGAAGATATCGTATCGAGACCCGCCTTGAAGAAAACCCTCATGTAGAAAACCTCTTCTAAGATAACTCAGCCAGAAGAATAAGCCATAAGAGCTTCGCAATAAAATTATGCGACTTCAAGACCCTAGCTGTATTACTATTACAATGCATGTGCAAGAAGACGCACAATGTGCCTACAGGACCACGTCCGAATGCCCCAAGGTACACTCACCCCATTCTTTCTGACCGTCCATCAGGGGTAATCTCTTGTTAGCATATCAGAAATCGCGGCGGAACAAGAGAACACGACAACCAACTTGAAGAATCCCTCAAGCGAAATACTTCCTGGACGAGTGGATCCAATCACCACAAGTCCGAATGGCCAGCAAGCCCAACAACCGCCACAGGCAGGCAAAAGGTAATTTCGAGAGTGACCGAGACGCCGGGCGAGAAAGATTCGTGATGAGTTGAAGAATTTCGGCTAGGACTTCAAAACGAAGATGACACAGCCGGCTATTCGATATTATTGAGAGAACATTTACCAGAAGGCATGGCAATCAGTGCGTTTGCATGCTTTTGGCGAGATTATTCTTGACCTCCAAAACTAGCGTAGGTATACCATGTGTACATGCAATAATAAAACGTTGCTTCGGTCATTGCTCCTCTGATTATTTCGACACGTGGAATTGACGTGACAATTGTACCTTACTCGATCCGGTCGAGACAGCGCCCATGTAGGTGTGTCTATGGAACTCAGGCATGTTGCTTTTTGGTGCGATCACGAATTGAGTCTCGTATCAGGTGTTTGGATTCCCTCACTTCCGTGCCCTGAAACATGTCGACTGTTGTATAGTAACACATCCCGCATATAGTTGATCATCATCCGAGTGCCCACGCGGGTGTACGAAACATAAGTATTTGGCATAGGCAGGTTGACAAGGTTACAAGACAAACTCTCATCATGCAGGACATCCTCGTTCCAATGAAGAGGTGCGCCTTGGGAAGAACCCTTGGGGGTAATCCCCGCAGCATGCAGCCATTAGCACCCATGCACGCAATGTAGCATCCAAAGCGGCGGTCTACTGTGACATCGCCTGGCTGTACGGCCGTCCATGGGTACATAATGGTCCTCCTGAGGGGTCGTTTTGGGAGTCACGGGGTCTGATTCCTTCTGCGCTCCCTGCAGTAGTCCTTCAAAGTTTGTCCCGTCGGCAAGTTTCTAAATACCTACGACCAGTTGTCACCTGACAGGATATGTTCCTGGATTATGTGCCTGGGGCACATTGCAGCCTTGGGTTTGATCATACTCGCCGCCGTTGAGTACCAGAACATCGTGACACCGCGGCAATATGCATTGGTAATCACTGCTGCTGAGATTCGATGCGAAAGATAAATCATTGGCCAGAGCGGACATTGTTTTGAAGTGTTCGGCATGTTCGTCTTATAGATTGTCGCCGACAAGGGAGATGGACCCCTTCCTGGCAGCACAGTATTTGTCTTGCAATCACGGCAGTTGGTGCATCCGGTGTGTTCTCATCCGTGAGGCATATCGTTGATTGGTGAGATCCCAGCCCTGTAGTTGCATGGGGAGGTTCAGGTTTGCGCAGGAGGATGAGGGGTTTGTTGGAGAATTCATATCGTTGCCAGACTCGTAAGACGGAGTAAAAGATCGCGATATGGCAGGATCGGGACGGCCGGGTAGGGGAAGGGGGTTGCATGATGAAACAAGACAACAGGTACTTCAGGCCGGGGTTCAGCATAACGACGCCTCATGCTGTTCGGTTACAGTACACAGTAGACGAGCGGTGCGAGAGAGAGTCCCTGGAGGCAGTGAGAAACGTGATCGTCTCGGCATGCGCCAAAGGACCCGAGTAACTGTCTCGTCTGAGCCGCCCGTTCATGCCGCATTCTCGGCATGATGTCTGCACATGGAAGCCTCCCGTGCACTTGACCGTTTTTCAACCGTGCTTTGTTGCCCGTGTCTGTTCGCTCCACTTCAAGGACACTCCCAGACTCCCTAGGAGAGAAAAGGTTATTTAGTGGGCTGGTCGGAGATGCCCTATCGATGGCCCTATGACGGCTTTCTTTGCCTGCACCAGGCCTGGACTACTGCAAGCGGGCTGCAGGAAGCTGCATACTCTTGTAGGGATAAATTGGATCGGGCCCGGTAATGATTGGTTTACACCCTAGTTGGCCGGTGCTATCCAGGCATATAGCAAGGAAATATTACACCAAATACCTGATTGTCTAGGTGTATATTAGACGAATCTGCTGTGCGGCATGTCTCGATCTTCGGAGCTCTTATCAATTTCTGGGCACTCCATTACGCAAATTACCTAGGTATGAACGGTGGCTTGACTTTGTGCACGATAAGGAGCAAGATGAGCCGCCCACCGCCCTGGGCACCCAGGCATAAAGCCACGACTTAACGAGGGCTGTGTGCATAGCGTACAAGAGTCAACACACCCACCCGCCTCAATCCTTTATCTCTGGCCCATGTTCCCCGGGTGCCCACGCACCAGGTGCAGCGAATCCTTCAAGCAACACGCGAAGGGGAAAGGCCTAGAAGAGCGTAGCCAGGAGCCTTGTAGCTGAGATCCTAATTCCAGATCCTTCGAGTCAGTCATAATAGTGAACGAGCTTGCACTAGTTAGGCCACTGCGGTAGGCGAGCGGGCGGGCCAAGGCCATTGTTTTTTGGCTTTGGGCCGCCTACCCGTCTGTGCCAACGCTGCAGATCCCACCTGGGCACGCCTGCTGGGAGGGACGGGAACCACGGCGGCGCGTCTGGCCAGTGTATGACTTACTCCGGGCTGCAGATCCTTGAACGGAAAAGCAAACCTTAAAATTCATTCGCAGGGCTTTCTTGCTGCCAAATAGCACGTGTGTCTAAGGGCGTGTTCATGTGCTTATCTCTCAAAATGCCCGACGAACTGCTCGGAAGGCTCCTCGGTGGCTTCCGAATGCACCTGTGATGTATTCAGCTTCATCTTCGCGCCATGTGCGCACTGTTCCCTCCAGATCGATACCTACCGTTGCATGTGAGGGGAGCTTGGTGTCGCGGCGCACCCTCTCTCCGCTTGTCCCCCTGTGCCTGTGGTGCTACTGTTATACACAGGAGAGGCTCTGGCCTCAGCTAAGCAGCTGCTGCCAATAACGCTCAATGTTTCGAAATCTTAATTCGGTGGACTGTCGGATAATGCACGGACGACAGCCCTCGCTAGCTGCACTGACTCGTTGCCATCCCAAACCTCGGGGTGTTCATTCAGTCCTCCCTGTGCCAGTCTGTGCATTCAATTGATGACTGCCGAGCGCTCTGCCAAAGCCTTCTGTAATTTCGCCACGAGGATGGCATCAGGCTTGACCCGCAGCTTATAATCCTTTTTACTGGGGTAGCGATTTCAAATCTACAACGTATCACCTGTGGCTCCCCGGTTTGAAAAGCCCCAAGGTCGCAGCGAACACCGTGCCCAACGCTAGGAACGATGTTTACACTAGGAGAGCTGTCGAATCGTCTTGCATGAGGCGTCTGGGGGCGGGAGGACGGGGCGAGCCCACTGTGACTAGCTGGGCTGCTAGGCTGGCAGGCTGGCCATCCGATCCGGGAGTGTTGCTGGAACCTAGCAAGGGAGTCATGGCTGTCCGAACATGGGCGCACACCTTAGCTGGGCCGCTGGGCCGCTGGGCTGAGCTCTACGTACAATACGTACATGGGCAAGGTTCATGCCCACAAGATAGAGTTGGCTACTGCAGCCCCGGCACAGGAGGCACACGAACTGTGCATGTTACAGAGTTTGGGCCCCAACGGTGCAAAAATGCTGCGCTGCCCGGGGTGCCATGACCCTTGGGATTACCAGCGGTGTGCGACAAACCTAGCGGGCAGAAACGCAGTCCCAGTTGCTTGGTCGATCATGGTTTGGGCCTTATTTGCTATAACTTGGCGGCGTTCATCTTTTTTCTAGATCTGCTCGAATGTCCTGCGGCATCCACTTTTATGTGCTGTAGCTCGTGATCTTCTTTCCACCCCCTGGTTACGGCCTCCGTTCGCAAATGTCGTGAATATGTCGGCAACATCATCCAGCGCCCCGGATGGGTCGGAGGTCATCTCCAAGGACTCGCAGAGCGGGACCGTGATCATTGTATCCGGTGTGCTTACCGGCATCTCGACGATCGTGGTCTTGCTCCGGCTTTATACCCGCCAATTCATCCTCAAGACGGCAGGTGCCGATGACTGGACGATGGGCCTCGCTCAGCTGCTGAGCATCTCGTTGGGGACCTCAACTATGCTAGGTGCGGGAGTCCTGTGTCTTGTGTGTGTTGATGAACAGGTCTAATACGATACTCAGAGGCACATTACGGCCTCGGTCGCCACATAGGAACGCTAAGCCAGGAGAATATCATCAGGTCCCTTGAAGTAAGGGACCCAGACGTGTACAACTACACAGAGTTACGCCCTTGGCTAATGCGTTACACATAGTGCCTGTTCGGCGCCATCTTCAGCTATAATTTTGGAATGAACGTTATCAAGGTTTCTTTCCTTCTCCAATACCGGCGTATCTTTCCAAGTCGGCATCTCAAAATTATCTGCTTCTGGGGCCTCGTATTTGTTGGCTGCTGGACGGCCATTCAAGGTGTCCTTCTCACCATAACCTGTATTCCACTGGCAACAATCCGACCCAGTACAGCGTCGTGGTGCCTTGACACTCTGCCTGTTTGGGAATTCACCTCAACTGTGGGCCTCATTACAGACTTCGCTATATTTCTGCTCCCTATGCCGAGCATATGGAAACTGCCAATAGCTCGGCGACAGAGGGTAGTCCTTTTTGCGATTTTTGGTCTCGGGTTCTTGTAAGTTGTGGAGAGCCTGGCTCTGAAATTTGGCCACAAGGTCTAATACTCTGAACAGTGTGTGCATTGTCTCAATCATCCGCATTCCCACCCTTCGAGCGGCTTCGATGGCGACAGACCCGACATGGAATAACGTTGCAGCCGCCCTGTGGACACTGACCGAGCTCAATGTTGCGATTTTGTGCTCCAGCCTGCCAGTACTGAGGCCACTGGTCTTCAAGTCATCCGGTCGCGGCAGCAAGAAGACGATCACGGGCGAGGCCGCGAAGAGTGTCTCCAAACAAAACTCGAGGGGCGACGCGTTGGAGCTGACGACAACATCCCGGAAGAAAACCATCAGATCAACAGTGATCCCGGGGCCTAATGAGAGTTCGGACGAGCTGGTGCATTCTACCATCGACGAGATGATGTATGGGTCTAGTGAGCCTGGCAGCAGACCTGGCGCCGGTTACAATACTGCGGTGCTCACGGATGACAATGCGGCAGAGCTGGGACAGGGACAGGCAGTCAAGACATGGATTTACAGCGATAAAAGGGATGGTTGATTAGAGGGTATTGCTGGAACACTCATTAATTACTTGAGCATTGACTAGTTCCTGTCTTCATTCCCAACAAGGATCCGTTCAGTTCCGGTTCATGCTGCAGCATTCCGTCAATACGAACCGATTGGTATTCCGTATTCGAGCCACTCACTAATTTTCTGGCTTTTTAATCCGATGCACCCACGGTACCTTGCCTTCAAATGGCTCCTCGCCTTCCACAAAGTCCAAACACGGAGCCTTGCTGATTGAACCCGAGCCCTTCAACTTCAAGTAAAGCCTGTTAAAGTTGGGAATAGCAGGGATAACATATTGGTCCACAAGCCAGTATATCGTGTTCGGCCAGGCACATAACCTGGTGGTGCGTGCTGAGAATGTGAAGTCGTCCAGAACCCCTTCCTTGCGTGCATCTTGGTATCGGTAGAACAGCGCACCCAGCTCGGCCTCGCTAGGCGCAACCTCCTTGTCACTGGAACTGAGGAGCTGGTTGAGCTCGTTCACGAGCGTGACGACGTCCTGCAGGGCGTTGTTGAACCCCAGCCCAGCGTTCGGAGTGAATTTGTGGCAGGCATCGCCGGCCAAAACGATGCGGCCACCACTCCAGTGCTCCAAAATGCCTTCCTCGAGGTTCGCCATGCCGGCGGACGTCCTATGTGGGAACACGTCCTTTACCTTGAGACGATCACCGATTTTCATGTCGGCGTGCTTAGCGGCGAATTCCTCCATGTCCTTCTCGGTGAACGTTACCCGTTCCGTGGTCGGTGCTTCTAGCTTCTCGTACACAAAGAGCCACGAGCGGTCATGGGCGTTGAGGAACTGGAGTGACGCTTTGTTGCCGTGAGTGATGCAGTGGTCGCCAGGTGCGAACTCCCACCGCCTCGGAAATGAGCACCACATTGTCTTGTACAGATGCTGAAAGGGCTGGATGTTGTTGACCTCGGCGTCTGGGGATTTCTTCAGGGACAATTCGCGCATGAGCTTCCGGGTCTGGCTGTGCACTCCGTCTGCACCAAGAACGATGGACCCTTCGTAAGTTGATCCATCGGCGCAAGTGACGACTACGCCGTCATCTGTGTCCTCAATACTCTCGAGCTTCTTGTTCGTATGGACCCGTGCCTGATCCTCTTCATTGAGCCCATCATAAATGGCTTTGATGAGCTCTGCTCGATGGAACATGAATCCATACGAACCGTGGCTGAGCATTCTCGGTTAGCAGGTTTTCGTCTACAACGTCCACTCAAGATGAGACAAACTTCTCTCGTATTGCATGCGTGTGAGAGCTTTCCATAAACATGCCAAGAGTTGTGTAATCTGCCCAGCGCAGAACCTCATGGCCTATCTCTCGCAACTTCTCCAAGAGCCCGAGTTGCGCCATGACCCGCAGGCTGTATGGGAAAAGGACCAGAGACGCCCCGACATCCTCGTACAGCTCGGGCCGTCGCTCGAGCACGACGAAGTCGATCCCTGCTTTTGACATCGCATGAGCGGCCGTCAAGCCTGTGGGGCCGGCCCCTATGATGATAACCTTGAAGTCCGACATGGAGGCGACTTGGTTATGTGAGAGAAAATGAAGCTTATAAGGCGTCAGGAGGCCGCGGGAAGATGCCACTTGACAGGGACCTATGGAACTTTTAAGGCTCAAGGATCGTGCCCAGTGAGCCCGATGGAATGGATGTTAGCTGTCCTTCCGGCTCCACTTGCCATCCCGACAGTGGATCAGGCCACAGTCACCTCAGGGGTTGTACCCAAGCAGACACTTATGATCCGACACTCCGGTCGAAAATTTCGACAGATTGAATTAAATGATAAGACAACGATAACGGGGGTATGTGCGAATGGGCCCTCGGAAAATTTTGCAGTAACGTATCAATGCGCATGTATCTAAGGAAACCCGGGGGATAGAACGCAATTCTACTAACCCGGACGCTCATTTGCTTCGACACTAAGGCTGCTGTTCATAATTTCGTAGGCCCACGATTGTGGCTGAGCGATTTTAAATCAGTGCTGGATCTCAAGCAGTCTCCTGCACCAGGGGTATTTGCATGTGAGCAAGAAGCAGCGGTCAATTTGGCCAGTATGCTGTGGGGAATATAGGAGACGACAACGCATGCTGATCAAGGAAATCAAATGCTGCGATCCGTTGATCAGTATTAATGACAACTCGCAGTTCCCCTAAAATAAAGGCCGAATTTGATGATTTCAAACTGTAAATTTGCTCTTTCACTACTCAGTCTCTGAACAACGGGAACATTTTTGCACCAAAAAAGAGCCCGGCTTTCCAAACCACACGAATAATGATGTCAAAAGCGCGAAACTGGCACAGTTCAAACTTGCTTGAAGGCTCACGAGATAGAATCTCTGCGGCACATATCTTATCGCTCTTCAAGTTGTTGATGTCTCATGTCAGTCGATGGCTTTCTTTCGCATTGGCAGTTGGCTCAACGCGGTCTCCGGTATAGGTAGTCAAGTCTTGCAAGGGTCGTGAATCAAGTTTTTGATACGTGTGTTGGTGGACTCCAGCCCATATAAATATTTCTTTTGATCCTAATCAAATACTGGGACGGTACATCTAATGAGCCACGGGTTCTGTAGATATGGCCAACAAAAAGTAGGCGAAAATCACCAGAGACTGGTTCAGAAGTAACAAAGTCAACGCGCATAAGAGCACCTCAATTCGACTTGACTATCGGCATAAGGTGTCGAGTACGCTGAGAATCTGCAAGCTCGGTATCTGCCACAGCGCTGCAGGCTAGGTGGTGGTTATGAACTCGTTGCGCAAAGGAGAAAAGACTAGGAACTATAAGTTGCAGGCGAAACCATGGTGTTCACATAGTGTCCAGGTGGGCCTTGGTGATTAGTGGGTACCTTGACAGCATGATCGACATTCAGATTGTAGATACTTCTCTGGGCTAAGCGTTGGATTGGACGAGCGAATGATGGTCATGATGCCCACGCAAAAGTAAAGGAAAACCAGTAAGTGTTTGAGCACATCCGAAGAGCCAAGTAGAAATAATTCTTTCACTTTTCCCCGGTCCTGGCGTGAATGAGCTTTCAGCTCCCTTCAAATTCTCGTGCAGCTCTCCCTGACATGTTTTGCGGTCTGAAAGGTTTCTAGTTGCCAGAGAAGAATTTGGTCTGGGAAGACATAAGTGCTACCCACAATGTAGCACCAAGTGGGGACAGCTCCCAATGTATATATTACATGAAGAGGTCCTTGGTGACTCCTTCTAAATACCGAGTCATCTTGTACGGCGGAACTGAATCCTGAAGTCAACTCAAAAGATCCTGGGAAAGTTGCATGTTCGCGTCAACTTATACTGAGTTCCATCAAACCTTCCGAGTACCTTGACTGACAGAGATGGTTGATGCATGCTTCACTACTACGTATGTGAAAAGTGCATGGCAAATGTGCCTGACAACATATTTCACATGCACCAGTGAAATGGACTTTTCTAGTGGTTTTCTCTCAGTGCGTATGAATGTATTCACTTTACTTCAGTAGCCGACTACCGAGGTGATTCTGCCAGATGCCATTGATCGTCCACAACGTATCATAAAAGCTTCCCCGAAAAGAGGCGACCGAGAACCACCAGGAGCGAGATGTCTTGCGTCTACAGGAGGTGGACTTGGAGCCGCTGAAGCACTAGGTCCTGGGGTGGAAATCAAGGTCATTTGGATGACCACCGCATAAATGCACAGCTCATTCTTGCTTTGCTCAAGAGGCTTCATAGTTGGGATGGGTCCTCCAACACTGAGGCGTTGCTACTGCAAATCAGCCGCAAAAGGACCCGGACTTACATGTATTCTGCTCCCGAATTCCTCGTCCCACCTGAGGGCTACAGTATGGACCCTAGGTTGATCATCGTAGTATTGGCTTTTGGTAGCTGTTTCTCATGCCCAGAAATTACTCGCATATTCCTGGAAATCTTCGTGGCTCGACAGGTTTTAATGCCCGCCCATTCGCAGATTCAATGATCATAGGCCACCCCAAATTACACTCGAGTAGAGGCCTAGGCAATGGAAGGTCCATCATGAGATGATTTTTCGGTTGTCGGCCATTACAAAGTATCAAATCCGTAGGTTGCAGCGGACGAGGTGAGGGGCTGTCGTGGTGTTTCAGAGTCGTACGCCCGCGGAGCGTCAATTCGCTTCTTTATTCCAATCCGGGTCGATGATCTCATAAAAAAACACCTCGGTATCTAAGTCGCCCTCGGCGGGGTCCTGAACATGTTTGGCATCCGTCGGCAATCTGTGACTGTTGGGACAAATTTTCATAGTCATCCTATTTTACCACGGCGGGACAAATTCGCTCCCTTCCGCCAGGTTACACTGGGCGAAGCAACGACAGGGGAGCTGTGTAAGGAGATGAATGAAACGAATCGGTCGTTGGCTGTCAAATGGTGGAATCGACACCGCTCCAAGGTCGATGGATAGCGTCAGCCTTAGGAGACACCGGTGACCGCTCTCTCGGATGTCAGGTGCCGCAGCTAGAGGCGACCTGGTCGAAAATACGGCAGGAATCTGGTAGTCGTCGCTTGGTCAAACACACGACTCCCGCCGCGTCATGGGTGTCGCGTTGGCCAAGTTGCTCGGAGAGTCGCCTGTTTGGGTTAGATGTGGGAGGACCAGCTGGGGCAGCGTGTCTTTTAGGCTTGGGCGGGCGACGCTAAGAGTCAACGTCGTTCTAGTGCAAGGGGAAGATTGAAACACGGTGACAGCGTGTGGGGAGCCAATGAATGTGGTGAATGGCGGGAGGTGTTTGGGTGTTGGTGTTTCCTGCTTTGTTTGACACGCACCTGTTGACAGGCTGCAGGGGTTGCTGTAAGGGGCAGGCTCCACTTAGAGCCACACCCCTGCTCCCACCTCGGCGGCTCTGAGCCAACCAAGCTTCGACCAGAGCTTCGATCTTAGACACACCCCGTCGACAGGCAAGCTCTTGGGCTGGACCGCATACCATTGCATTGTGAGTTGAGAGCCATTATTTGTGGTTTTTTTGCGTGGGTTGGCATGGCTCTTTGTCTGTGTCTTCAAGTCACCCAACCAGTCACTCGATCAAGGCAGTCATTCAGTCACTGGTCTGGATCATTCTACTGTGTCGCCTTGATTTCTTCCATTCTTGTCCCCATATTTAATCCCTACCTTCGCACCCATCTCTTGGCATTCTTTCCTCGCCTTGTGCTCTCGTCGATTGTCAAACACATAACATCAGAGACAGCTGCCTCTCTCAACGTTAAGTTCGTCCTTGTTCGTTCGGTTTGCATTTTCATCGTCGGCATCGGCGATCCTTTGCCAAGAGTCCGGAACTCTTCTCTTCTGCGTTCCCCGTTGTCCATTCTCCATTCTCCCCATTCTCCATTTTTCCCCCCTTCTGACAGCGACACTCTTTTCCAAACTCGTCAAAATGTCTTTGTCATTCAGCAGCAGCCCTGCGAGAATGGCCGCCCTCGTGGTCTCCATGATGGCCGTCCTCGTTGAGCCCCACATGATCATGGCAACTCCCAAGCCATACGGAAGCCCTGACAACTCTCCTCTGACTTCAAACAACTACCCCTGCAAGGTCACCAGCGACCCGGCCACTTTCTACAAGACTGATGGTATCATCGATCAAAACTCCATGGTGGCTGGTGAGAAGCAGTCCCTGTCTTTCTCTGTAAGTCATTCTCTCCAAAGTGAAACTGCTCCTCCTGTTTTCGCTCGAAGCAGTAAGGCAGCATGTTCTCCGTCGTTTGCTCCCTGCCTTCGTGTCTGTTTGGAAAGGAAATGTATAGCTAACTTGAGCACAGGGTTCTGCCGTCCACGGAGGAGGTTCTTGTCAACTGGCCATTACTTCTGACATGCAGCCATCTGCGAATACCTCTTGGAGAGTCCTTCTGAGCATCGAATCTGGCTGTCCGAGCAAGGACGGCAGCGGCCCTAGCACCTATGACTGGACCCTGCCGGCGGATTTGGCCCCAGGTCACTACAGCTTTGCCTGGACCTGGTAAGTTGTTCTTTTTTGCGACCCCCAATGGGGAATCTGTCAAGCGCAAGACAAAATATTAACCACCCTCCTCGCAGGATCTCCAAGCTGGCAGGTCAGCCCGAGTACTATATGAATTGCGCCCCCATCGCCGTCACGGCGGCCAAGGCGAAGCGCGATGAGGGTGCTTCCCTGATCCCCAGGGACGATTCCTACCCCGAGATCTTCGTTGGTAACCTTGCCGATATCAACTCTTGCAAATCCAGTCCAAGCTCAGACCCGTTGTATCCCGACCCGGGACAGAACGTCGAGAAGCTTCTCGAAGGCGCCTCTGCTGCCTTTTCATCAATCTCGGGCAGCGGCTGCGTTCCCGTCGGACAAACCGAGGGTGCTGGTCCTCTGCCTACTGCCACCGCCGGCGACACGGGCGGCGGCGCTGCGGCGGGAACCACCTCAGCCGCCAGCGCAAGCGGCACTGCTTCATCAGCCAGCGAGCAGCAGAACCCCAGCCCTGGCGCTGGATCTCCCTCTGGCGGCGTCTTTGCGACTACTGGTGGTGGAGCCTCAGGCAGTGCGGCCGCGCCCACCACGCTGTCAACCAGCACCACACCACCCCGGGCGAGTTCCGTCTACGTTAGTCCCGTGACGCCTGCCCCGGCGGCATCGTCGAGCTCGGCCTCGGAGACCTCCGGATCGGCGACTGACTCCGCTTCCATGACTGCACCTACTGCCACCGACTCCGCTTCATCTGGTGCTTCATCCACCTCAGCAGACACTTCCGCGACCGATTCCGCCTCCCCGACAACCAAGCCAGCCCCGTCCGCGACTCTGTCCCCAACCGGCGGAGGCTCAGGCTCCGGCAACTCGACTGGCTCGGCCGGCGGCTCTTCCTCCAAGTCGGGCGCCTGCACGTCCGAGGGCATGTTCAACTGCATCGGCTCACAGTATCAGCAGTGCGCGTCCGGCGCGTGGACCGCGATGAAGGCTCTGCCCGGCGGCACGACCTGCCAACAGGGAGAGTCGGAGAACCTTTGGGCGCGCGACGCCAGTCCCCCCAGCCGAGGTCGCAAGATGCGATGGGCTGGCAAGCGGTGGGTTGACCGGTCCGCCTAATCTTAGGGAAAATGGTCCCGTCGGTGCATGATTCAGAGGGCTGTCTGTAGATAGCAACCAAGGCAACAGGACATCCACATTTTTGGTGTTTGCCCAGGTGGATAAGGTCCTTTAGACATTCGCCGGTCGGTGTCTTTCTCTTGTTCCTTTTTTTGTTCTGGCGTTACGGCTCCGAAGGGAAGAGACCTGGCATGATACATAGGTGACGAATCGATACCCCTTTTGATGACCACAACCAAGACCATTCCCGTCTCTGTTGCAAATGTGTGAAATCAATCGTTTCCGCTGCATTGGTTCTGGCCATTGTATACTCTGTTCTGTCTTGTCTCTGGTGTTTAATTAATCAATCAGTACGACTTCCTCTCTTGATTGTTGCCGTCATGTCCCTATCCTTGTGTCTTTCCCGGGCGGAGAGTTGGCTTCGGTCTGATAGACACACTGAGTTTCCACGGTCGCCAAACCAGGCTCACTCCTGACAAGTCAGACCTGGGAGTCTGCCTTGTAAAGAAATAAAATGACTGCCGATGTTGGCGTACTAGGAAGGTTACATTGTGCATGCATTCAGGTAGGATGTTAGATCCCGCCAAGTCGCACAGCTGTCTGACCTCCTAAACCCACCGCATCAGCCGGCTCTCGAACGAAAAGAGGGGGGGGGGGGGGGGGGTCTTGGAGGTGCCCATCTCCTTTTCTCTCGACTGCTGTTGATCGACCGAGAAGCTTGGCAACTCAGTAGGTGGAATGGCCTCCAAGTTTGAAGTCTCAAGCGCTGATGCAGATCAACACTGAACCCAATGTGACCCCCTCGACGACTACAGCGCTTGGCAATGACAATCAGCCAAACATCCTATTCGTGCAAGACAGCACAGATCATATCGACACACTCAAGTTCCCCGCCTCATCTACATGAGCTGTGTAACCATGCGGGTGATTTGGCCCACTTCTGCATATTGTCTTCATGGTTGTCAAGTACTACCTGGCGAGCTTGGCCCAAAGATGATTATGCCGGTGTCGTATAAAGGCAGCCTATAGAATCGGGTGTGCCTCGGTATCCAGTCTATATATCCATGCCGGCAGGCTGTTCGGCTGGGCCGTAGTACGTGCTGTTATTCAAGACGTTCCTTCATGACACTGTAAATTTTGGCCTACATAATTTGACAATGGAAAGCTCGAACGAAAAGCAGGCATCTGTCGCCGAAGAGAAGGCCACGAGCCAGGGACTCGAGCAATGGTTCACATCAACTACTGGTCATGAGGTTGTCTCGGAGACCACCAGTCTCAGCGACAAAGACGAAGCTTTCGAGTTCTTGCAGAACAATCCTCGACGGGCGGAATTGTTGGCAGAAGGCCAAGCTATCCTGAATGACCCTATCAAGTCTAGGAAACTCATTCGCAAGATCGACTTCACCATCATACCTCTCTTAGCACTAACGTATTTTCTGCAAGCACTGGACAAGACAACGCTCGAGGTGAGTCTCTTCAAAGTTCCTTCCGTGAGCCCTACATCGGGGATTCAGTATCTTACTATTCAATAGTACACTGCCGTTATGGGTATTCGAGAAGACACTCATCTTGTAGGGCAGCAGTACTCGTACCTAGGAATGTTCTTCTGGGTCGGGTTCCTCGCCTTCGAGCTTCCGACTCAGCTAATGGCACAGCACATGTCCCGACTTGGTCTATACCTGGGGATCAATATTATCCTGTGGGGTATCACGGTGGCCTGCCACGCCGCATGCAATACTTACGCCGGGTTAGCCATGTGCCGCGCCTTGTTGGGTGCATTCGAGTCCTGCGTCGCGCCGATCCTGGTGTTTATTGTTGCTATGGTACGCGGGCATATTACCTGCTCTCCCTGCATGAAAGCATTACACTCACACAACAGCAGTGGTACAAAAAGGCGGAACAAGGGAGAAGGGTGTCATGGCATCATGTCATGGCAAATTTCAGCATGATGGTTGGAGGTTCTGTCTCGTACGGCGTCTCCTTCATTGACAGCGGATTCGCGGTATGGAAGATCTTCTTCCTTGTCATAGGGCTTCTAACCATTTGCTCTGGCGTGATCATCTGTATACTCCTACCAGATTCCCCGGTTAGGGCGAAACGGTTCACCGAGGCCGAAAAGGCCGCTGTCTTGCTGCGGATCAAGGACAACCAAAGCGGCACCCAGAACGCGAAGATCAAGAAGCCGCAGGTCATCGAAGCTCTGAAGGACGGCCGCATCCTCCTGGTGGCGTTCACCACACTGCTTATTGCCATACCTGCCGGGGGCTTAAGCACTTGTATGTTGACTTCATAACCACCCTACAACTTCAAATTTCTCAATTTCCTGTGTGCTCTGAATCGCAGTGGGAAAATACACTTGCAATGACACTTTTAATCTAGTGAGCTCTTTATCCCATTTGACCAATGCTAACTCCTTATCTTGCAGTTGGTACCATTCTCACCGTATCTTTTGGTTATACACATCAACAAGCATTGATATTCGCAGTCCCGATGGGCTTCATCGGTATTTGTGTTGTTCTTCTGAACGGATTCCTGTCTGATAAGGTATGTGAGCCCATCCCGCACGACTGGCACAGCGATGGCTACGTATATTGCTACTTTCACTCGCTGCATGGCTGAGCTTTCTACTTGTGACCTTCTTGATAAGATGCGATTACCTAGGTACAAGAGAAACAAGCATTTTCCCCCACTTGTTTCGGTGTCCTGATTGAAACCTACTACAATCTTTCCATGAAATCACTGCTGACTTTGACTTTTTTCGAAGTTCAACGACCGATCAACGTGAGTTCCTCTCATTTGCAAGGCTCCTTCTGCACGATTCTGGCCAGCTAACATACATTGTGCAGGCTTCTCATTGGATCTGCGCTTCCTGCCATCATGTCCGCCAGCTTTATGATCGGATTTGACCCAGATGGTGTTCCTCTAAATAAGCCAGCTCTTCTTGCTGCGAGACTTTTTGGAGTAACCGCCAATTGCCTTCTCCCAATCCTGCTCGCTTGGAATGCCTCGTAAGGTCCATCCATAGTAAGGTCCGGCATAGTTCAAGGGTGCTGAAATATAGATGGACAGAAACATCGCCGGACACACAAAGAAGGTCACAGCAAACGTTCTAACTCTTATGCTTTTTGCCACTGGTGTGAGTATCCCATTCTAGGCGCGTGTGGCGTATCGCTCTCTCGGCTTTCCCGGTCTAATAAAACTGCTAGAACATCCTTGGCACTCAATCCTTCAGGGCGACTGAAGCACCATCATACACTTCAGGCAAGGCCACTATCATTACATGTCTGTCGGCGACAAGTTTTCTTGTTCTCATCCTGAGATACTGGAACAGCCATCTCAATAGAAAGAACGCGCAGGTCGTGGCAAGGCTTTCGGAGGCGGAGAGGGAAGACCTGCGCACCAAACTGGCATTTTCTGATGCATCTGATCGTCAGAATCCGCTCTTTGTTTACACTCACTAGGGGTAAAGCATATTGGAAATCTTGCTCTGGCCGGAAATTTTGGGGATCCTTTGGCATTGTCAAGGCCATCTCAACATTAGACAAGGGCTAGTGGCTCCTGGGCAGTGGCGAGATCACGATGGTCGGTACGGGTTCAGGCTTCAGCAAGGAAGAGCCACAGGTGACCAGCCGGCATCGCGAACTCAAATTATATCGGAGCGTTCGATTGTTTGTTAATTCCAGAAAGACAAAGATTTTGGTAGTATAGAAGAGAACGACTTTAAGCCTAGCAAGAATTTGCTAGTAGCACTTTTCCGCATGTACAAGAGAACTCTGCCTTGAAGGTATCCCCCGACAAAGCTGAGAATGGCCTGAATGCCTGCTCGTCTAGCAGACGTTCCTGGCACCATTGCCCGAGAGTGTCCAGTTCGAGTTGTCAGCGCAAGGAGACTCGCGAACTGAGTTGTTGTCCACCCGCAGCGTGATCCACAGGTCGCGGGTGTTGGCGAACTCGGTGCGAGCCG
Organism: Diaporthe citriasiana; assembly: GCA_014872975.1. Lineage (NCBI taxonomy): Eukaryota > Fungi > Ascomycota > Sordariomycetes > Diaporthales > Diaporthaceae > Diaporthe > Diaporthe citriasiana. Next base: position 64,785 of record JADAZS010000083.1, read on the forward strand.
CGACACGCACCTCCCCTCCCCCATTGACAGTGCCCCCACGGATGGAGAGGTTGTAGCAGTTCTCGATGAGGATGGCATTGTTTCCGTTGTTGGCGAGATCGACGCTCTCGATGACGGCAGCTCCGGACTCCGAAACACAGAAGACGCCACGGCCACCACCGCGGGAGACAACCTTTGTGACATAGACGTTGGTGTTGTAATTCCCGTTGGCATTGCGACCGTTCTGGTTGGCAAAGCGGAGGGTTCCATAGCCGGTGCCTGCGCCCACGTTGTCCCCATCTACCAAATTTACTTGCGCGTTCGTGGTCTTCTGGAGTAGCAGACCGGACTCCCCAACATCCCGGGCGATGACTTGGTCAATCTTCAGACCGTCGATGTTCCATGTCTCAACCGCGTGACTGCCAGCACCGGTCACGCGGATTACACCCATCTGTACGTTGGAGTTTGCAGCTTGGTCGCGGTCGAATCGGATACCCACTGGGAGGTCGTCAGCTCAAGTGTCTCTTGCTTTGATAGACGTGAGAGTGGAGAATGAAGCGAAGGGCCAAGTTCATTGGATATTTGAAACCACTTACACCCGCCGCTGAGGTTCATGGTAATTTGTCCCAGGACCAAGTCTCGTGTGCCGTAGAAGCGCAAGCCAAAATATGGGCTTCCGGTCATCGTGAGATAAGTGATCTTGGTGCCGACGGTGTTCAACACCTCAATAGCACCACGCCCGCTTCTGTTACCGACATTGATGGTGCCGCAACCCTCGAAGGTCTTGCCACTGCCAATGGTGATGGTGTTGGCGCCGATTGAGCCCGAGGCAATGACGGAGACACGCTGTCCGCTGCTGATCGAGTCGACCGCGGCCTGGATCGCAGCACGGTAATCTGAGCCCGTGTAGACTGTGCTTGAGCCTCGGGTGGCAGTAAACGAACTGCCTGACCCAGTGACTCTAGCATCTGGAGTGCCGGCACCACATTGAGCATGGACGAGGGAGAGCAGTGCAAGAACTGTTGTGAGGAGGAAGAACTGTGCCATGTTGATGTTGTCTTTGCTCTCCTTGTAGATGAGACTCAGGCTGGGGTGGTCTTTGTACGGCATTTCGAAGAGCCGAATTGCTGAAGATAACTTCTCATATAAATATATTTAGCCAGATGTAGACCGCTACACTGTATCCGCCGCCTACAGCGTGTGGAGACACACACGGGCCAAGAGCCTCTGCAGAATTATTTTAGGATAAACTATCTATGCCGGAACCGATGATTCCGCAGCCTACCATTGAGGTTTTGTGGCCAAGCACTTCAAGTTGTAACCGAGTTCTAATATTTGACTTCGGTGTAACCCATGCCTGCAATGTCCGCCAAACCAAGCAACTCCACTGCCAAGGAACTTCGTGTTGGGTGTCCAGGCGCACTCTTATATACTCGAGGTTCGCTAAACGGGACAGGTCACCCCGGGCAGGTCACGTCGTCGGGCTTGTAACATCGCATCTCCGCTGGCTCGTGTGGGCACTGCTTATGCCTGTAGTGCTCGGCACGAGTATTGTCAGAATACTGACCGATCATAGGTGGAGTTTTAACTCGTATAAGTGCCGCTGTCTTTTTTGCTGTCCTAAAGTGGACGAACACTTACTCTGTTCGGTGAGATGCTGAAAACTGTAGAGTGCCTGCATTGTGCTCTGCACGCCTCTGCACACATCGGTACTAGCTGTTGCAGAAGCCGGCAGTGAGGTGCAGCGAGGAAATGCCAAGAGTGGGATAAGCTCTGCTCCCCTGAAATACACCAAGTAGGCGAACGACCGCACGAATATTACACCTCCTGGTTGAGAAAAGTATGCCATTTGTGGGCCCCTTCCCCACACACAGTATCACTTTCAAGATCTTTAAAAAAAAATGGTATCTTCTTAACTTTTGAGGAATATAAGGAGTACTAGGTTAGGCCTAAGTAGTACCTAGGTATAGCCTACTGGCTTCTTGCTCTACTTGCCCCTTTGCCCTAATTGTCCCTTTCTAAATTTACTTACTAGTCAGGGAGTAAATTAGTTTAAATATAATGCTTTAAAGGCTGTTTTAAAGGCTGTAAAGGGGGCCTACAAATAGCATAATTTTCTTAACCAGGGGGTGTAAGATTCTTGCGGCTGGTAGGCGAAAGCCTTGGAAGACAAAAGTCAAATTAAGCTCACTTGACTCGGACTGCCTAATATCGGCTCCGTGCCTACTTTGTCTAGACACCGCGATGTGGCGTTTCGATCCGCGTCTAGACACAGAACATACATGGCATGTTGTTGATATCGTCTGGTTTATTGCTTCGTCCGTTGCGCAAATTGCTCGGAGTGGCGTCCCGAAAAGTGAGATCCGTATCTCTTTAAGGTTGTTTCATGGATCTAGATCTATAGAATAATCCCGGCATCCCTTTACTACGCCGTCAACAGAAGATGTCGAGGTGAGCTAGGTCCTCTGGATCGCATCACCGCAAACAGGTGGATCACGCCGAGCATTGGCGCAGCATCAGCAAATTCGGGATTACCGGTAGTGTGTACATTCAAGTGCTCAGTTTCCTACTGTAGGTAGTTTCGCTTTTAATCTGTATACGTACTCTTCTAAGCAGTAGGCGGTCCCTTTATATAGTAGTAAATACTCAAAAACCCAGTATTAAATACCATATAGTGCCGATAATAGTACATTTGTAAATATAATCGATTATAACCTTGGGGTTAAAAAATATAGTTAGCCTTGTGGTAGCCGTATAGATAAGGCTAGTTAAGACGGCTTCTGCTGGTATTATAGACTAGATCTATTATTACAAGAACTAGCCTATACTAGTACTTTAGATTTAGTCGGGTAATTAGTTATACGCCAAAGGGTAATATAGTCTCTTAATATATATAAAATATTATAACTAACTAATAGTCTAGAGCTATACCCTTGGTTACTATCTTTATCCTTTCCTATTTATTAATATACTAAGATCCAAAAAAAGCTATTATTAAAATAAGCTAATATTATACCTAATATTTAGCCATATAGCTTTTAACTTTAATAGCTCTCTTAATAAGTAGTAAAGTAGAGATTTACTATATAATATATAATAATAATATATTAAAATCTTAAATTAATAAGAAGAAAAACCATATTATCCTAGTCTAGATTTTTTACTTTATTATAAAGGATAACTCTAAATTTTTTTAAGATATAAAAAGGGTATTAAAGGATAAGTACTAGTAGGGAGGTTTAATATTACTATTTAATAAAGATACTAAGGATATCTACTATGCTATTATCCTCTTTGTGTATAAGCTCTGGGATAAGTAGTTGGAAAGCTGAGATAATGGTAGATAGATACATTAATAAAGGATGCCAAAGGTTGGCTAAACAGTTAAAAAAAAAAACACAATGTGGCCGAAGCCTTTCCTACTGTAGCCTACTGTTTATCGGCCCGGCCCCCTTTCCTTTCAGTATACCAATAGCATTTTCACAAAGGCAGATGTATCAGACACTTTCTGGCTCAAACCCAGACTAGGACAGTAGACTTGCACAGAGGACGGGAAGAGCATAAGCCGGTAGGACCGGAGCAGGACCTGAAGGGAAAGCAATAGCCAGGCGGTTGGCCAGAGCTACTCTGGGTGGGTTTAAGCACGTCACATTTCATGATGAATTGAGTGAAAGAGTTGCGTTCCTGGCTAGATCTGATCACAAGCCCCGTCCAGAAGATGTGTCAGCCTCTCATTGTAATCCTGCTTTCATCCATAACGCACTCTGAACGTCACTTCACTCTACACGAAACATATGTACTGTATCAGTATCACTGACTTGATAGGCGTATCAGCACGCTTGATCAATAGCAACTCATGAGATAAACTTTTGAAATGGACATTAAGAAGAAGAGCTTCAAGCATTGTTCATCTCTAGCATCTCCCATCCCAGCTATTGATTTACTACGGAGTTTCTATACACTGGCACTCTACACACTGGCGTCGTGCCAAATGCACAAGCCGACATCGCAAAGAGCACAATCGAACTCCGGTTCCCGAATCTGTAGTTCAAACAAGATTCGTATGTCGAGATATACATCTTACAGCCAACATGCGTTTCGAAGACTCACTCCACCTCCAAATCTGACGTCTGCGTTGACGTTCGGCCAACCAGGTCTCGGCCTCTGTGAATCAATCGCTCACGCCACATCTCAACCGAGTAAACCTGATCACAGCCGAAATTCTAATAATTATCGCCCCTGGCGTCATCATAGCGCACAATATGATTACCGCAGTCTTTGTTGTTATCGAAGAGCTGCAATATCATGCTGTCTCTCCAGCTCGTATATCATCCCGACTCGGGCTCAACCTTGATACGTGTTGGACCCATATAATCGAAGTTGTTTCTGCCCTCCTACAAAATGAAATACTGCCAGAACTGAGAACTTAGTAATTGTTAGTTGCCTAGAATCAGCTATGCCAGGCGGCAACATATTGGAACGAGGATTTAAAGCGATTAGAGTCATCCCAGGCAGCACAGCGGTTAGCACACCTGAGGCTACCTATATACTTTAGAAAGGTTTGTGGAAATTGGCGGGGAAATTCCTTGAGACGACTGACCAATTTATGCGATGATATACCTCATAGCCCACGGGAATTGCTGGGAGAATTGCTCGCGGCTTTCAGGGTAAAGACCTCCAAAAACAGCTAAGCTACTGAAGTCGTCCAATCTCTCAGACTTGAAGGCAGCAAGTCAAACTGCTGTCACACTTCAAACGCACCATTTCATTCATCTTGAGGTTTTTGGCTGAATGACAACATTTTTCGGCCACCATGCCATTCCATATTAAGAGACCAGAGGGGGTTAGTTTAAAGCTAAGCATTTAGTTATGGCCAGAAACTCTATTGTTAGCGTGTACGACACTTGAAGTAATTATCTGCTTCATCTAGGCCTTCATAGGCAATCGATTATTCAGCTTAGAGAGATTCAAAAGTCATAAGGGTCAAAAGGGTGCAATGTACGAGTCGCGATATGCAAGAAAGCAGTGTGTTGGACTTGAAAGGGACCTTAAAAGAGATCGATGTCGGGCCAGCTATGGCTGACTCCAGGGGAGCTCGCTAAATGGGCCTGCTTGGGTAGACTCGTGGCACTTCGACGACACATGCAAATAGTGATGCTGTCACGTTGCGCCGCGACGGGCTGGCGTTCTTAGTTCCACCATCGACAGCACCGCTTGACACGGGCCAACACTTAGACCATGACACTATGGATCTGAATTATGATTTACTTGAGTCCCTTGCCTGATTGGACGCATATTCCTCTGACGACGTCATGCTAGCAGGACGGTTGTATTTTGGTGCTCGGATCCACAGTCCAGGGGTACAATTCCTAATCAATGTTTCTTGACCGTATAGGGGATACTACTGTACCTCGTCGTATTCGCAGAGTTGTGCAGTAAGCATATGGGGTGAACAATGTTCATAAATATTTACACGGATTATCTGACGTGTCAGCATACGTATATGTTACCTAAAGGCGAAGTAGGCACAGAAGGACACGGCACGAAAAGCCGGGGACTCCAGGCGTTGGGCCAGTTACACAATGGCCTACTTGGCGGGAGGTGCACAGCCCCCTCCGAATACAGGTGTGATAGTTGGAATTGCCATCGCAAGCCGCAGTCCAAGGCCGTCCCAAGAGAGGCCCAAGGAGGCCCCAGAGCCCCCAAGCGAGAGTCGTGCCAGGTTCCCGCGCTATCGTGCATCTGATAACGCCGCCGAGATCTTGGCTGTCCACACGCCGCCAACCAGCGAGGCGCCAGAGGCTCAACAACCCGGTCGGCCAAGCCGTCCGCGTGATCTCTTGTTGGGTCGCCATGCCGTCAAGACCGTTCGACAAGTATGTCGGGGGGCGCAAGAAGCGGGGTGCCGCTTGCGGGTGTGGTATAAGCAACGGATCAGGGAGGGACAGCCCTATAAAGCGGCGCGGCCGTCCAGTTGTTCGGGGTGGGTGTGCCGCCTCCGGCTGTACGGTCAAAACGTCTTGACGACGACAGACTCCTACACGTGAATGGGCAACGAAGACACTGCAGTCGAGGGGCAAACTGAGCCCCCTATATGTGGCTTCAAGGGGCCTCCATCAATACAACCTGCCGAACCCGATTCGGACAAGTCGACCGTCTGCACAAAGACCCTGTCGATTGCAGACTTCTCTGCTGATTCCGCCCACGTCTTCGGGGCGAGCCAGATCTGTGGATTTCTCAACACTGACATCAAGTGAGCGCAACGCCCACTTTCCGTCGCACGTGCATTGTGACAACTCGGGCGTGCTCGCCCTCGAGTCCGGTGTTGACTGACATGCTGCCACTATAGAAATGGCCTCACCGGTGCCGAAGCTGCAGCTCGTCTACGGCAGAATGGCCCCAACAAGGTTGAGGGAGCTAAGGGGATATCGCTTTGGACGATTCTGCTAAGACAGGTGTCCAACTCCCTGACCCTCGTCCTCGTTATCACGGCAATCCTGTCGTTCGCCATCAATGACCACATTGAAGGCGCCATCATCTGCGCGGTCATCCTGCTCAACATTGTCGTAGGGTGAGCAGCCATGACTTCTGACCCGGCTCTCTTGAGAACAAAAACGCGGGTCCCCGTGCAGACTGACAGAACATCGTGGCAGATTCATCCAAGACTACCGCGCAGAACAAACCATCCAGGCACTCTATGCCCTTTCCGCACCAACCTGTAAGGTCATCCGAAATGGCCAGGTAGAAACCATCAAGGCGGAAGGCCTCGTTGTGGGAGACATCGTCCTGCTCAACGTGGGCGATGTGATCCCGGCGGACCTCCGCCTAGGTGACAGCATCAATCTCTCCACCGATGAGGCCCTCCTGACCGGCGAGTCCCTGCCCATCAGCAAACACGCTGACAGGGTCCTCGCCGATCAGGATGTGCCCCTCGGCGACCGTGTCAACATGGTCTACTCGGCAAGCACGATAACGCGCGGCCGAGCCACTGGTATCGTTACTGCTGTCGGAATGGCCACAGAGGTCGGCAAGATTGCCGGCCTGCTGAGACAGGCCAAGAAGAGCTCTGAAGGGAAAGAGGGCATCGCAAAGATGATCCACTTGACCAAAGAGAAGATCCGCGTGCTCCTCGGCCTCGACGGCACCCCCCTCCAGGTGTCGCTGAGCAAGTTTGCCCTGCTGTTGTTCGCCCTCGCCATCACGCTTGCCATAATCGTCTTCTCCGTCAGCCGTTTCAACGTCGACGATGAGGTCCTCATCTACGGTATCTGTGTCGCAGTAGCTGTAATCCCAGAGTCGCTGATTGCCGTGTTGACCATCTCCACGGCGCTCGGCACCAAGGCCATGGCTAAGGGCAACGTGATTGTCCGCAAGCTGGCCGCGCTGGAGGCGGTTGGCGGAGTGACCAACATCTGCTCCGACAAGACCGGCACACTGACGCAGGGCAAGATGCTGGCCAAGAGAGTTTGGCTGGCGGATGGCACCGAGGTCTCGGTCCAAGGGACGACCCACCCCTTCGACCCGAGCAGCGGAACAGTCCAGTATAACGGCAGCGAGCTAACCCCGGCCGAGATGAAAGTCACAGGCCGGGAGGCCGCGAACCTGCGAGCGCTTCTGGAGACGGTCGCGCTCTGCAACAACTCCACGGTCACCCAGCGAGAGACATGGACCGCTATGGGCGAGCCCACAGAGATCGCGCTACAGGTGCTGGCTATGCGCTTCGGTATGGGCAAACCAGAACTGCTGTCCGACGAGAAGACCACCCTGTTCTCCGAGTTCCCGTTCGATTCGACCTGCAAGAGGATGACAGTCGTCTACGACACCGGAGACCAGACGGCTCTGAACGCATACACCAAGGGCGCCGTGGAGGCGATCCTGCCACTGCTCCAGATCACCGACGCCAAGCAGCGCGAGATCGCCGCCATGGCCGACACGCTCGCGGCGGAGGGCCTCCGCGTGCTCTGCGTGGCCAAGCGGGCCGGCACCGGCGCGGAGCTCTCGAAACGGGAGACGGCCGAGGCTCGTCTCGACTTTGTCGGCCTCGTGGGCCTGTACGACCCCCCGCGGGTCGAGAGCGCGCCGGCGGTGCTCAAGTGCCAGCGGGCGGGCATCACGGTGCACATGCTCACGGGCGACCACGTCAAGACGGCGACGGCCATCGCGAGGGAGGTCGGCATCCTGCCCCCGGTGGCGGCGGGTGGTGTCGCGTCCGACCCTCAGGCCATCATGCAGGCCAGCGCATTCGACGCCCTCAGCAACGCGCAGATCGACGCCATGGACAGGCTGCCGCTGGTCCTCGCCAGGTGTAGCCCGTCGACAAAGGTGCGCATGGTCGAGGCCATGCACCGACGCCGTGCGTTCTGTGTCATGACCGGTGACGGTGTGAATGACTCCCCCGCGCTCAAGAAGTCTGATGTCGGCATTGCTATGGGTATGAATGGTAGTGATGTCGCCAAGGAGGCGGCAGATATGGTGCTGACAGACGACAACTTTGCCTCGATCGTCACGGCGGTCGAGGAAGGCAGGAGACTGTTTGACAACATCCAGAAGGTAAGACGCCGTCTTTTCCTCGCCAGCTTAATTCGTCACCCATCCAACTGACCATGCCCACGCACACAGTTCCTCCTCCACCTCCTCATCTCCAACATCGCCCAGGTGATCCTCCTCCTAGTGGGCCTCGCCTTCCGCGACGACTCAGGCGCCTCCGTCTTCCCGCTCTCCCCCATCGAGATCCTCTGGGCCAACCTGGTGACCTCGTCCTTCCTGGCCCTGGGCCTGGGGCTGGAGGAGGCCCAGCCGGACGTGATGCAGCGGGCGCCCCACGACCTGCGCGTGGGCGTCTTCACGCGCGAGCTCATCGTCGACAAGTTCGTCTACGGCACCGCCATGGGCCTCATCTGCCTGGGCGTCTTCGCGACCGTCGCCTTCGGCGGCGTCTCGCAGGCCGTAGGGCCCGGCGGGTACACGCTCGGCGACGGGTGCAACGCGGGCTACAACGACTCGTGCGATGTCGTGTTCCGCGCCCGCGCCGCCACCTACGCCGTCCTCACGTTCCTGTTGCTCGTCACCGCTTGGGAGGCCAAGCACTTCACCCGCAGCCTGTTCAACATGCACCCAGAGAAGTACCGCGGCCCCCTCTCGGTTTTCAAGACCGTCTGGGCGAACCAGTTCCTCTTTTGGGCTGCTGTGGCTGGTTTCGTGCTGGTTTTCCCGCTCGTATATCTGCCTGTGATTAATGAAGTGGTCTTCAAGCATATGGGCATCGGCTGGGAATGGGGCATTGTCGCGGCTGGAATTGTGGTATACTTGTGTGTGGTGGAAAGTTGGAAGGCTGTCAAGAGAAGATTCGGAATTGGCAGCGTGAGGAAGACAGTTGATGGCTTCGGAGCAGCGAGTGACGACGGCAGCGTCGTCTAAGCGTCGAGGAACAAGCTCGTCTGCTAGTTGCCGGTAGTGGATTCAACAATCAGGAGGTGGAACATTGTGGAAGCTCATTCAACATGGGTTCGATTACTTGTGTGTTTTTGTTGCTTGGATGCATGTGCATTTCCAGCCTGTCTTTTCCGTGGACGATGTTTTCTGTACCTAGCAGGGCAATATCCTGCGTCCACTCTTTTGGTCGGTGGGAGTACTTTCCAGATATTCCGTTCTTCGAGCGTCACTCGAGCACATGATCTGAATGAACAGTATTCCGGTTACATGAATTCTACTAGTGTCTATTTCTACGTTCTTAAATCTTCTATCGACCTGGTATCATGCTGCCGTCTCTATCATCCCTCATCAACTCCATAGTAAAGTAGACTCCGTTCCAAAACGCCGACCGAATGCATAATCAAATCGACTGCCACGAGTGCCCCGATTTTGTCCGAGACGCAAAACTTGCTCCTACACCTTCTATTCTCCTTGGACTGCCAGCATGATTTTTCTTCTACTTCTCCATTTTTTTTCAACAATCTTTTGGAACCTTTATGGTGCCGGGCCAGTGGCCAAAGGCGGCACCGCGCTGTTCCGAGTGGTTCCGAGCGTCGCGCCAGCCTCAACACCAGCGCTCTTCTTGATCTGGTTCTCCTCATCACTGGTCCCAGCGGCGGTCTGGTCGTCGTCACCGGCATAGGCGTACTTGCTCTTGGCGCGGATCTTGGCACCGTACTTCCAGAACAGGAACGGGATGCCACAGCAGGCCAGGGCCATGAAGAAGAGGATCATGCTCGCCCACTGGTAGCCACAGCCGGCGTACATCTGCTCCGTGAACAGCACGACACCGGCGCCCCAGAAGCTCCTGATGAAGGTCTTGGCCGCGAGGGCGGACGCCGCCTGGTGCTGGTACGAGTCGACGAGGTAGTTGTTGGCGGCGTTGTACAGGAAGATGAAGCCGAATCCGACCCAGAAGCCACCGAAGCACGGGCCGAACCAGTGCAGGCGTGGGTACGACGTCCAGGCGAAGATTACCAGGCCCAAGGGGATGAACCAGCAGGAACACATCATCGGGATGAGTCGGTACTCGGCGGGAGGGCTACCGTTGAAGCGTTGAACTACTTTCAGGTAATGTTTGTTCACTAGGGGTGAGGCGGCCGCTGAAGCGAGAACACCGAGAGCCAGTGGAATCTATGATTAGGGTCCGTGTCAGTGATCTGAAGAGTGGGACAGAATAATGTGTAAGCAGAGAGGAGGAAGTAAGACTTACAAACATGAGACCCGTGCTGCCTGCACTCCATCCTTTACCTTCCTGGTAAATGATAGGGAACGCCACGAAGAACATGTACAGCAATCCGTACAAAACAGACATGTATAAAGAAATGAGGAACACAATCAACTCTCCAAACAGCAACTGCAGAGGCCGGATCAGGAAGATGGTCAATCTCTCCGTGAATGGTCTCACATCGAGATCCTGCTCAGTGACATGCTCTTCGCTTCCAGTCTCCTGGCGTAGCTTCTTGGCACGACGGGCAAGAATAGTGGGCGCGTACGTCTCAGGCACAGTGAAAGTGATCAGAACCCACACGACAAAGGCGAAGATGAGTTGGATCCAGTACAGCCAGCGCCAGCCGGTGGCATCAGACAGGTACCCGCCGATGAGGGGTCCGATGGCAGGGCCGATAAAAGGGGCGGCGGAGAAGGCGGCCATGGGCACGCCACGCTCCTCGTTCTTCCACAGATCGGCCAGCGTTCCGCCCACGAGTGTCATGGGTGCAGAGAAGGCGATGCCATCGATGGCGCGGCAGACGAGCAGCGTGCCGATGTTCTTGGCCACGGCACATGGGATGATAAACACCACTGCGATCAGGAGTGTGGACCCGTAGATGATCCTACGGCCGTAGATCTCCGACAGAGGCGCGAAGACGACGGGGCCAACACCAAAGCCAACGACGAAGAGGGTGATGGTGAGGAGCGCCACCTCCTCGCTGACGCCAAATGATTCTCTTACGCCGATCAGGTCGGCTGTCACGACGGAAGAAGCGAATGCGACGACGAAGCAAGTGATGGCAACGACCATGGTACAATACCACTTGTATGCTTTGCTCCAGTTCTTGGGGTTCTCCGGGTCACCTGGCGTGAAGGTGACCAACTTGTAATGCGTCTCTTTGCCCGAAGGTGCCCGCATGACCGGGCCCTTGATCTCACCAGACTGGTGCTCCGTGGTGTATTCATCGAAGTTGGCATCTTGGGAGAGGGTCCGGTAAGGGAGCGAGTCGGGGTCGAGATTCGGATCGCGGCGAGTCTCCTTGGTGGACTGCCGGGTGAGCTGACGGTTCAAGGAGCCGGACCGCCGAAGACCTGAGCTGTGTCGCTTATGGTGTGACACGATGGGTGCAAAGCCCACACCAGCACCATCGTCACTTTCGTTGCCACTGCCTGCCATGGTTGGGCTTGAGGACCGCGGTGGTATTTGGGAATCTTGACTTGAAGGTGGTTGGGCCATTATCGTATACAATATGGAATACAAGGAAAAGGAAATCCCAGACGAATCAAATCATACATGCACGATAATCAAAACACAAACAATAAATTAAAAAGATAAGAGAAGTCACTTATATACAAATGCAAAGGCCAAAACAAGACGACCAAAGCGGCTCGCGCTTCGAATGTAGCTCGCGGCGCGAGCATATGGTTATAGTGGGTCCTGGGATGGGAATGCCTTCAGCCCAGCGAGTTCCCACGCCGAACCCGGGGTGCACGAACTAAATTGGAGCTTGAACCATGCGTACAGAGCGTCATGATTGGTTACCCTTCTGCTTTGGCCACTTGGAGAGACATCGGAAACCTGTAAAAGACGAGGATCGGCCCACGGTCGGAGCTTATGATGAGAAGGTTGAGAACTTCACCTGTGGTCAGGGATTCGCACACGGCAGCAGGGATTCTTGGCAGCAGAGACCTGCGGGCCCCTCTTCGCCTCCCAAAATGCTGGAAGAGAGGTTATCCTGCAACCTCGATGATCATTCGAACATTCTGTCCTCAGCTCGATGGTTCAAGGACAACAATTGACGATGATCAGCTATGACTTTGCCCACGGTGACGAAATGCTGAGAACACAGCAACGTCGGTGGTGGGACGAGTGGCGGCCGTCGAGGGCCGGGATCGACGCCGACCTTCCGCCCGTCCGCTGCCGACTCGACCCGGATGGAGCCGCATAGGCCCTGTTAGTGCCAGAAGCTTATTCGGGGAGGGTCTCGAGCATGCGAACCACGAGGCAGCGGGGCAGGGAGGTGCCGTCTGGACTCTGCATTGGATCCATCCCTTTGGAGAATGGAACCTGTGGATTCAGCAGTCGTCAGACTGTCGTTGAGCTTCTCGCCATTTCGGGTTGATTTCTGCGCAGATTGCAAGTTGCTGGTGGGCCCCGGAAGAAAAGTCTTAAAATCTTCGAAATTGCTTGCGATGCTCAATGCCACTACCCGCAGTTCTCCTTTTCAGAGCCTCAAATCGTACGGTTTGGCCGTTTGCTTAATATGCTATGCCAGCAGGTTAAGAGGAATGAACATCGTCGCAGCCGCACCGGGGCGGCGCCTGGCGGCCGTGGCAGCGCCGAAGACGCACGATGACTAGCGCACGTCGTTCTCTGTGCGCCAAGCTGCCAAGCCGGCATGGGGAGACTGATAAAGACTCAGTTCGTTCTCGCCTCGAAAAAGAGCCTCCAAAAGACGCGAGGCTACCATCTGGCCCGTTGGCTCGAATGGACACGTCTAACATCATCCTGCAGGCCGAAGCTCCAACGAGATTTTCAGTGGGGGCATCCTCCGAAAGCACCGGGGATGACTAGCGATCAGGTATCACGATCAAGACTGAATCGTACGTCGCCACAGACGATTTGGTCTGCCTGAACGAAGAAACAGCCCCCAATGTGAGCATCCAGCGCTGCCAAATCCTGTCTGCGAGGAACGGGTTCCTTTTGACGACGAGTAACGTTGTCTTAAGCTGATGAAGGAGTGGCAGGCGTAGTAGGCCAGATGAAGCCCAATGGCGTGATGAAGTCGACCTGAGCGCTGGAAACCACGAGAAGAGAGCGAAGAGCCGCATCCAACGACACGGCTAGTCCAAACCGAATCGATCCGTCCAGAGGCACATGTAATCAAGTCGATCCCACTGAGCCAGTGAGAAGCGAGCTGGTGCGTCGATGGAATCTAGGTACATATCCATGTGTGGCGTAGTAGAGTCGCATGCCTCGCGTCTTGGGCGTCGCCATGTACTGTGTAGCAGCGAGCTCCTGCCGCATGTCGGTCCGGCACCTAAATTTAGGCGATACAAGACTGACGTCACACACACACACACACACCTCTTTCCCAGTCTGTCGTATTGCGTCGTGCATATGCAGATCGTGCACAACTGCAGTCTGACTGCACAGCGTAGGACTGGACAGGCACAAGGTGCGACACGCGTCTCGGTCCAGTCCAAGAGGCTGGGCACTCGGCCGTGTCGTCTCGCCTCTGGGCATGGCAGGACCGGATCCTTATTGTGCTTACGGGGACACGGAGATTCGATCCGTTGGTCGCCGCCCAGGGCCGCCGTCGAAGACAGGGTAGGACTGCGGGACGGACGCCCACACAAAAGACGAACATGTACGAGCTAATGATACGCGGCCGCAGCTGGGCTTGCTGGGCTGGCTGGGCTGTGCACCTGGGCGGCTTGGGGGCTTCCCTGGGCGCTGTTGCAGCTGGGATCTGGAGACGGGATGATCGAGGCCGAGAGGAGGTCTGAATGAGTCGGCCTCCTTGGATGACGGGGGAGTTTCAGCGAGCACCACACAAAGAGCATCGAGCACGCATAGCATCAGCCACCCCGTATTCTCCTGGGTGCGCTGGCGCGTTGCTGTATGGCTGCTCCGTACTTCCCCAAGGTGAAGGTGGAGCTGTGTGTGCACTGCCAAACCCCAGGCCAAGTCCAATTCATCCGAAGTTACAGATTGGATTTCAGATGGTCAATCATCAGTCTGGACCAGACTCTTGCTGTTTACGAGACAGGCAGACACGTTCTAGGCGCTGGCTGATGCTTCCTTCCCTCCCAAGAATACCTCCGCCACCATTTTCATCTCATATATGTGGGCCTGCAAATCCCACGCTGACTAGACTGCAGGGGGCAACACAACTGGAGCTGAGCAGCAGCAATCAACCGCAAGTTGCGCATCCAGTCAATACAATCAGCTTGGTTCCCAATCATCTTTGCCTCTTCTCTCGGTCCATCCCTCTCTCTCTCTCTCCATCTGTAGTCACCATCCATCGTGTATTCATCAACTTCGTGTCATCCTCGACCCAGTCAGTTTGCAGTAATTCATTCACTCGACTTGCGACACCGCGACACCACGACACCAAAACCAGCCCCACCAGACAAACTACCAGCCCACGCGACCCTTGCTGTGCTCATTACAGTACCATCGTGAACAAGATCAGCACCAGAACACCCAGAACACACTCGCCCAACATGCAGATCACAACTTTCCTCACCACCGCCGCGATCTTTGTCGCCTCGGCTGCCGCTCAGTCGGCGGCCACTCCCACCACCACCGGCTCCGCATCGACCTCGACCGGCAGCGGCGATCTCAACAGCGTCGTTGGCCAGCTGCCTCAGTGCGCCATCACCTGCCTCGACTCCTCCGCGTCCACCATCGGCTGCACCGCCTCCGACCTGACCTGCCTGTGCTCCAAGTCCGACCAGCTGGTCACTGCCATTGGCTCCTGCATCATCTTCAACAGCGGGTGCTCATCAGACGAGCAGAGTCGTAAGTCACCCCTCGCCCCCACAGCGAACCACTCGTTTATCCCCGGCCCTCGTGCCCCTGAAAACCCCCGATTCCCACTCCAATGTTTCGGGGTTAAAGCATCATGATACCACCTACACACAACACACCGTACCCTACATATGCAATCTACCAAGCTAACCTGGCTCTCTTCCCCTCGTACAGAAATTCAATCACTCGCAGGCAGCCTTTGCAGCGACGTTAACTCCGCAAACTCGGCCGAGCTCGCGTCCGCGTCCAACTACATCAACTCGGCGATTGCCACCGGCACTACAGCCTCCGCCGGCTCTGCCGCAACCAGTACCTCCACCAGCTCGAGTGAGAACGCCGGCGCCCGGGCGGACACCTCCCTCGCAGGCATGGGTGCCATTGGCGCCGCCGCGGCGCTCGCCGTGCTTGCTATCTAGGTG
Source organism: Diaporthe citriasiana (assembly GCA_014872975.1). NCBI lineage: Eukaryota > Fungi > Ascomycota > Sordariomycetes > Diaporthales > Diaporthaceae > Diaporthe > Diaporthe citriasiana. The sequence goes on from JADAZS010000083.1 coordinate 80,403, forward strand.
GGAGTAGGATTGGTCCCGTGACCATTTTCTTTCCTGCGCGCGCGGGACGGACGAATGATTGGAGACCTTTTTCGGCGTTTTGGGTTGAGAATTTCACGGATGTGTGTGCCCACGTTGTCACACCCGGAGGATCCGGACATACAGGATAGGCGTTTTGCGGCGGCTTGCTGGTTTGGTTTCCGTCATGGACTTGCATGTGATGACAAACTAGAGACTGAGGGCACGTTTGATAGGAGATTCCACATTCCGCAACAGCCTTGAGTGACTGGCTCAATGAGCTTGGTTGATGAGAAATAGAACTTTTTCACGAAGAGAAAAATCCTGCCTTGGGCATTCTCGCGGTGCCGAGTGATTGAGAGATGTGATCGTAACTTCCTAATTAGCCTCTGGGCATCCAAGCCGCACCGGGGTATTAATTTAAAGACATGAGCTGGATGACAAAGAGGAAAAAGATGTAGCCCGCAGCGAGACCGAAATCAAAGCCACGCCTGCGTCCATTTACGCTACCCTCAAAACGCGACCCACCCAAGCAAACCAGCACCAAGCGCCACAACCAGCGCAACCTTTGAGGAGCCACTGTTCCCGAACGCCGAACCCTCGGATGAGGTCGCAGACGCCGACGCCGAGGATCCGGTGCCAGTGCCGGTGCCGGTTCCGGCGCCGCCCGAGATGCCCGTCGGCTCGCTGGGGTGGAGCGCCGTGTTGGTCGTCGACTCGGAGCTGAGGGTGCTGTCCGTCGTCACCGTCGCAGACTCGGTGTCGGTGGTGGCGACGGAGGTAGACGTGAAGGTCAGGATCGGCCCGCCCGGGTTGGTGTTGCTCACGGACAGGGACATTGACTCGGTCGGCATCGAGTCGGTCGTCAGCGGATTCGAGACGGCTGCGATGGCGGCCGAGGGGCCGAGCAGGAGGAAGAAGTAGCTGACGGCCCTCATTTTTGGTGTGATTGGCAGGACGTATACGTCAATCTGCTGTATGTACTTCCAAGTTGATCAGAGACGTGAAATCTGATTGTTGGTTGAACGGGGGAGCGAGCTCTTGGCACCGATTTCAAGTGTCCACCGGAATGAAGACAAGAAGGACTTGGCAACCGATGAGCCGCAGCGAGACCTTGGTTGCCTTTTTTAAGACACGCCTCTCGCCCCTCGCCCCCCCCCCCTCTCACACGCTTTTGTGCCAGGCAAAACTCGCGAGATCCAACTGGAGCTGTATTCCCAGTCTTGGCAGGGATCTTCGGGAGGGACGTCACCCCAGTAGCTGGGATGCTTTTCACTGTCCTCCTCAGGCCGTGGATATCGGTACTGCACGGTGCGGGGTGAGGTGCGTCAAACGAGACAAGCTTTCCGGGGAACGCCACGGGAGTGGGTGATTCGCCCTGTGGGGTGGGTAAGTAGGTTGGTGAGGGGCTGCGTTGAGCAACCGCCAGTCCACCATCATCTTGCCTGTGTGCTTGCTAGCTGTTCAGAATTGTCCTATAGCTGACCTTGTCCTTGCCCTTGAGTACACCTTCTTCGACCTTCTCCATTGGGTAATAATAGGGCATGTCGCGACCTGACGCTATCCTGACGCTTGCCAGCAAGACAAACGGCATCTCGCCGCAGTTGACGATCGGTGGCGCCAGTGGAGACTGTCCGCTGCCTGCGTTTGATATCAAAGTGCTGCCCACTAACCCGTCAGCCCGTGGGACTCGAGCTCGGTGAGGGCTTCCAACTAGGGCAGCTGGGCTCATCATGAAACACTGCCGATTGTTGCACTTGCATTAGTTTATGTTCGACTTCGGTTGTTGCCCTGCCCAATCAGTAGGCGTGATAACTCGCGAGCCATTGGTCTGGGACACTCTAAACCGTGGTCATCCGTGGTGCAGTACTACCTGGCAAGCCCGGGTATCCATAGCTTGCCCTGTTGCGGAAGCTTTTCTGTCGGTCCGTTGGAGCACGACCCTGTTGTTGTCACTGCGTTATAAGAGATCAACAGTCTCGAGACCTCGGAGAAGCTAATTAACCAATACTGGCTATCAAAGTGACTACGGCGCCAAAGGTTAGAATTTCGCCACGGAGAAACCGGCCACGCGATTCTGAATTTGCCTCTTCTGGAGATCGTGCTGTCAACGATTAGATCACCAGTTTCTCTACGTCTGCATCGCCATGCACTTCTATTCCGGGTCAACATCCCTTTGCTCAACTGTACTGCCCTTCTTCGCTTTGTTATGGGAAATTCCCGTCCTCAAGGAAGGTCTTCAGGTTGTCGTCCAGCCATTTCAAGTCCGCCTTGCTCGTACCTGGCCCTCCAGCCCTTCGCATGGATGTCAGCAAGCTTTGTAGCCAGTCAGCTCCAAGAACGTCTACAGAATTTAACTCACCAGTGGCCCCATATCGATGGGAAGGGCATGAGCTTTCCAACTCCTTCAGCCATACACTGCACCTCATACTCTGAATCCTCAGGAGGAAAGTACAGATCGGTCTTGCCAGGCATCACCAGTGTCTTCGCCTTGATCCCCTCCATTGCCTGCTCAAAATTGCCATTGTACGGCTCTTGTGCTGATGCATCGCCCGCTTGCCACGTGTGAAGCATGACAAGCAAGTTCTCCGGATCTGTGTGTAAATGTTAGCAAGCAGCCACCCAGCTCATCCAATTAGACTGCCAAGACGTGAATAGGTACCTTTAGACAGAGCCCAGGCCTCCCAGAACCTCACCATGAAATCCTCCAGATCCTTGAACCCAAGCTCCTTCTCGTACACCCTCTCCCTGTAGAACGCCTGGCTGAACCCCCAGCCTGCATAAACCCTTCCCAGCGCCCTCAGCCCCGTCTCCCGCTCCTCAACAGTCCAGGTTCTATATGCACCCCCGCTGCCGGCTACCCTCTCCCCGGCGCAGGCCCCGGCGGACGAAGCCCCCTTGGCCGCCAACAGCGCCGCCTTGGTGCCCTCAAGGAACACCTTATTGTGCAAGCTGGTCTTGGCGCTGCCACAGAAAGGGGCGCCCAGGTCCGCGAAGCCGGGGAACTGCGTCAACCACTGGTAAGTCTGGCCGGCGCCCATGCTCCACCCGAGAACCAGGCGGGCGTGGCCCACGCCCAGCCCGTCCGTCACCAGCCGGTGCTGCGCGGTGACGTTGTCGCGGAACGTGACGTCTGGGAACGGCCTCAGGTCCGGGCCCAGGTGCGGCATGTTGCTCGGCGAGGATGACTGCCCGTTGCCCAGGAGCGCGGGGATGATGATGAAGTACTTGTCTGGGTTGAGCGCCTTGTCCCGGCCGATGAGCCACTCGTTGTCTGCTATGAGGCCCGAGAACCACGTCGGGTATATTATCGCCGGGTTGGAGGGGGACCCGAATGTCTTGTAGGCGATGAAGGCCTGCGGCAGCACCACCCCGGAGACGAGGGTGAAGTTCCCTAGGCTGTAGAGCTTGACTTCTGGGTCGTCCATGGTCGGCTGGGTAATTGTCTTTGGTGGATGAGACACCTGGATAACGACTTTTCTTTTTGGTGTGGGAGAAGTCTTATCCTGACAGTTTGCCGGCACAATGATCGGGAATTCCACAGATTACTACGCTCCTGTGCCTTAATGCTTTCACTTATACCAGCTATCGGCCTCTGCCGCCAGAAAAATGCGGGGGAGATAAGTAAGCGGTCCGCTAATGTTGGTCGACATGTGTGGATGGCGGACAGGTCAGGCGGTGCTTCGGAGCGAATGAGGTGTTGCCGGCGTCACTAGTCGCGGCCTATTAGGTAAATAAACATCCTGCAATGCACTCACGGCTTTGATATCTAGAATGAGATATGATAGAAGTATTCAAAGAGCAATCTCCGGCTCTGATGCCAGCGGTGCAATACTTTGCCCTATGGTAACATTCGGTGATGTACATGAACTCCACTGGCAGTGAGCAGTCGTCTTCACTGTACGGGGTTTGGGTGGATCAATAATTATCCCCACCTATCTACCTTTACTTGACGGTCAGATTCATCCCTCAAAAACCTGTTCTCGATCGTTCAATTGGGTTGCAGTGTTGAATTTAGACAAGTACTTGACTCGTACATAGGCTTGGTCGAAAGTTTCACCGCAGATGAGACGGTTTTAGACTATTACTGCTTGCAAATAGACCGCTCGGCCAAAAGACCAGAATTCCAAGTCCCTTGACTTGGATCCAGGCAGTAGTATATAAGCCTGTACCGTCACAGCAGAATGCAGTCAAGGAAATTCCCGAAGAGCAGTCCAAGTCCATCTGAGATGTTCCTCGGTAGTCTCATTCCCATGTCAGATCAGGAATGAAAAGCCGAGTGCTCTTCAACACCATAAAATTGCTCCTCTCAACACTCGTATGGATATCCACGGGACAAATTTAGACCAGCACAGCTGTGGGTTACTGACTTCTTATTTGAGCCCTGCGAACATGGTCTATTCGCCAGGTTAGGCTCTAATACATGGGTTGCCCACAGGTCTCCCGTCATGCATTGATGCTTACCAGACTAGTTCTCTCCAATCCATATGTTGCGCAAATGAAACAAAAACCTACGAGTATTTCAGAGTGTGAAAATGCAAAATCAGTGTTTGAACTGGGCCAGAAACAGAGTGGAGATATTACGGAACATGCATCGCCAAGAAGGTCCAGGGATCGTGAAACCATGCAGTGTTGGCAAGAAGGTAAACGTGATGGTGACGCCTCCCAGAATCAAAGCATTACAGCCCCCTCAAAACCTTGTTTAGTCTAACACAAGATAGTGTTCTACAGGACAGAAGAAAATGGGTATACTCAATTTGTGGGGATAAGTGGAGCATTTCAATGTGAACCATTGCTAAGAGAGAACTACCCTATGTATAAGATGTTGTTTTATTGGAGGTAGTCTTATAGGACTTTGTTGTGTAAGAGGAAGGAGGCCATCAGGTAGGAGGCTGGAGTTTAGGAGGTAGGAGGCTAGGAGAGAAGAGCTTTGAACTCTCTCCTGTAGACAGGCAGTAGGCCCTACCCTGGTGGCTTACTATGCAGATTCTGTGGCTGGGTAGCAGACACCTAATCAAATCTCGTTAGGTTGAAAACCTATACACATAGACGTGTAGAGTGTGGAATGAGCAAAGTCCTCATGCACATACCAGTGCCTGGACATACTCATTCCAAACCACCAGCAGACATTCCTCCTAGCTTACAATACGAGAGCGGGAATGAAGGTCTGCCTGTAGCCCTACACTCTTGTGGCTATGGGAAAATATGGTATAGTGCCACCGACTGCTATGCAAATACTGATCATACTTTGCCCTAAATGTGTTGCTGTGTAGTTGTCTTGATCCTGTGCCACAGGTGGATACCTCGTCTCCAGGAGAAACCTTGACCAACTTACATGATCGAGAACCATGTTTGTGATTATGATGGGGTTTGTGAAGTGTTCTTTCAAGGTCCCCATATCTCACTTCTAAGTCAATGCGATGGGTGGTTGACTCGCTGGCTGTGAAGTTTGACTTGTGAAAGCAGATGACGACTTTGAAATAAATCCTGTTTGAATTGACCACGCTATACAGTAACTTTTCTGAAACGTCCAAACACATTGTCTGAGCATGTGTGGCATCGACTGGGTGCATTGTAGTGATCCTGGTCACTGGTTGAAATGTTGGCTCAGAGCTGGGCTATGGCTAGTGTCAAGAGTCGAGTGTTCATTAGAATATATTAGTTGGAGTAGGCTTTGCCTAAGCAAGCTTTGCTTTTGAGTTTGTCTGATGGGACACGATACTTTGCGGAGAAGGCAGGTAAGTGTATCACCAGTGGAAGGCAATCTAATCTACTGGCGGAATAATGATATGGGACCATCTTCCCCGACTAGCCCGGTAAATTGATGCTGAACATTGTGTCTTGCATTGAACTTGGCATGACTAGCCAATGAGCTGCATCAGGCTGCAAGCTTGCAAAGAGACAGCTTGGTGTCAGATATGCCCGTGATCGTCTGAGGCTTAATGCTTTCACCCATATCTGTTGTCATAGGGCGAGAATATTGGACTCGCCTTTCCAGAATGGAATGTTGAAGAGAGAGTGTGGAGCCTAGGATGAGCCTGTCAGAGCTGTTCTTGGTGGTGAAACAAAGGCTATGCTCAGTTTGCTTTCTCTGGCAGAGTCGCTAAAGTTGCCTGGGTTTCTGAGTACCAGCAGAGTAAGAGGACTAGGAGGGCAAGAGGGACACCTGGGACACTAGAGCAAGAGGTGGTGGGTAGAGAATAAATGAGCCAGTCAACCAGACACACGATGCAGGTTCAGGCACATTGGACCTGCAGTAGGCTGTTTGGCTGCTCACACCTCACATCCCTGCAGCGACTCTTTTCAGGCAGAGGCCAGGGGACAGCTGCCGGGCTGTCCCGCTGGTCTGCCTCTTTTGAGCTTGGGATTCCCTGGCGCACGTCCATTTACAAGGAACAGGCTGCCGAAATTGGGGGTCCCTCTGCGCTCTGTCCTTCTTGTTCTGGTGGCCTGGTTGAACCTCCATCCTTGCTCAATGCACTGCAATCTTCCAATTCGTCTTCAGGCACAGGCACAAGGGAATGTCTGGGATGCGATTTTCGGTTCACAATGCCTTGTATTTACCCGGCCTCAAGATATAATGATAGCCACTTCGTGTTCACTGAGGAACTATTTTGCCCTTTGCCGGATGCCATCGGCTTCAGACATGCATCTACTAGCTCATCAATGTTTGAAGCTCCATCCTTCATCAGAGTCTGATTGCCCTTGTCGGACCCAACTGCAACCCCACTAGCGAAGTTTAATTTGTGTTACTGGTTGGTTGACTGGGATCGTGGGGGCAGCACCACCCGCGTGGAAACGAGCCGAGGGGTGAAGAGAGGGAACAAGTGAAAAAGAAATGTCTGAGAGGACAAGAGGCAAGAAAAGGCATTCAATGCCCAATATTTAGCCTGAGCCTCATCCGCAACTCCCGAACCGTTGGCACTGCATCTCAGGTTCCTTTGCGGCTGGCGTTGGCTTTGGTGCTGGTGGCATGGTCAAGAGGAGCCGGCCGATCGTCTGTGCATGCCGGAGATTAATCCACAGAGAGGCACTCGACCCTCTCTTTTCTTCTGCTGGCCTTCCACCGGGGCTTCTGCTGTGTTCCTGTTGTTGTCTGTGCAAAAACAAATCAAAAGAAATGAGATAGGTCAGTCAGGTTGCACCACCACCACTCCTTTCATTACCTGGGCAGGAGCAGCACTCAGAGGACCCGAGAAGTGAAAGCCCAGTAGCTGACGTCGTCTCACAAACACTGCAGACGCGCCTCCCGCTCCCGCCCCGACGCCACTCCTCGCCGTTACTCGCCATTGTTCGCCGTTCCCAAACCCCATCGCCCACCACCCTCGCCGCCTGATGAGCTTGTGATGCATCCGCCCACTGGCTGAGCAGTACTGAAAGTCTACCATGGAAGACAATAGGTTCCAAGCTGGCAGGAGCGCCCTCCCTCGACCGACCTCCCGCCTGCCCATGCCAAGGTCCACCAGCATTCCCACAGCCCTGCGACCATCACAATCGAGAGACAACCTGGCTGCAGCACCCGAGATTGTACCCTCCCGTTTGCGACCGGCTGCTTCTAGGGAACGCCTCGCACCCCCTTCTGCCTCAGGAATAAGCAATATCACCAACCAGCCCTCGCCCACCGCCTCCAAGAGCTCACCCTCTGCGCGCGGCCTTCAAAGACCTCGTCCAACCTCGAGTCTTCCGACCTTCAGCCCCCAGCCCAAGCTTTCCAAGGCCGGTGTCAATGGCAATGGCAATGGCAATGGCAATGGGCTGTCACGGATACCTCCACCTCGAGATCGAATGGCATCCTTGCCTGAAGATGGCGATTCCCCTCGGCAGTCCCATATCTCCAAGCTACCTGGCCCTGGGCTAAGAAGGAAATCCTCTGCGCACTGGATTCCTGCCTCGCAATTAGCATCGTCTAGGCAAAGGAGCACTAGTACTTCGACTTTGTCAAATGGCTACGCATCGAGTGATTCTGTCTCCCAGACCAGCCCTATAGACGAAGACAACGACATCACGGGTGACGACACTATACGGGCTAAGACCTTGAAGCCAAGGCCGTCATTGGCGGAAAGGACGGTTCAAACTTTATCACGGCTGCCCTCGTCGCCCGCCCTGCGAGGAAGGACCTCGAACTCGAACTTCTTTGAGCAGCCAGAACCGTACAGATCAGCGTCGAGGCCTGCTAGCCGCAATTCTCGCCCTGGGTCGAGCCTGAGAAACGATAACCCAACCCCGGCCAAGTCACGACCTTCGCTTAGTAGACCTGGGTCCAGTTCTGGTCCTCTTCAAGACTTATCCAACCCTTTCAACCCGCAGTTGCCCCCTCTTGACAGCTCCCCGGCGCGTGGACGAGGGTTTGGCTCATTACGGACACCCTCTACGTCGGGCTTGCGTGAACGCTCAAGGTCCAAGATTGCGTCTGTACCAGGCTTACGACGGCCTCGTTCTACTACACCCAGTGAAGAGGTGCCAGATGTGGCTCCTGAATCACCCCTGAACGGGTCCAAGACTCTGTCTACGCGGACAATTCCACAGAGGCCATCTGTCAATGGAGTGTTCAAGAAGCCGGCCCTGCCAGCGGCGAAGAAGCCGGCAACCATACCGTCAGCTGCTAGCAAAGTGAAGGCTACGCCCCTAAAGTCTCCAGCAACCGTGTCGGATCGCAGCACGAACCTGTCTGCTGCCTCAACCACCTCAACAAAGTCAACAAGCGTTGGAGGGGATTCACCGCCGCCTTTCAAAAAGTCCTCGGCAGCACTGCGCGACCAAATTGCCAGGGCGAAAGCGGCTAAGCGTTCAGGAGCAGCCAGAAAGTCGCCTTTACCAGATGAGCAGGGTCAAGTAGCTGGTTGCGGCGAGTCACCCGTAGTTCCCACAGACGATACGTTCGACTTTGGCTTGTCGGACGACCCGTTCAATCTCAATCGTGATGCCGATTCGACTTCCAAGATTGTCAAATCGCGCGTCACGACTGCCAGGGCGAGTGGCAGGCTTAACATTGCGGCTTTGGGTCTGAAAGAGATACCCAGAGAGGTTTTGGACATGTACAGTTTGGAGTCCATTGGCACATATGACGGCAGCTGGGCGGAAAGCGTAGATCTCACGAGATTTGTTGCCGCCGACAACGAGCTGGAGATGATAGATGAGAGCGTTTTCCCGGATGTCGACCCTGAGGAGCTGGCAGAAGACGAGGATGCTCAAGGCAGAATCTTCGCTGGGCTCGAGACACTCGACTTGCACGGTAATGTGCTCATCGCACTACCCGCTGGACTGCGACGCCTTACCTTATTGACGTCGTTGAATCTGGTATGTCATCGCCTCTCACCTTGCCCTAAGAAGGCCGCTAATGTGGACACAGTCTTCCAACCGCCTTGCCAATAACTGCCTTGAGCCCATTTCTCAGATCACATCATTGCGAGATGTCAAGCTTGGAGGAAATTTGTTCTGGGGCACACTCGAACCCTGCTTTGGGCGACTTATCAACCTCGAAATTCTCGATCTGCATGGGAACAGCCTCCAGGCACTTCCCCCAAGTTTTGCTGAGCTACATCGACTTCGCATGCTGAACCTCAGCGAAAACAGCTTTGAGTCTTTGCCATTCGATGTCCTGTCGAAACTGCCCCTGACGGAGCTGAATGCGCGCAAAAACAAACTTACTGGGACTCTGATCGACGAGGGGGTGGAGGTTTTCCCAGCCTTGCAAAATCTTGATGTGTCATCGAATCAGCTTACAAGCCTTGCGCGGCCGAATGCAGTACTTGCTATGCCGGCACTCAGCCAGCTTTGTGTGTCGATGAATCGGCTCCAGGCATTGCCAGACGTCACCTCCTGGTTTGAGCTTATTAACTTGGCCGCCGATGAGAACAACATCAAAGCGTTCCCCGATGGATTCACAAGCCTGCAGAAGCTGAGGAGTGCTGATTTCTCGAGCAACGATATCAGAACTGTCCCGGCCGAGATAGCTCTCATGGATAGCTTGAATTTGCTGAGGTTGAGCGGAAACCCCCTCAGAGATAAGAAGTTCGTGTCGGCCACTATCGAGGAGCTCAAAGACGCACTCTCAGCACGGATAGCGCCGCCACCGACAGAGTCGGATGAGTATGACGGCAGCAATGGGCCTATTGCGGAGGCTTTGACCAGTAATGAAGTCAGTCCTTTGGACAACGCATTTGATGATGCGCATTCGTCATCTTCTCAAGCAGTCCATCCCCGCGGAGAGTACGACGAAGAAAGCAGGACCGACACAGATGACTTCGCGACTCCGCCGACGTCTGTACCCACCTCTCCTGCGCGGACACGTTCCGCACAAAATTCTGCTCTTGTCTGGCCGGTGAAGGCTGGGGGCGTGCTGGACAGGTCAAATACACAGTCGTCGTCTCTCCACCCTGTCGCTTGCTCCAAGGTGGCGATGGACAATGTGATCCGTGAGGTACAGCTGCACCACAACCTCTTCACTGCGCTGCCAGAGTCTCTCAGCTTTTTTGCCGACTCACTGACCAGACTTTCGCTGGCCCACAACCAACTGGTCGGTGAAAGCTACCTCACCGTCGGCGAAGGCCTCGACCTTCCTTCTCTCAAGGAGCTTAATCTGTCGTCTAACCATATCACTGGTTTGACGCCACTGGTCAACCGCCTTCAAGCCCCAAGCCTTGAGAAACTTGACGTCAGTCTTAACCGACTCGCGTCAATACCTTCAAGCAGCGATAGGGAGAAGGGAGGCAAGCTCCTGCGGGACGTGTTCCCGAACCTGACAGTCCTGCTTATTGCCAACAACCACCTTGCGGATCTGGATCCGGAGAGCATCCGAGGGGTCAAGGTTGTGGACGCCTCAAACAATGATATCGCACACTTGAACCCGCGGATCGGACTGCTCGGTGGCGCTGGAGGCCTGGAGCAGCTGATAGTCACTGGCAATCGATTCAGGGTACCGAGATGGAACGTGCTTGAACGGGGCACGGAGGCGACATTGAGGTTCTTGAGGGGCCGTGTTCCTGTCGCAGACATGGCTGCTTGGCGGGCAGAGAAGGGGATGCCGGCAGACGAGGAGGTCAGCGATGTGGACTGAGCTTAACCAGGCTGATTGGAAGCCGTGTCTGCCAATGGCTGACACGCAACTACACCGCATCTGAGCGGTGTTGCTACCGTCGCTTTTTATTTTCTTGGAGTGGGGAGCTTCTGGGATTTGCTACTTTGGTTTGCTTTCTTTTTTGCCTTTCAGGCATTGCTGACACTTGGGCGGAGATACCATATTGAATGCTTCATGCGTTGCTGCGGCTGCACGGCAGTTTACAATCATCATCGGTCGACAAGGGAGGCAAGGGAACCTTCAAGGGATCAAACTTTTGGCGTACAAATTGGGGTTAAACAGGCAATAGGTACAAAGAGGCGGTCGGGTGGAAAGGGCCGCTGGTTTAAGCAACACTCAAAAGGAGCTGGGACGGTGAGGACTAGTACATCATTGTAATCATTAGGGCTTATTACCGGAACTGAATTATACCACCACACTATATAGTCTAGTCCAGCAAGGCCACGCAATCCGAACGCCAACGCAAAGGCACATGCGTCCATGCCACGCACAGAATCGGCCCACGTTTTAGGGCGCCCGTACCCATCGCCGCCAGGTGAGAGGTCATCCCGAACATCTCGGGAGCGGCCCAGCCCACCCCGGGCCCGAGGCGTGCGTGCGCGTCCCCGAAACCCTTGCTTGGCCGAAAGCCTCCTTGTCAACCTGTCGCCTTATTCCACGTCTGTCTGCTGCCTTGCGCTTGTTGCTGCCGCTGTTGCTTCTGAAACGTTGACGGTTGCAGTAGTGCCACTCGGGATGGCTTGCGGTAGGGCAGAGAAAGGGTTGCAAGGGCCGTGCAGTTCAGTAGCGGGCCTTGTCTGTCCCATCTGTGCAACTGACTTTAATACACTACGCATGTTTTGGCTCTGCGTCTGAACGTCAGACTGCTTTTGCCTGCCTGGCTCAAACCAGCCAGCCAGTCAGCTAGCTATAACACTCGTGCCCCAGCTGGGCCGCAACATCCCCAACTTTGTCCGACCGGTCGACGCTGTCGGGCCGGTGGTACGCAAGGGGCGTCAGACTCGGCGGCGGCTGGGTGTGCATGTGTGCTTTCGGGTGATGTCTTGAGTTGCGCAAGGCTTGGTACTACTTGATCGAATATGATATGACGAGTCGTCCCTCGCTTGCAGTCTCCCTTGAGAGGGGAATTCATCAATTATCTTTCCTCTGCAGCTTGAATGATTCACCCTGTCTGTACTACACTTGCCGATGAGACGGCAGATAATTAATATAAAGATAATGCACAGCGTCACGCAGACGGTGTTGGCGATAGGTGAGCGGACCCTTCCTGGACAACAACACCCCTACCCGCATCAGGTGTCCAAGAATCTGACACCAAAGTGCAACCAGCCACACTCGCCCATCCAGTCCTCGCCCAGTTTGGCGGTTGGGGAGGCGGCGGCAGTGGTTACGGAGGTGGAGATTCTGGCAGCGGGTACTCGGGCTACGGCGGCAGCAGCAGTGATGGCGACGGCGACGGCGACAGCAGCACCTTCGGTCTTGGGTTCGGTGAGGGCTTCGACTACGAGACGGCCACGCGGCGCCGCGCCGCCCACGGGATCGTAGCAACCGTCGCCTTTGTGATCCTGTTCCCGCTGGGTGCCATCTTCCTGCGCATCATCCCCGGCCGTTGGTCGGTCCGGATCCACTACTTCGTCCAGATCATCGCCTGGCTGCTATACATTGCCGGCTTTGCCTTGGGCGTCATCCTGCTGCGGAGCTTACCGTCGGGAGCAGGTGAGAGCCTGGTAAGTTGTTGTCTCTGGCAGTCCCTCCTTCCTTGAATGACTTTGACGGTGTGAGCCGGGCGTGGGCTTGGAGGATCTAGGCTGACACAGGATGTTAACACAGCTGTCGAGCTCTCCGAACAATGCCCATCCTATTATCGGCATCGTGGTCTTTGTCATGTTGGCATTCCAGCCTCTGCTGGGCTGGATTCATCACCGCCAGTTCAAGCGGTACCAGAGGCGCAAGATTGCCTCACACCTTCATCTGTGGGATGGCAGGATCGCAATTGTCCTGGGCATTGTCAACGGCGGGCTTGGCCTAAGGCTCGCAGGCGCTCGTGATGCCTTGAAACTGGCGTACACCATTGTCGCCGCCATCCTTGGTGGGGCGTGGGTCATCCTGGCCCTGATTAGTGAGTGCAGGAGAGGGCGCAAGAAAGTGGACACAAGGCGTGGGGACGAAGCAAGGACGGTCAGGGTGGTACGGGTCCAGAAGGCTGCGAGACATGGCAGCAGCAGTGATGGCGAATCGGAGAGGTCGAGACACTAGGATGGGACTTACATGCTGCCTGTGGCAAGGTACAGAGTTTTGCGTCTTGAGCTGGGATGATGGTGCTTCAGTTTGGAGCAAGGGGATCGGAAGTCCTGCCTGTTGGTGGACAAAGAGAAATAATCGACACCGGTCTTTTCCGTTTCAATTCATGTGCGCATGGAATTTTCTCTCAAAGTCCATGAGGCTGCGATTGGTCTTGATAAGGCACGTATATGCGAAGTAACCTTGCATACCGTTTGTCTTTTGAGCAATGTATGCATCAGAGCTCCAGCAGCAATTGTTCTCATTCACACCTGAGGATGGAGGTAAGCCTGAGAAACAGACAATGAGCAAGATCAGGCCGTCAGGACCTGAGCAACCCATCCACAAGTTAAAAGACCACTGTCCCGTACGAAAGATCAGGTCCAAGATCGCGTGGCTCTCCACCCCACCTGACCAGAAATGACATTTTCCTTGCAAGATATCCAACCCCCGGAGACTACAACAAACCTGTGAAAATGGATTTGGGATCTGCAGAGACAACTCGAGATCATGAATCAGCGCGATCACTCGCGACTCCTACCTCTTCGATCGAAGCTCACTGGGATGGTTCTCCAGCTATGACAATGAGCTCCGGTACGCCAGTGTCAGCACCTCTGCCGACACCTCCAAACGAGCAGACAGATGTGAATCACACAAAGAAGCAGTCCCCCGGGCTGCTGAGACTTGGCACCTACATGAGTGGCAATGAGCACATCGGCTACAAAAGCCCTCTTTCGGTCATCAGACCACACCCCAAATCGTATGAGCTCGACGCCACCGTCACGTCCAAGACCTTCGCCAACGGTGATTTCACAGCATACCAGCCTGATGGTGCTTCTCAACGCCCCTTCGAGAAATCGTGCGACCTACGCAAGGGCCAAGGCGACGGCACCCCCAGCCGTTCAACAGGTCGTCCGAAGCCGGCCAAAGATGTGGCAACCACGCCAGCAACAGCTGTCCATCATCCCAAAGCCTCGGAGGCGACCAAGAAGGAAGGAAAAGGCACCGACGAGGAAAGTGGAAGTGATCCGTTCTTGGGTGTTGGAAAACCCGTAGAACGTTTCCCCTCCATCAACAGCGCCACCACGAGGGCGACGACGACCGACTTAGCAAGCCCTAGCCCTGCCCGTCTCCGGAGCAGCCAGCTCGGCGAGATCCCGGGACTGCTGAACCTACACGACGCCCACGAGGAAGTCCTATTGCTCCTCAACTCATTGAAGACCAAGCACAGGATTCACACCAAGAACGAGGTAGACGCAGCCTTGAAAAGATGCCAGGAAGACCTGAGAGCGCGATCCAGGGACAAGACTATCGGGATAGCGGAAGCAAACATCCTCGACCGCGAGGCCGCAAGGATAGGTCGCGCGCGAGGCGAGGCGACGAACCAGGCTCCGGTTGCTGACAAGTCCAGTACGGGGGAGGACGCAGCATTCCAAGACAGCCTGCGCCTGGCACTGACCAGGCTCCTTCGAGATGCGCGTGCCGCGCTGGATGCCGTGGCCCAGGCGAAGAGCCAGAGTGCGTCTCCCTCACGGGCGACAAAGGCGTACATCCCTTACCGTGTCGAAGACGAGTCTCGTGTGACGGTACTGAAAAATGAGAATCGGATGCTGAAAGATCAGATGGAGCACATTCAAGCCGAGACTTCGGACCTGCAAAAGAAGCTTCGAGCCGAGATTTTGGACCTGCAGAAGAAGCATGAGGGGTTCACAACGGAGCTCAATGCACATCGCCGGGACAATTCGTATCCCACGGAGTCGAGCCCCTGGGGAAAAGAGTGGAACGGTGCTAGTAGGCGAGGTGGATAAGGCGTGAGTGGCGGCACGATCAGAAGGGACCATCAGTACAGATGAATTCGTGAGAATGAAGCAGTCCGACGGTGGACTGTGACAGAGAATTGTGGGATGCAGAGCAGCATTTCATTTTCAGTACCCGAGTGTTGGCGTGGCAGATGGAGACGTGAACACGGTCATTCGGATAGACCAGGGAGATTCTCGCATTGCTTGATAGCGAGATTTTGCTTCGTAATGTGCAAGCAAGCAAGCCATGATCAGCCAGGGCTGGTGAGGCTGATGAAACAAACATTATTGCATTCTTGACCGCGTACTTAAGTGCCTATGCAGACCCCGAAGATGAACGTGGTGGCGCTTACCTCAGCCTCCAGGGGCCCCCAAGCATTTGGGCAGGGGGTGGATGCAGTACCGATTTGGGCGGCAGGGTAAAATGGGCGACCCTGCAGCAGCTGATCGTGTCCTCAAAGCCGACAGTCGACCTCAATTCGTCCCTAGCCGGCCAGCGAAGCGCATATCCACGCCCTCGCCCATCGACAATCACCCCTCCATTCGCGTCGCTCCTTTCCAAAGTCCGCTGTTTACTTCCAGAGGCAAACATTCAATACCAAATTAGCCACCCAATTCACCAATAATTTCGTACGCAACCCACCAGAATCCTCCGACCAAGATGACGCGCGCCCAGCAGACCATCTCCATCGCCCTCCTCGTGAGCTCGGTACGTCTTGCCCACACCGTCGCGGTGCCCCCAAAACCAGCCGGGTAGCCCACACGCATGAATCGGGAACAAGAAATACCAGGCCAAGGCCGAGATACATGAATGCCGACCTGAGAAACTAATCAAAAAACAACAGGCGTACCTCGCGCTCTACCTGAACCTGATCCCCCTCCCCGCCGTCGTCCAGTCCGAGATCGTCCCCATCCTGCCCTTCTGGGCCCTCGTCTCCCTGGGCGCTTACCTGCTCGTCCGCCTCGGCTGGGGCGTCCTCACCTTCAATGACACCCCCGAGGCGCACGACGAGCTCATGAGCGAGATCGAAGTCGCCAAGGTCGAGCTGCGGAAGTTGGGCGTCACAGTGGATTAAGGGGGTGCAAGGACAAAAGATGGATTAGTGCCGAGGAAACGGTCCTTGTGCGCGTCTTCAGCTTCGCCATTTTCGAACTGTGGCATGGACCGGGTGTGCATGCAACTGTGCATGGTGTGTGGTCAAGACGGAACAGCGCAGACTACATGCCCACGGGTGTTTGGACTCGTACGCGGACCAAGAGCTTCAGATAGGCCTCGACTACAAGTGCGCAAGGAGACTCGCACATGTGAGGGAAAGATACCACTGGACGGAGGCCATCTCTGGCTATGTCTGTCAAGATACAAAATAATATTCTTACAAGACGCGCGCTTTTGCGCTACGACCCTCGAAGTATTTGGTTGAAGCGATTTGCTCCTGTGGGCCAGTGTGCCACGGCGCTGCGCGCGGACCTACGATCAATTGGAGAATCGATCTTAGGATTTGTGCATGTGTTTCAAAACCCCATGGACCAAGACCTGCTGTCTTGCTGGACAAATTACTGCGACATCTCGACTTCAAGACGCCGGCTCGCCTGCCAGCAGGGCCACCACCGTCTTGGTGGCGGTCAACGGATCCTCGCCGCCTTGAACGAGCCTGTCAAATAGTGTGGGTATCCCAGTAACACAATTGCGATCATCCGATGCTTGCCCTGTCGAGAAGTCCATGTGAGCTTGGTCGTTCCACATCAACAGCACCAAGTGCTGGACTGGCAAAGGACGCGAAAAGGGGCAGGGTCACTTACACTTTCCTGGAACGCCAATCTCTACACCAAGCTTGCTCCTCGCCTCGCCGGCCCAGTCAAACGCGATGCCCCAACTGACACGCAGCTCCGACGTCGTTTCAGTCCCCTCCTCAGCGAGGCAGGGTATGCTCAGATCCATGGTCGACCTGCCCATGTGCGGCAGCAGGTCTGCCTTGGAGAGCAGCATGCCGTCCAGGGCGCTGGCCCCCGAGTCAGTCGACTCAAAACTGCCACCGACGTCGTCCACCTCTCCCCGCGCCCGCTTCCTCCGCCTTTTCCTCGTCCTCATGGCTCTCACAACCTCCGAGAGCCCATCCTTGGCCTCCGGCCCGAGCTGCTTCTCTAGTGCATGCCAGAACTTCGCCCTCTTCAGCGCGACGCGGTACCACTCGCTCATAGCCCACGAAAGAACGCTGACGTTCCGCGTAAGCGCGCTGTGAGGCGGGGCCTGGCTGCTGGTAATCTTCTCTATGAATGGCTGGAGCTCCCTAACAGCGGCGGGATCGAGTCTAGGCACGGCCAGGGACGACACTGCGAGGGTGCGTGTGTTGACTGTCATCTCCATGATCGCAACGAAAAGGCCGGGTGGTGTGGCAGAGCCGATGCGGATTGTGAGCTTTTTAAGCGTCGCCTCTCCATGGTCAGAAGGGGCGGAGATACTGGTGGACTTGGATGTGAAGGTTAGAGGCGTAAAGACTTGCAGGTAGGGAAGCTCCTCCGAGGCAGACATGGGGACGGGATGGTGAGATACTGGAGGAGGTTCGGGTTCCTCCTCCTCTTGTGGTATAGGGGGTGGGAGAAAAGCTGACGATGACCCGTTGAAACCTAACATTGCTATAGGATTCATCGCTGTCTCCAGCCATTGTGTCGTAGTATCGGGTTCCTTATCCGTTTGAGCTGGTAGGAGATGACGACGAAACAGGTCCAAGACGTCGCTGCTATCTCCGAGTGAGGACACCCCGTTGGCCACGGCTTGGTTCTCCCTCGAGGCTAGGTCAAGATCTGCCTCTAGCTGCGTTACCTCGCGCAACAGTCTATCGCGCTCTCTTTGCTTTTCCGCCAGCGGGTTTAGTCTTATGCTCCGGCGCGGATGCGTTCCGGGCGCAAAGTCGCTACTGGGTCTCTCAACTTTGTCTTCTGAGGCTTTTGCCGTGGGCAACTCCTGTTCAACAATTCGTACCGGACTCCCGCGCCTAGCGACGCGAAACACCCTGGGTCTCTGCGACTCTTTTTGCGGTAGGCCATAATCATCTCGTGAAGGCCCTTTGGACGGCGATTCCTGTCGCGTAACACGCCCAGTACTTCTTCCCTGGCGACGCCTCTTAGACGGCGTATTGTGGATACCCGAGGGCGGCGTGCTCACTACGGGATCAACATGGTGAGGCGTGGGTGGCAGTTCGGGTTCTTGAGGCGCAACAACGGGTAGTACGCCTGTGTTGAGCGGTGAGCGCTGCAGGCCTCTCCCAATAAAAGGATTGAACAGGTCTTCTTCGTTCTCGGGCGCAGGTGGTGGCAGTGGTCTTGGTTGGGGCCGATTGGGCGAGCGACGAGCAGGTTGCGCGCTGAGAGTCGTGCCGCCCGCCCTCCTCACTGGTGATAGCGACTTCGACCTCTCCTGGCTTTCGCTGGTGTTGGATGGCGCACTTTGCGCTGTCGGAGCCGCATCTGGTGGCTGGGACGCTGGAGCTGAGGCAGCGCCATCTGCTTCGGACTGCTGCTCGAGCTGTGCAGTTGGCGCATTCGAGATTTCTGCGCCGTCGTCGTCGTCCGGGGAGTCAGGTTGTGACGCAGGTAGCTCTGCTGCTCTGTTCGACGCGATCTGTGGCGAGGATCCGCTCGATCTTGTAGGAGATTCTGGAGTCGGTTGCAGTTCTGTTGGTTGCTGCGACGGTGGAGGATCTGGCGGGGTGGTGGACTCGACGGGGACAGAAGATGTTGGAGATGTTTTGCGCCTCTTGGGCGCCGATGACTCCATTAGCGGACAATTATGGTGGACATCAGATAATCGTGGACATTATATCAAGGCTTCGACGCGCTGAGACGGCAGCGACGCGTTTCAATGTGAAGTGTCGCAGCGGTTGAGGGTCCTCGGCGCGTGTTTTCGGGAGCTTTAAGATGGCAACTCGGCATCTGTTTACTTTGGGGTAGGGTGGTGGTTCCCACAATCTGCAGAGCTTGGACCAACGGATCTTGCATGGCCCCCTGGGCCTGGTCTTGCCTTGAGAACAGCTTCAAGTACCCATGATGTTGGCTTTCCTGGGCGTACCATTAAATTGAGCTTGAATACAAGTATCTGCTCAAACTCTGGAATCGATTTCATAGATTGCCAGTGCTATTCCCAGAGTATTTATTCTGCGTGTACCTCCGTGGCCCTGAAGTACCAAAACCCTGAGCCCATCTGCTGTCCGACATTCTTACTGCACCGGATTGCTATTCCTGGTTTAGTCCCACCATGACGTTTTGTGCAGATCGAGAATTTTTGTGCTGGGGACTTTTGCCGTCGACGTCAGGCCAATTGCGGCTCTGGCATCGGCAAGCTTGGCCCCTGTTTTTTCTTGGTGTCTCTCCCGACTTCACCTCGTCAGCTGCAGTAGACTAGATTTGACGACATCGCGGCCTCTCCTGCCTCGTGTGACTTCCAAATAGATTACGTCGCCGCGCTCTTTGATTTCTCTCTTTTCATAGCAACAAAATTACCACGCTGCTGCACGTTCACGGCAGCCATGTCGTCTTCCGTTAGGACAATGCTCTTCAACCCCCGGCCACTTCGGTCGCTGGTTGCGACAAGTCGCGCCCGTCGCGCCTATGCGACAATTCCCACCAAGAACCCGACCCCTTCGCCACCAAAGGAGGACTCGAACGAGCAGGCTATGCCCATCGGACGCTTCTACGAGGCCATCCTCAACAGTGGCCAGCCCATCCCCGACGTCAAACCCGAGGAGCCCGCCAGCTCTGTCAAGGCAGCCCAGGAGGAGGACTCCCCCAAGGAGCCGGTCAGGCGTGGTCGCAAGCCCAAGGCAAAGACCGAGCCAGCCGCCACTGCCACTGCTGGCAGCAGCCCGACGGCTTCGCCAGCAGCCAACATCAAGGATACAGCCAAGGAGGTCGCCGCCAAGACCTCTTCCTCCTCCTCTCCATCCTCCTCTTCCCCACCCCCTTCGGTAAGACACCTTGGGCCCTCGTGACCTAGCATCAGTGCCACCAGGGCTCACCAGATTATGGCCATAGTAGATAGGGACATCGCCGCCTGTCCCCGCGCCGCCCCCGACCCAAGCAAGTAGTGAGGACAAAGCCAAGGTGATATTTGGGTCGCGCCTGGCAGGGCCGGCTGAGCGTGCCGAGCAGCTAGCGAAACTGCGCCAACAAAGCACGCTCGTAGCGGGGGTATTGGTACCGCCGAAGCCAGAGGAGCCGGATAACTGTTGCATGAGCGGGTGTGTCAACTGCGTCTGGGACCGATACCGCGACGAGATGGAGGACTGGGCGCTTGCAGATGCGGAGGCGAAGAGGAAGCTAGCTGTGGAGAGAGACGCCGAGGCAGGGACTGGTGCGAATGCTGATGCGGGCGTGGATGCGAATTCGGCGAAGCGGCCAGAGACGACTTCTGGGACAGATCACACTGCTATCAGCATGGACGACGATGGGGGTGGATCGGATACCAGCTGGGATGCTCCGTCGGCTCCACCTTCTCCCAAGATTGCTAAGGACTTTTGGGACGATGATTTATACAAGAACGTGCCGGTGGGTATTAGGGAGTTTATGAAGCAGGAGAAGAGGTTGAAGGAGAAGCATGCTCGCGAAGGAACCTCGGGGGGTTGATACTATTCATCATACTAATAGAGTGTGTCAGGGCGACTTCCCATGTGTTGGTTTAAGCACGTATGTGGCTATGTGCTTGATACAAGTTGTACTGCCGTGGGCTGTCATTGATTTCTTCCCCCTTTCCCAGATCTTTCGTCGCATGTCTGTATCATTTCATCTCTACTTCCTTACATTAGTTCTGTTTTCAGCTGAATTACGCGATGTTGCTACCGGTTCTAGCCTATCTCTGGGGCATGGTGGTGTTCAAGGATGGACCTTTTACTGTCAAGTCAGATTAAAGACAATCGCTCAAGTGAGGGATGCTGGCTCTAAGACTTCGACTGCCAGGTCGAAGTGCTGTGGGTCAAACCTAGTCAGACGGACTGGACCAGTTCCGTCCTAAGCGGGTGCAAGCGGTGTGCAGTTCAGCATGTCGTTGTTGCGGCATGTGACCGGACAACAGAGGACCGGCCCTTACGATAGCACATCTACTCAGCTCGTTGAAGGTGTGCTGCAAACTCTACTTGCCATGTGGTCTGTGGCCTGGTTTGTCTGGCATTGGGTGGACAGTTTACGCTCGCAGAGCAGGGCGTCTTCCGCGATCTGCATTCTTTAGGCTTGGGGATCTTGTATCCCAAGGGTCTTTTAGAGGGAAGGGCGAGGCTGTGGGCTGTCTGCTGTCTAGGTATCGGCCACCAAGTAAGGACTACCAAGGTGTACCTTCACGTCTGCCAGGGCTCGGACTGACGGTAGGCTGCTGGCTGGCAGTTCTGGCTTAGGGAATAGCTGTGTATCGACTGGGTTTCGCTTGGTATTGCCGGCTGTGGTGCTGCTTAGCGGTAAGGCAACTCGACAACCTGGGGGTCGGTACAATACGGGCTACCTGCTCTGGTCCCTTCCCTTGCCCTTCTGCGCTTCTGCCCACCTGCTCTCCGTCTTTGCAACCCAGTTTCATTACCGACGTTTCCCGACGGCCAGAGACACAGCGGAGGGTCCCCCAAAACCCACCGTCGAGCTCGCCTTGGGAGTTTCCTCTTTCCCCCCTACACTAACTTTCCACCATCTGTGGACTTGGTTTATCATCGCAAACTTCGCCCTTCGCGACCACTTCCCATCTTTTCCCCATCTATTACCACCTCTGCGAAAGGCCATCCATTTTACGAAGAGACACCGATCTGCGCTCGTGGTAAAACTGCCCATGTCCCTCGTTCCCCACGCCGTACTGCTTTGCAAGTTGTGACTAGTCCAATCGCGACCGGAGCCACGACACAATCCTTCTGGCCCACAAGTGGCCATGGAGGGCCTTGATCGCCGGCGCGGACGTCCTCCGCCAAAAGTCGACAATGATTCAAGCACCAGCATTAACAGCACGAGCTCCAGCGACGCTATGATCGATGCCGCGACAAACTCGGCTGTGACAGCACAACTGTTTCCTATCGACAACGACAACGACGGTCCCTCAAGCGACCCTCACATAACCAGCGCATCTAGTGTCCAACCTTACATCACTGACCTATCTGGTCCTAATATTCCTAGCGATTCAGCACATTACAGCGGCCGCA
Source organism: Diaporthe citriasiana (assembly GCA_014872975.1). Taxonomy (NCBI): domain Eukaryota; kingdom Fungi; phylum Ascomycota; class Sordariomycetes; order Diaporthales; family Diaporthaceae; genus Diaporthe; species Diaporthe citriasiana. The sequence goes on from JADAZS010000083.1 coordinate 102,719, forward strand.
AGATGCCAGAAGTCCATGGCGACCATCAGCCTCCCACGCAAAACCGAATGGCGATTGCTTACATTCTCAACGAAGACATGCCACAGCCCAGTGGCTTTCCTGACTTCTCAAAAGGCATTGGCGACTCTGCCTCCTATGGCAAACAGAGCGGATCAGCCTCGAGCGCAAGTAAGGAAATGACACCAGGAGCCTAGTGTCAATTGTCCGCTTCGCTAACGGAGATACTAGCTCAACAAATAAAGCGTCGTCGATGTGGTCTATCACGTCTGAGATCGGAAGACCTCGAGAAGAACCGCTTAATGTACCTTGATCAGATAAAGTACGGTGAGGAATCGATCAGGGACCTCGAAAGGGGCTCGTCGGAGATAACATCAGCCGACGTCTTGGTCTCGTCAATCGCCAAATGGAACGAGATAGTTCAACGGAGACGTCACAGACTGGCTCGCATCATTCATCACCAATATCAGCGCATAGAGGCTGAAAGGAAAGCTAAGGAGAGTCGGCTTCAACTGATTGCAAACGGGACTAAATCGACCGTTTATGCCATTCCCGAAAGCTTCGGCAACCACGTCATCCAGGTCGGTACGCGGGACACCTTGATACGAAAGCGGCAGAACATTCTTCTTGTTGCGCAAGCATTTGAGAAGATGAGCTCTTCGACCGGGAACAGGTCACCGTCAAGTAGGCTCAAGTCCTTGCTATTGCCACAAATCGAAAACCTTGTCCCGACAGGTTTCGAGTGGGATAGTGCCACTGGACTTGTTAGGCTCTGCACAAGCCTGAATCCACGTATTCCCCGTTTCCACGACACAGACGGCAAGCGCAGATCCGTTGAATCGGATGAGCAGTTCGGTATGGTTTTGAGGCGGATTGGGGACCTCGATGATATCAGCCCCTCAAATATTCAGGAGAGTTGCGGGGACCTCCTAAGCCCAAAGATATGCGAGGCCTTGAAAGCGAATGAGCACTGTCTTGTCCGTATCTACCTTGGCAAGACTTCTGACGACGAGGATTTGGACCATGTGGGGGACTCTATCTCGGATGTCACAATGAAAGATGCTGGAGAGGCCTCGGCCACCACAGTGGACGATGAGCCTTCAACGACCTTGAATCTGGCGTTATATCTCGACCATATTACCCAGCATCTCGACTTTCTGTTCGAACCCCGCCAAACGGACGAGATGCTCAAGAAACTAGCGCAAAAGATCGCGTCCGGGTACGCCCTACTCCACTGGGGAGCTCGCCTAGATAGCAGAGGGATCGAGTTCCTCCTGGGTTCCCCTCCGAGTGGACTCGGCAAGCAGTTGTACATGCTAGGTTTCGAAGACTGCCGCCCCATCGAAAATTGGAACCGTCGGTGTGTCCAAGAACAGCTTGTCCCTGCGGCGCTTGAAAACGACCCATACATTCCGCGCCCCCCTTGTTCGAGTCGTCGACTCTTCAAGGAAAATGAACCCATCAAAGCCTGCATCTGGTATGCCTTTCGGCAGCAATACCTTGAGGACAGTGCCAATATCTGGGAGGCTTCCGGTCGTGATTTTGAGCGTGATTTGCCGGGGTTGTTCATCGACCAACTCGAGAAGGGTTTCGTCGATCAGAACACCCGGGGACTGCTCAATGGTGTCTCATATCGACACGTTTCAAGGGCTTCCCCAGATGTTCTAGCGGAATATGGTGGAAGTGACGACGAAGAAGACTTCGAGAGAGAAGAGGATAGCGAGGACGAGGACCAGGACCAGGACGACGACTTCGACGATGTGGACTAGGAGACCCACAACTTGTTCTGGTACGGCGTCCGCGAGCTGACCTTCTCCCCGCTTCCGCCCTTGAAGCCCATTCTGAAGAAAACAGCACCTGAAAACACCTCGTCGACCACGGAACAGAAGCCCGCAAGTGAGTCAGGCAAGCGAAGAGTCACCTTCTTCCACAGGTTGCCATCTTACAGATGGGAGAAGGGCGCGAACGCTCCATACTGGAAACGACCGAAATCCCGTTCGCCAATCCTTCTGGGATACCACTAGACCTCTTCGTCGAGCACAGGTGCCTACTTCGGGTCAAAAAATTAAGGATAAAAAAGTTTGGGTTTCACACCCAATCAAAAGTCCTTTACTTCACTGGGTCATCGCATCGAGAACAGATTTCCAGTCCGCATTGGAGATTTGACAAACGAGCGGTGCATCCCATCAATACAATGCCACCAAGTGGCGATGACATCTGATGGTTTGGATTGGCTGTTTGCGATTTGGAAATCTGTCTACCGCGCGCGAGAGAGTTAATCGGTTAGGTTCCGTAGCGGTCTTCAATGCTGAAAGGTTTCACCTGGCCTCTGACGTGTCGATGACTACGAGGCACTGTTCTGGTTGCGGCCATGAGTGTCTGTTCTGTGGAAATTCTGCGGATTATTTTGTTTGCTTTACAACGCGGGGATTCAAAACATCTCTCCAACGTGCTCTTACATTGCTATGTGCTTCTGTTTGTATTTTCAGTTTATTCTTTTGCGCCTGGTTGTGGTGACTTTGTAGGATCAGAGTTCCCTTTACACAACAGACATCCAGACTAATCACTTTCACCCAAACGTGCTCTTTGTATTCTTCAATGCAAGTCTCATGTTCTGTCAACGGATACGTGTCCAACGCAGTACTTGCTCGTCGCGCCACTCGCAGCCACAGAGGCTGGAATTCCAACAACATTATGCTACAGTTGCGGGTCACACAGCATGCTCGCGGCGGGCATCGATCATGAGCACCCGTGCTGAGACGGCGCGACGCGGTTGCGTTTATCTACTACGGAACCGAGAATTGCTCTGCTGGCATGCGGCTGTGACTTCGGCCACCCGAGCGCCGCACCGTCCTCTCGCCCGGATGTCGGGGTCCTAAGGTAAGCCATTGGGAGTCGCGTGATAGGATTGGCTTTCAACACTGGGATCAGAAACGCATGTGACAGCGTTCTTGGATGATTGCAATCACACGAATTCGGGACGATAGGTTCAGTGGGTAAATCGTTTTACAGTTCTCTTTTGCCGTTTTTCTTTCCCTTCTAGGTCAGCAAAGTGGCCGGTGGTGAGTCGCCTCTTCAGCCCGGTCTTGTTTTCACCCTCTTTGCGGTTACCCAATCCCAACTTCGCTATGCAACTGGTGCCAGGTCCCAAACCAGGACAGCGCCGTCTCGCGCTAAAGAAACCAACCATTTGCTCAAGCAGACAGCCACCCTCCTACTTATTGCTGGCCAAAATCCAGACCAAACGTTGATCGCGCCAGCATCACACGCTTTGTAGCGCGACCGGGGATACTGGGGGTGATCTGAGCTCAGACGCCCCGTCTATTTCCAAATAGGACCCGGCGAAGACACGCATACAACCCAAACCAGGTGTGTAGTGCAGACTAGACGGCGCTTGTCCGGTGACTGATCGCGCCACGCGCGCAGTCACTTAACTCGCTCGACGTTCCCCGCGCTCATGAGGAGCCGTTCGCCTGCCTCGCCTTCATCTGCCTGGACAGATCATCGTGCTCCTCAATGTCCTCAGCCTCCCAGGGGTAGCAGATCCACTCGTCGCCCACGGTACGGGCGGCCATGTAGCGGCCGGCGTCAATCATCTCGGCGGGGAGGGTTCCCTTCTTTTGCTTGTCCTTGTTCTGAGTACCGGGAATTCCTTGTTAGCCCTTGTTTCCGAAGTATATACATATGTGTATATAGACACAGCACATCGGGACGACTCACGTGCAGCACAAAGATGCTGAACTCCGTCTTGGCGTGCTCGCCCTCGAGGCCCAGCTTCTGCCTGGCGGCCTCGACGTCCTTCTCCAGCTCCTTGACGGCGTACTCGAGGGTGGTGCGTGTGTCGTCGACCTCGTCGACGATGAGGATCTTCTTGCCTATGAGGTTCTTCATCTCGCCGAGGCTGGTCAGGTCGAGCCACTGGGTGCGGGTGACCTGCTTGCCCGGCTCCTCCACGACGCCGTCGCCGAGGGCCTCGTAGAGCGACAGGCCGATAGCCTGGATGGGGATGTTGGGGCTGCCGGTCTTCTTGAGGAAGGAGCGCAGGATGCGGGCGGGCACGTAGCCCCCGCCGCCGATGGCGATCATGAGGTGGGGCTTGAAGTTGTCGAGGATGTGCGGGGCGGACTCCTGGCAGAGCTTGTGGACCTGGAAGAGGGAGGGGGACACAAGTCAGAAAATGCGCGTCTTGGGTGGTGTGGCGGGTATGTGTGCGCTCGTGCCCGTGCCCATGTGTTCGTGAGCGAGGGGCAAGGCCGTGTTGTTGGTGGTGGTGGTGGTGGGATGTTGGGGTTCTACTGCCAAGGGAGCACACGATATACACACATCATTGTAGGTGACGTAGAGCTTCTCGACCATGTTGGGCGGTGGGTTGCTGCAGGTAGCGAGCCGTAATCGAGTCGGGTGTATGCAGATGTCTCGGCCGCGCGCAAGTGCAGGCGGAAGAAGTACGTGCGGCGAATAAGCAAAGCGTGTGGGTTGGTGGGTTGGGCGTAGTGTAATACGCGGGGTCGAACCAGAGTTTCTGGACTGCAGTGAGGAGGAAAGTACAAGATAAGGAAACACAAAAGGTAAGAAAATAGGTTGAAGGGAATCAAGACTGCGTGAAGAAGAAGTTCTACAGCAAACACAAAAAAAATTCCAAGGGTTCCATCCATCGCCTCACTCGCCCATGGGGAAAATTTGGCCTGGCGCCAGTCCAGTCCAAGTCCAGTCCAGCCCAGCCCAGTCAGTCCGTCCGTCCAAGCCCGGCTGCTGGGTCTCCAGGCCAAGGCGCGCGCATGGGCAGGTACAGCACGCCTACCCCACGTGTGCTCTTGGGCCGTCATGCACGCAATGCAAGACTTACTCATTCACTCACACCCGCGGTAGGGAACCCCGCAGTCAAGCAGTCACGTCTGCCTGCCTCTACTTGCCTAGCCCAGTATTGTGAAGCGAGTCGCACCAGCCAGTCTTGCTAGGCATTCCTACCTATTTCCTGTAGGCATGGGAGTATACCCGTTAGCATCTCTTGGCAATGGTTGCATCTACCGCTGGCTAATGTCGAAGGGAACCCGTGCTTTTCGACTTGATTCTAAATGTCTAAAACCATTGTCAGCAGTTCCAGCATGATTCCCTGATGCGGAAACGGCCTATTGAAGTGCTCGTCCACCTCTGGAAAGAGGGCGACATCTACCGCACTGACAAGTCTTGATTGCCGCCGCGAGCGACCCCTTTTGAGTCATACTCCCACCTTCATCTACTCGCCTCCCAAAAGTCTTCGCCCTCTGCGCCTTTCTGTCGGCGACCCTTGGGACCCTTGAGAGCCGCCTTTGGCCACAGGTACCCACCTTACGACCCCCACATACCCCCCGGAGACGGCCGCCCTCCGAACCGCATCTGAAATCCTCGGCGGGTCGAGCCTTTCGCTCTCGGAGCCGCATCGCTGGAGCGGGTCCGGCACTACGGCCCACTTATAACACACGCACACGCCCAAGCCGTAGCAAGGTCGTCGTCGACAATGGATGGCGAGGGCCAAGTTGGCGTCCCAGCCAACCTCAAGTCCCGCCTCCAGGACTCGTACGACGCCATCGCAGACGCCTACACTGCCTGGTCCACCAAGGGCGCCGCCATCCGCCTGTCGTACCTGGACAAGCTCCTTGACCTGCTCTCCCCATCTCACAGGGACGTGCTCGAGGTAGGATGCGGCGCCGGGATCCCCACGACCGAGAGGCTGCTGGCCCGTGGCCCCCAGTTCCGCATCACCGCCAACGACCTGTCCTCGGCCCAGATCAAATTGGGCATGGAGCGCCTGGACCTGGTCTGTGGCGGTGATGCGGACCGGGTGACCTGGCTGCAAGGTGATATGATGGGCCTCAATCCCCCGGCCGCTACCTTTGACGTGGTCCTCGGATTCTATTGCATCCAGCATTTGCCCCGGGACGAGCAGGTTGTCATGATTCGCAAGTTCGCCGATTGGCTTAGGCCTGGGGGTTACATGCTCTTCAACTTCCCAGCTGAGGAGAATGAAAATGTGGTCATGACGGGCTGGATGGGTGAGAAAGGCTGGGTTTACCACAGCGGCTGGGACGCTGATAAGTATAGACAGCTGCTAAGAGGGGCGGGTCTAGAATTAGTCGTGGATGAGGTGAGAGAGGATAATGTTAAGGCAGAGTTCCTGTGGGTTATTGCCAAGAAACCTCATAATACAACGACTTAGCCTCACGGTCCAGACTATCAACATATCCTTTACATTCAGACAAAATTAGCCCCCATCTATCTGATTAAAGAGAAAAAGAGCATTTGCTCAAGTAGAAGAATTTTGCTTCCCTTCTTCTGCTTATATACATTATGAAAGAGCAAAATACCAAATCACATGTCCTCAGCCTGATACGGTGTATCCTGTCAACTCCGATCCTACTCAAGTATGCAATGTCACACTCCATCTGCCCACTCCCTTCGTACCAAACAACGGCACTTCTCCTTTCGCCAACCTCCACTGATACTAAATATAAATCATACAACACGTGATTCCAGCAGATAAAGGCCTGCATGGCTATCTCCATGGTCAAGTCACATGTAGCTCCGTCGCAATGGTTTGAGAACTTACGATTGGGCTTATGTGAGATGATTCATTCCAACATGAGTGCAGGCTGGTTGCTTAGAGATATGAATGTGCTTGTGATGAAGTAGGCTTTGTTCCACTTTGGACCTAGTCCACGCAGAGCTGCCGTACTTGCCAACAGCATTCCCTTTGTTCGAGCACTGTCTCTCACCCACTAGTTTCTCAAGTACGATCCACTAGAAGCAAGGCAGGTTTCAACCTCAATTCCTCTAGAATATGAAGGAGCAGATGGCTATAAACTGTAGACATCATGACGTATTGGACGCTCATGATCTCTGGACTCTGGAAGTACAGAGGACGTACAGAACATTTGAGTATCTCCCCGCTGTCCTCATGAGAGAAGGACTGTCTACTCTCAGCATGACATCCTCTGATCCAAACGCACCCTGGGCATACTCATTCGATACCACATTTCCCAATCCAGTCTTTTCTCCTGAGACCATAAGGGAATGTGGACCCAAGCGGCCCGTAGCACTCCACGCGGACAACATCCGACCCCATGGAGGCTTTGTGACGGCCCTCAGCAATAGCCTAAGCACCCAGACAAAGATCATATACACCCTCCGCCACGGCAACACGCCCCACAACGAGGACTCAGAGACCTGGGGCAAGGCCGTCGCCTGGCGCTACCTTTCAGGGCTTCAGAAGAACTTCGATCCGCAGATAACACAGACGGGTGTCGCCAAAACCGCCTTGGCCAGCCAAATTCTAAGCGGAATGATACGTACCGAGTCTGCCCCGCGACCAGCGACGATCTACTCGTCGCCGCTGCGGCGCTGCATCGAGACGGCCATGCAAATGATCAAGCATACCGGGTGGGATCGCCCGAGTCCCGATGGACGCTGGCCCGCCGTGACGCTACAAGTCAAGGAAGGCCTGCGAGAGTGGATGGGATACGGCCACGGACACAACTCAGACCGTCATGGCAGCAGGGCGGATATCCAAACGCTGGTTGAGGAGCTCAAGGCCTCGCTGGGCCTGAACATAGACTACCAGTTGGACGTACCTGAGCATGAGAACCTCCATGACGAAATCTACATCGATGTTGACCGGCGTGTTCGTGGCGTGCTGAACGACATCTTCGACGACGCCAGCTCGGGCCCCTGCGTCATGCTGGTACTGCACAGCCGCAGCAACAAGTCATTTTTGCGCGTCCTGGGCCACCTTCCAGCGCACGTCGACGAATTTGAGATGGCAAACTGTGCTGTGCTCCCGTATCGAGTCACAAGGCGCTGGCTGGATGACGCCGAGGCCACTGAGAGAGCAAGGTATGAGGACGCTCAGGGAAATGAGGACCAGCGCGAGGCCGAGTACAATAAGGTGGCGAGGAATTTGCAAGCCGTTCAGGAAGTCAGGTGTTGGAATGTCAATCCGGGTTCGAGGCACCGGCTGGAGAGCCTGTGGGACTTGTTGGGTCTTCACGCAGGCAATGGCGATCCAGCGGCTGTCGCCGCCCAGGCGATGCTGCAGAACGATCTGAACCAGTCACAATACTGAGAAACATCTGATGAATACCTTATCCCGTGGTTCGGTGGTCGGTACTTTCATCATCAACGACAAAGTGGCCTGTGGCTCAGAATCAGCGGCTCTGAGATTGCAGGTGCGCCAGGAAGGAAAATGCTTAGACAGAAAGACAGGCTCACTGCCTGCAAATGTTAGACGGTGGCACCGCGAGGCGATGACTTGCAGCATAATTTGATACAGCAATAGAGTTGACCATGACTGAATGACTGGTCACTCACCGTTATGTCACTACACTTAGGTAAATGAAAGGCACCTGCAAGTGACTGTGCCACCCATTTTCGTATGGCTTTTGTAGATATTTGACATCTACAAAATCAGAAAACCCAAGATATAGATGCCCATCTGACGGCGCGGTACTGTCAGATGCTTGTTTTCATACGCGGGACTCACGCCTTCCCAACCTGGGAAGCCGCATATGCTCCACCTGCTGGAAGAACATTGCATATACACTGCTCAACATACGATAAGCAGCTCAGGGAATGAGCCTGCTTGAGCAGTCTTTTTGAACTGGTTAATGTGGAAGGAGCCATGGGTGTGCAGGAGGAGCAGCGCACATGCCGCTGCTAGAGCTCATTCTGCGAGGGTCCTGAGACCTCAGCCTTCGGTTTTTTATTTCAAAACATCATCAAAATTATACTACAGCTTCTCATCTGCCATCACAGCTTTCTTGTTTGCAGAGCCAACGCACAATCCATCACGTTCAAATGTCTTCTAAGCATCAGTCACAGAACATTACTATTTGCTCAACTACGGAACTTCACACATTCCAAAATGTGTTTCGTCGCACGGAACAAGTACTTATGCAAGAATGAGTGGTGCCAGAATTGGGCCAATTTCACGATGATACTCCCATCAACTTGGGTAGCATGCGACCTCCCAAACAACCCAAACAACTATTCGAGCAAATGTCCCAATTTCAATCCTCAGACCAGGGAGCGCAGGGAGCACAGCAATCACTATTACTGTGTATTCTGCAAGGCCAATGGCTGCGTGGATGATTCGCCTTGAAGCACGAGGTTCTTTGGGCACTGGTTGGATTCTTCTGCTCTGATATCGTGCACATGTATGAGCTATGAGTCCTCATGGCAGACAGCGTCGACTGGAAGGAGGAGATGTCCGATCCCTGAGTCAACTATTTCCAAGAGAATAGAAATGGTAAGCGATATATTTCGAAAGCGTTGAATTAGGAGAAATGAAACGCTCGCCTTCGACGACCAGTCGCGAACCTCGGTGCAACCTGTGAAGTCTTTACGTTGAATCGGCTTCCGCATTGTGCTCTTATTGCATAGCCATATGTGGCAGATGTCTTGAATACGTGATGGCCTAAGCTTATGTGCAGGAGTGGATCAAATCAAAAGCTGCGCAAGACGGTATTGGTGTTGTGGTTCAAGCTAGCTCTTCAATTCATGTGTGAGGGTTGTTGCACCGACTCGGAGGCTTTGGTGCAGATGGCGACCCAGCAACCATTATATCTTAATCACAATGAGAATGCATCATCGGTTGGCAGAGAGGGACAAAGGCAGATCAAAATATCGCCATCACCTACGAACGAGTTTCGTATGAATAAGGCTTGGTAAGCTACAGACATTTGGTGGCAGAGCCGCAATATTCCCGTGGCATCACTCCTTGCCACGGGTGCCTGATTTCGGGAGCAAGATCTTATCCTCGCTTCCAACTTTCCGCCGCCAAAGATCAATACATGCAGATGTGGGCATTGCTCAATAATTTCCATGATGGCGAACACGGATTCGATCGTCAACAACAGGGCGGCTCGAAGAACTGATCGGGTCGCTAAGGGAAGAGGGCAAAAACAAAAGCAATAAGCAAAGATAGAATTATCAGCACCCCACCGCTGCACTTTGGTCTAGGCTAGATGAACTCCACAAGATCTCGAAACTCATTGGTGAATCCGGGCTCAAACCCTTGCCATTCTGGGTCGTCTTGCGACTTCATTAATTGACCATTGTCCTTTGGCGACGAGGAAGCAGGCTCCGCCGGCTTGTGGAAGGCCCTGATGTCAGGTTCGTGTGGCAAATGCTCTTCATTCGACACATGAGGGAAGATGACACTATCTTCGCCAAAGCTGTCCCGAGGTGGTGGCAGGATGTAATTGTCTGAGAATATGTATGTCTCATCTTCAGATTCTTTGGTCTCCGATTCGATGAGAGATTCCTGTTGCGAAGGGAGATCATGCGTGCTGGGACGTATGGTTGGCGTAGTAAAACGAGCTTGTCCCACTCTACTCAGCATTCCGGAACGTCGAGGTGATGGGCATGTAAAGTCTGCTCGCAATGCTTCGTCATCACGAGATGCTGCACTAAGCTCGTCCAGGGACCTCATCCTCGGTGCCGGAGTGTCTGAGGACTCTTCGGGATTCTCATGAAAGAAGACGTCACCGCTATCTCTGGGGCAGTTCTTCGACGCATTCGTGGTACTTGCCACGCCGCTGTGTGAACGGGATGTTCCATTACACTCGTCCATAGCCACACCGTCAAAGACTGAGCCACCTGAAAAGTCGTCGGTGCTGTTGCTTTGGGTTTTCACAAAATCAGCACGGAGCGGGTTCGTCTTCGTGCCAACTTTCAGACCATAGTCTTTCGTCTTGCCTCCCCTCCCAATTAGCCGAGCCAGATCATCCTGCACTAAATCGTCGGACAGACTGTCGAACAGGCTGACCTCTTCGTCACGCATTTCCGCCTTGTTTGTGTATTTCTTGACTCTGAACGGGCTGCGGCGTGGGGTCTGAAGATTGCCTACATGAGCACCTTCAACTTGAGTCAGATCTATCAAGCCATCACCATCCAAATCAAAGTCGTCGAGATCCACCAGAGGGAGGTCTTTCCTGTTTGCAGACGTAGAAATCAAGGGCTTCCGTGACGAGCTTCTGCTTGATGGCTCACCCTTGTTGATGGTTGTTTTGATCTTTTTGGTCGCCGGCTTTGAGCTAAGTTTTGAGGCCGGCTCAGCGACAATCACTTCCTCCTTTCCCGCCTTTCTCTTCAAAGTCGAGGGCTTTGGCTTCCTGGGCGCATCAAGGCCCTCGCGGCAGCACCGATGGGCACAAGCTTTGCCGTTGCCATTTTTGAGCCCGAAATCAGCGCAACGATGATTGCATTTGAACTTGCCGTTGGGGAGTTGAACTGGATGCCAAGGGATGGTCTCCTTTTCGCTATGTTGAGAAGGTGCAGGGTCATCTTCTTGGCTTGGGACCAGGTCGTCGACATAGTTCCCCCCGTGTCTGTCCTTCGAGGCTTTCTGAGTGCTGATTATTGAGTCTCCCAATTGTTCAAAGGGTACTCCAGCATGATTCCCTGCTCCTTGTGAAATCTCCAACAAGTCGTTGTCACCAATATCATCATCCATCAAAGACGCCACACCGTGATCCGGAGTTCGTGGAAACTGTGATGTCGACTCCTCGGTTGTGGGAAATGCGGAGGCTGGCAGGTGATGCTTGAGCTTCCTGGTGGCAACGGTGCCAACTATGTCCTCGCACGCAAAGTGGCAAATGATCTCTTCGCTGACGCTGCTGAGTTCAACCTCGAATTGTAGAGATAGTTTTTGCTTGTCTTCCTCTTTGAACTTCTTCATCGAACCTCTCCAAAAATGTGCTAGAAAACCCTCCGTTGTTTCAGCCATGAAGGTGACAGAAGGAATCTTGCCACGCCATTTCGGCGTCCCGGAGGTATTTGAGAAACCGAGACTGGCATCGACGCGGATCATAGGTTGCATGCCTGGCTTGAAACTTCGAGGGTTCTCAGTCGCAACACGCGCTTCAAGGGTCAAGCGTGGAAAGTGGGCTAACTCATCGGCCATTTTCTTGCCAAACGGGGGGTTGCGGCTGAGAATTCTTTCGATGTTGCTGGCGCCAGCCTCTGCCAGATCTCGCACCGTTGTAATACCAGAAGCGACAAACTTTCGCATGAAGACCGGTCCAATGTGGGCTACCTGCGTCAGTTGCATGGACTTGCCCTCCCAAGCCCTGGCTGCCATGGACCGTGCAAGATTGAGAGCTACCCGACAAGTGACTCCATCCAAGTCGCTAGCCTTGCATTCAATAACCGCGCGTACGAGGCGGTGCATCCTCTCGAACAGGAGGCTGGTATCTAACGTAATTTGTCTCCGAACAACATCAGGCACGTCGGACAAGTCCACGCAGCCAAGAGCCACTTGTAATAGTAGCGAGGCCTTGTGTGCCATTGTGTTTACCGTCTCCTTGATTGGGTAAGCGATGAAGGGGTTTTTATTGAGGTCGCGGAAAACATCGCGCTCGCGCGTTCGCCAGCGAAAGTCCCTGAATTCGTCTGCTTCACATACGGCTGTCAACTGCGTTCGTCAGCATCAGTCAAGGACGAGATGATGGGAGAACCTACAACTTGCTCCATTTTGGCCGCTTTAGGAATTTGTAGGATCCTTTGCATCGAGTCGAATCGGATCACATATCGTGACATTGCCCGGCCATAATCTGTCGACTGAAATGCTGCATCTTCGGTGATGAGCCCCGCTTGTTGCAATTTCGTTATGTCTGTTTCGCAAATCTTCTCAAGTCTGTCATCGAGTGGATTGGCGACGACACCAGTCTCTTCAAGTTTATAGTACTGAGGGTTGCGTGCAAGTCGAACAGCAAGGAATGTTCCTTTCAACCAGTCCTTCGCCTTTTGGATGTCACGAAAAGTACCGAGATTTATCTCGGAGTTGAGATGTTCGATCAAATTCTGATGAAGTGTACTTTCCAGAATCTGTTGTCCGGAACCCATGTCTTCATAGTGCTGCTTATTTCGTGCTCTGGTGAGCACCACGGCAACCCCACTGTTGCCAAACTGCGGCCTGCCAGCACGGCCCAGCATCTGCATAAATTCCAAATCGCTCAGCTCTGAAATTGAGCCATCGACATACGAGGTGGTACCTTTCAGCACTACCATGTGGCACGGTAAATTCATGCCCATGGCAAGAGTGGAGGTGCAGCAAATGACACTGAGGCGGCCGTCTAGGAAGGCTTGCTCAACAGCTCGTCTGTCTTGGGCGTCGAGACCGGCGTGATGAAACGCAACCCCGTATCTCACAATTTCCTGAAGTTCAGGGCTGATGACTGGGGTCCGTTTGGTTGGTTCAGGCCAGGGCCGTGACTGAGGCTGGCGCTCATTCCATTCCCCGGCCAGTTTCTTTGCCGAGGTCTGACAGCTCTTGCGGGTTTGACAAAAGACCAGGATTGGCTTTCGCTGAGAATGCTTGGTGATATGAGGATACAATTGCTCGTTCAAGAAGGTATCGAACTGGTAGTCATTGGTTCTGCTGTCAAAACCATATACGAACTTTTGCAGCTTCACAGGGCGGAATTCTTCTCCAAATGTCGCTCGGCAAGCTGGGATCTCTGGATTGGTGTGATCTCTACCTAGCCACCGGGCAACATCATCAGAGTTCGGAACAGTTGCGCTTAGAGCGACGAAGCGGACATCCGCGCCGCGGGTCTTCATGCGGGACACAACGGCCTCAAGAGTTGATCCGCGTGGCTCTTTGAGAAGATGCACCTCGTCGATGAGGAACAGTTCGACCAAGTCAAGGAGCTTGCGATGATCGGACCAGCTTCTGGTGATGGAATCCCATTTCTCTGGAGTTGTGATGATGATGGTAGCTTGGCGGACACGTCTCATTTCAGCTTGTGAAGTGTCCCCCGTGAGTTCTGCAATTTCCATTGCCATCACTCCAAATTTTTGTTTCCAGTCATTGGCTCTCTCTGTGCAGAGAGCTTTGAGGGGGCATAGATAAACGATCTTGAAAACTTCGTTCCCCTTTGCGTGCGCGAGTCTGCAGATTGCAAGCTCGAGTATTGCTGTCTTCCCGCTGCCAGTTGGCGCTGATACAACAAGGTTGTCATTTGTCTGATAGGCGTACTCGAAACATCTCGATTGGACGGCGTTGAAGAGATCGTAAGGGAAGATTCCACGAAATCTGTCGGGAAGAACATCTCGGGGATTGATCAAATTGATGCCATTGGCTATGGGAGGCGCGTGGGGAAGCTCCAAAGACTGTGAGTGCCTGGTGGTCGTGGTAGGGATTCTCAATGATCCTCGAACGCTTTGCGGCAGCTGACGGCGGAGACCTGCTTCCGCCGCGGGACTTGAAGATGTGCTCACAACAAATGGCGAAGAGGAACTCGTCGCGGCCCGACCATGTTCTGCTGAGTTGGGATTCGCTGCGTCCCGAACTATTAGCGCTAATATGGGAATAGATAGAGTGTCATGGCCACTTGCAGTAGTTTTGAGGTGCAAACTGCTTCCCTACCAAATATGATTCCCGGGACTTGGACCTCTGTTCTCCCCGTGCTGATTTTGTCGGAGCCGGCAATGACGCCGCGGGGCCAGAATGAGGCGAGGCATTCCTTGCCATCCCATGGAATCCTCTTACGGTATGTTGCGGCTCCATTGCTGGCGAGTAGACTGTACGAGATGGATCGGCCGTGATATCCGGGTTTGCGAGGCTTGAGGGCAGGGTCAGTCTAGATGACGAGAAGGTTGGTGCAGTCGAATAAAGTGCTGATGACAAAGAACTAGATGGTGCAGACGAAAATAGTTCTGGTCTTGGAAAAGGCAACGCAGTCGACATCGGTGGCATATAGTAGTTGGACGTCATAGATGGAGCTCGCACTTTTGGTTGTTCATGGCTTGCTAGAAGTTGACGATCTGTAGGTATGTCAATTCACTTTGTTCAATTTCCTGCAAGGTTTTGACATTGAAGCTTAGAATCCAGAACTGACCAAAATCATCCAGATCCATCTCTGTCGGTTGTTGAACTGTCGCTTGATGCTGCCAACTGCTTGGAAGGGCGCGGTGGTGTCTGTTGTAGCCAGGCGGATCTGCGGCAGACTCGAAGGAAACCGGCCGCCGGATCATGTGCTGATCGTTTGAAGGTGGAATTTTCGCTGGAAATCCCATACTTGAGGAGGACGCCATGGATTGTCTCTGTGGTTGCTCTTGCTGCGAGCCAGCAAGCTGTCTTAGCAGGCGCTGGGCATCTGGGCCAAACCCAGAGAAGTCTTTTGCAGAAAGACGCAGATTGAGCTCTCCTTGGCCATCATGGATGCTGCTAATTCTGTCTTCCGACATCTTGTTGCATATATCGCTCCCACCCAGCGTGCGCTGAGGTAGTGCAGGCCGCAGAATGCTGATGAACCGCTTTTGCACCAGCTGTGTCACGTCCAGATCACTGTGGTGAAGGAAGGGTGGGAGATGGTGGCATGCTGCCCTGTGAATGAAAGATGGCACTACTCTGCGCGTCACAGAAAATTCCGATTCGACTGAGAGATTGATGTTGACCGCCAATCTGGTCGAGGCAGTATAGCTTCGCTAAAACAGGGTCTGTTCAAGAGTCCAACATGGCCGGAAGGGGAACGACGAGGTGGTGAGTATCTGCAGGAGTCATCATTCAAGTCGACAATTCGGAGGTATCGTGCACCTGAAGCCGGAATCAGGCACCCAGTGGCCCTACGTTGCTGATACTGCCCCCGACTGAGTTCGGCAGGAGACGAGGCAGGAACGCGCGGCAGTCGAGTGGTCCCGAGGAAGGAGCAGCACACGACCCCGGCCACTCCGTCAAGCTCGACGAGACCATTCCACCGGTGAATTCGGTATGATTCTAGCGAGAGGCACAGCATTGGTAAATTGCTGCTTCGATAAAAGTCGCTTGTGATGGCCGGTCAATCATTCGCTTGCGCCTGTGGCTAAGTCGTCGTATATCTCACCATGGACGATTGCTGCCTCTGCGTACTGAACGGCCTGCTGTCGAAGTTACTCCTACCTCAAACTTTTCAGCTGATTGATCTGGGAGATTGTGTCCCGACTCTTTGTTCTCAACGTGCGATATCTCGAAACTCCCTATATGCAGGTCAGCACAAAAGTGAGGGCCACCATTGCGCACGATGCGCCGTCGCGTCGACCGTAAATGCCATCGATAGAATTTCTTCCCTACTTTGTACAATACGACATGCGTGCAACCTTTTGAAAATAATATATGTGGTTTGCCAATTGTAGTAAAATCGACCTGTTCTTTTTCTTTGAGTTTTTTTCAGAGTTAGGCTGGCTGTCCAGCATGACATGATGTTCCTTGAGGAGCCCGCATTTAATTCCATCATTCTCGCAGGCACTCGTCTGTCTCGCATCTATCTGGAGGCCCACTCTCCTCGGTGCTCGTTCTGAAGCTCGCTTCAAACTGGGTATCTTTTTATCGTGAGTTGTTGCACACTTGTCGTGCCCGTTCCACACTGGTAACACGCCCAGGGCCGATATACATTGCTAACCTCGGGCCGGGAGCCCACGCGACCTTTTCCTTTTCCCTCTCGTATCGCTTCGTCCACTCGTGATCATCCGCCCTTTATGTGGCTCGCCATGCAGTATTGACGTGTATTAATCCCGGTCTTGTGTGTCTGACTCTATTCGTCTCGCGCCTTGCCTCTAGCAGATGGGACCCTCGCATGGTGTCTCAAAGGCGTCGCCGGCCTAGAGGTTGACAGACCGAGAGATGAAGCGGAATCCATCGGGTTGAGCAGCTTTGTATCCTCTGGTGACTGCAGTCTGGGGGTTGAAGCTATGACTGTCTTCTCGTAACCGACGATGCTGATAGGTGGGGGCCGGCCGCGCTTCCTATCAGGACCACTGTACAACCATGTCGAGAATATCACCAAGGCTGTGCCCAGAATGAACTGCGAGGGTGTTAGAGATTTGTTCTGTGTCCCCTGGGAAATGGAATTTGGGCTGGGGTGAGAGGGGCTTGTGGGATAGATGGTGCGCTTTGGAGACATTGCCTTACCATTATCGAGACCTGGAAGCCGAAGAACCAGAGGCTGAATATGAAGCTGACCACGATGCTGATGCTTGTTGCAAAATTTTTGGCGATGTTGTCCGCGTAGTTGATACAGAGGCTAGTAAGCACACCGCCGATTGCCTGAAAGACAATGGCTGTCCAGACGACGGAGTTGTAGCCCTCGAAGAACCCGTGCTTGGCGATTTCGTCCCCATCCTTCATGATCACCCCAAAGAATAGGGCGGGGAAAAGGCTGTAGAATGACAGCTGGATGTTCCGCGTCCACACGGAGACAGGGGAACTCGATTCCTTGAGCACCTTCTCGAAGTATACCCCCGTCAGCCCTGACAGCACAGCTGCAACGAGAACTGCGGACAATCCGAGGGAATAGTTCATCTTGGGACCCATGTCGAGATCTTCCTCAATGCCTTCGTACGTGGCTGATCGCTTGTATAGACTAGTCGCGCCCTCGGCAAATCCATCCACGGCTCTCTTCGTGAGATGCCGCGCCACATCGACCGCACCGCCGGCAGCTTGTCCGAGCTCGTGCATTGATCGCGGGAAGAAGTGGTCGCTGTAGTCGTGAATAGATATAGAAGGCTCTTTCGGATCGGTTGGCAAGGACACGATAGCGACGCCGATGGTGAGGAGGATGACAGCTGTCCAGCGCTTGCCACTAAGGGGTCGGCCCAGGAGGAGGACGGTGAAGACTGCCGTGGTGAGGATCTAGGTCTTGTCAGCTACTTTGCGCGTGCGCAGCCAGGTCTGGGCTCGCGACGCACCTTCAGCTGGTACAAGACCTGAAAATGTACCGGATCTAGGTTCCCAAGAGCCACATACTGCAGCGTGTTCTCGAAGGTGTACAATGTTGCCGGGATTGCCAATTTCCACCCATCGCCGCTGAATACCGACCGGTATATCTGCTCGAACAATACTGTGGCAGGCGTCTGGGGCGCAAGGCTCCTCGAGACATCGTAGAGGGCGAAAGTGGCGGAGATGGCAAGTTTGATGACCTCATTGAGGAAGACAGCCGTGCTCGTGAAGTATCTATGGTCTCCAGTGGGTTGCATTATCCGACTGTAATGCATGATCTGCAAGAGGAGACATGTTTAGCCAAAGATTGAGTACGCACAACTCCGTTGCCGGTTCCTCTCGGGTTCGGAGGACGAAGGGGCGCAACGCACGAGGATAAGGGCTGAGTTTTGAAAGGTTAACTGTGGCAACGTAGATCAGCACTGGGTCAAGCAGCTACGGAGCTTGTGGAAGTTCGCTGCTCACAGTAATGAGCGATGCCTGCTTCATTGGCACTCCGAGGAGAGTCGGACCCCCCTTCAAGGCACCTTTGGCCTGGGGGGCATCGAGTAGAGCCATGATGGATCCAGGCAATGATAGGCACTGGGTGGCACGGCACGTGCAATGTTGATTGGAGTTATGATATGGTAGCGCAATGCGATATCTCCAGTTTCTTTCAACAAGAAGGCGTCTGGAAGTGGTGGGAAGGGACTTCGTGGTGAGAGGAGGCTCAGTCCGAGAGATGTGCCCTGGTATTGTGGGCCAGCAAGTGGGCAGGTCGACGTCAAGATCGGCCTTGGAAGGTGGGCAGCGCAGCAGCAGGAGCAGCAGTGCAGCTCAAAGAGGCAAAAAAAAGAAGAGGGTCCCGTTGTTTGGCCCGACCCTCCAGACCCTTCGACCCCAGGTCCTGATTCCAGATTTGGAGCTGGCAACGGCAGGGCAGAGGCCAGACAGGGGCCAGTGCGTCCTTACCCCTGATCCTACCCAAGGATTTCGACCTCGGGATATAGTGTACTTTGCTGGGGATCAGAATGTGACCGCAGCAGTTGTGACTTGTGATGGTGGATGGGTCCTGTCGCCCCACTGACGGTGTCTGCTCAACCTGAAACTTTCGCAGGAGACAGGACGATATCAAGACATTATATGAACATTGGATTATATACGGTGAGTGACACGGGTGAGGTCAGGATTGGAAGACCCCAAGAGGCGCTAGCAAGAAACACGTAGCAAGGCTCACTTGGGCTTGACCTTGACAAGGCAAGCATCAATCCGGAGGACTGCCAGAACTGCCTGGGCAGCTGGGGCAGCCTTAGGCTACTAGCGCGGTGACTAGAGCTGATCTGTCGACCATCACGTCAACAGCAGCAGGCGGGCCGCCTGTCATTCTGATCGATGACTGCGATCGCGGCACAGAGAGGCTGGTGCTAGTTAGCAGCGGATGAGCTGTCAGGGCTGGGCTCAGCCAAGTCGGCAGACGGCCTCTGGGCCCAGCTTGCCTCCCAGGTAGAATGAGGAAAAGTGTTGCTGCAAAGCATGATCAGGTGGCCGAGCAAGGACTGGCCCTTCCCAATCAATCCAACGTCCTCTGGCCTTCATTTCAATTCTGCTGGTGGTTGTTTGCTTTTGGCTGCTGTATGACGAAACAGGATGCAGGCCCCCAGGGGCAGACTGCATTTCGAAGCCCTCCGTACAGCCATGTCCATTCCCCAGCAGTTAACGCGAGCCTGGGGTCAGTATCTCAGGTTAGGCGTAGAAGTGGCGGAAACTGTTAGTCATTTGCACTAGACCTATCATGCATGCAGAGGACCACAGGGGCCCTCCGCCCTCCTGTTCAGCCCCTACCGTAATCACCATCAGCAGGATCCTCTGGATTTCTTCTCCTATTTTTACATGAGCCGCTGCATTCCATCACGACAATCTCGATTGAGGTAGAATGCTGACGCATGACTTCTAGGAGCCTCCTTAGACGCTCCTTGGCCATCTCGTGGATTCTCTCTCCACCAGCGTGCAATCCAGAACTGGGACAGCCCGGCCTGAGCTCACCGCAATGTTTTCGAGCCTCTGGGAGCCGGTGTCAACCACTACGGGCCACCATGTAACCACCCTTTTCCCCTTCCTCGGGTCCGGCCAGTCGGCTTTGCCCCCAATCGGCACACCCACAGGAAGGTCATGCGAGCCTCATCATGCACGCCATTGAGCAGACTAGCATTTGCAGTGCGGTACACTACTGAGTAGTGTGCCTCTTTTTCGGAGACAAAGAAGCCCATCGACGCTGTACTACGACCGTTCACACCATCGTCTCTCAGAACCATCAAGCTCGACCTCATGGCCAACCTTCAAATGCTGGCGTGTGGGAGTTTGGCCGATGTGACCCCTTTGCACTGAAGGGGAGGGCGGCCAATGCTGGTTGGCCGTCGCCTTTGGCCCTGAAACCTGGCGAGTGCTCCCGTGACCGGGTCCGTCTCACCATGCCCGGGAGATCCACAGCGGCCGAAAGACGGCCTTCGCCCAACAACTAGCGCGCCAACCTTCTCGGCACGGCAGTTCACGGAGCACGCGGAGGCACGGCGACCGTTGACGTCGGCGGCAAGCAACTTTGAACCCGGCGTAAATTCGGTTGTAGTGATTCTTTACTGCACATTGGGCAAGTGAAGACTGATTTAAAGGATCAAATGTTTGGTTCGGCGACCATGGCCAAAAATATTCATTAGGTCTCAGTAATTGTCTGGGTCCCTCAGCACTCGAGCCCTGTGGCTTCGCTGAATCGTCATTGCCAGCTATGGTATCTCATCCTCTGTCCTCAACAGGTCGTCATTACTAGCCCCTGGCTATCATCGAAAACTCTGTGCAGCCGAAGTCCTGGATCACAGATCCGGCACATCGTCACCGTCAGTCCCTAGCCCGCCCATTTGGCTGTATTTAGTTGCCTGCCGAGATGGCACCATCGAACTGAACGTTGGTCGAAGTGTTTCCAGCCTCGGCCTCGTCCTGAGAGATGTTGTTGTCGAGCTTCTTCTGCTCTTCTGCGAGCTTGTCCGCAACATCCTCTCCTTGCGCCTGCTGAGCCTCCAGCTTCTTGACGGTCGCGGTCAGCTTCAGGACCTTGTTCTTGATCTTGGCGATCTGTGTCACAGATGATGGTTAGTGTCGTTGGACTCATATGTGTAGGCGCTCTGTCCGATCAAGACAACAGTGTCTACTCACCTGAAGGGAATCGGCCTCGGCTCCGGTAGCCGCCTCAATGGCAGGATTGAAAGCCTCCTTCTCGGCGTCGTTGGCCACCTGGTTCACGGAGTTGAGGAAGTCGAGATCCGCCTGCTCGACCTGGGTCAGGTCCGTAGGAAGGCCAGACAGCGCCTGCTCGGCCTCGGCCTGAGCGTTGCCAGCAGTGCCTCCTGAGATGGAGATGTCGTTGAAGGTGGTGTCGGCGAAGACGGCGCGCTTGCCAATGGGGCCGGCGGCGGCGACGGCGGCCAGGACGGTTGCGATGATGCTGAAGGACTTCATTTTGAATGAGGGTATTAAATTTTGGTGGATGTGCTGAAAGATTGTATCGATGGAACAGTGAATGGAAGACTTGAAATAGCACAGCACAGCTGGAAGAGAATGGGATGAACGACGGTCTTGGACTGGTGTTTGATGATGAATAGGACGAGAACTATGATCCGTCAAGCGAGCGATCACGAGGATCTTATAGAAGCTTCGCCGTCTTGTCGGTCTCGCGAGGACCGACATTGGAGGCTTAGAATTCATGGCTTACACTGCAGTGGTCGCATGCGGAAACAAGATCGGGGGCTGATAGATCTTGGCTGCGAATCCGAGACGAAGTTGAGGCGAACTCACGACAAGGGTAAGGGGGTAAGGGCAACTCCTTCCAACAGCCTGATGGCCATTTGCTCGCTTACACGGCTCGGTTGGTCCCGATAAGTCGTCGGCTCTGATTTCCACACGGATGCACGCTAGGTCTGTACTCCCCAGATGCTTAACTGCAGCTAGCTTTGTCTTTGCGGTCTTGGCGATGTCTGCACATGCACGGTCTCGTCCCCCAGAATGTGCAGCGTTATCGTCATTTGGGCAGAATTGGCAAGCCTCAATTCTGGCGTCGTTGTTCTGTTCTGTGATCGCTCCCAATGTTTTGGTACAGTAGTTTTAGGAAACCCGGCCCAGATTTACCTAACCGTGATGATCACTACATTGAAACCACGAACTTTTTTTTCACGGAGAGTTCGGAGGCGCGGTACCAAAATTACTCGAAGGTGTGGCGTTCAAGCGAAAGGATCCACATCAGATATCGCTGCTTGACGAGACCGTCCTGTTACAATATGGGGCGCTTGGCTTTGCTTGGCTTTCAAAGTCTCCTAGCCAGTTGAGCCTCAAGCGCCCACTAGAAAGGGATGACAGTGCTTGGCGTCTGAACCACTTTTCCCCAGAGCGTAATTCTGGGGCCTCATCCGTTAAAAATCAGGATGATTGGAGGAAACTTTCATGCATGTCAGCTTGCCGTGCACCTGTCTGCACCTTTTCCGGGAAGTATAGCTGCGCTTCACACGAAGGGGCGGTTTTGCCCCTGGTTACAAGCGCAGCTCGCAACAAATCCGCTCAGCTAAGAGCTCTCCTGATATCAGGGCTGTGAGACTGGCAATGGCCGACTTGGCTGCACCAGAATTTACGCGGAAACTTGATCACGCGCCAGGAGACTCGAACCTCGTCAAACAAGCCCCTCCGCGCTTGCGGCTGGCGACCCGCTTTCCCTTGCCTGAGGAAGCATCTCCTCCACCGCACAAAGACAAGGTTGGAGCTGTTGGTTGCTCCTTGGCTCCGCGGCCAAGGGTAATATATCAGCCGGTGAACTCCTCGTCCGATCCTGGGCGGCCA
Source organism: Diaporthe citriasiana (assembly GCA_014872975.1). Lineage (NCBI taxonomy): Eukaryota > Fungi > Ascomycota > Sordariomycetes > Diaporthales > Diaporthaceae > Diaporthe > Diaporthe citriasiana. The sequence goes on from JADAZS010000083.1 coordinate 125,301, forward strand.
GGGGAAGTTGCATGTGCTCGAGAATTGCTGCCCGGCAACATCGTTTCCTGGTGCGCAGGGCCTCCGTGAAATAGCAAGCGCCGCAGAGGCGGACTTTTCATGCATGAACTACACGGCGGGTGACGGAACATACTGTCACTGGCGGCTGCCTTCCTGAAGACTGCCAGTCTTTCCAGGCTAAAGTTTGAAGTGTGAGGGCTAGCCGTCCCACCGGTCATTGACACAAGGGATTTTATTTAGAGCCAGATGAAACCACATGCCGCTTGCCGGCGGAGAGCCGCTAAAAAGAATCACGAGAGCTGACGTGCATATGCCTGCCTATTCAAGAGGGTAGAAGGGTTCAGTCCTATGTAACAGTTCACTCAGTTTGGTTCCTTGACCTCTACCTAAGTGCATTCATGCAGAGATCTCTATCAAAAGTTTTCATTGCTCTCCATTCAAATCTTGGCCATATTGATTCACAGATCATGTTTACCCTAGAAAGAAGTAGTCAGATACGTAGCGTAGACCTTTTAACCTAGAACGATAATTGATTAGAGGACGAGAGTAGCTGCTGATATGGCATCCCCAGCTGCTTATGGTTTTTACATTATGGGGGCCGCTTACTGCTCTAGAAGAGTATGTATACGGATTAAAAACGAAACCACCCCTTTCATTATCGATTTTTAAGACAACAGCAGCCATCTTCACGCTGGGCAGCGGAACAGAATACAGATACACAAGGAGACTACATTTTATTACAAAGTCTGCCTGCATGCTAATTGGGCACAGGCGAGAACAGTTCAACCCAAAGGCACTGGCAGAGTGGGCTGTGGGACTCAAACTAATGAATCATTGTCTCATTTCAACTTATTGCTATCAATTGATATACACCGCCCCTCCACATATTAACTGGATGTCTTCCTCAATGGTTTCTAGAGACCGAGATTGAACGCAGCACTGCAATCATTGGCCAGAGTCCATTTTCTCATAATTACCAAGTCATATTGAGAGACCTGTTTCCTGGCGAAGAGTTTTCACTTGTTATAATTACAGCGGAAAGTGACAGTCGCAATTGGGATCGTAGCGGCGAAGTTTCTTTTCCTTGATTTTAGTTCCAGGTTTAACAGTTCCGTCACAAGATCTCTTGAGACAGTTGCGTTTTTTGATAGTAGTTCGCTCCAGGGTGACGCCACAGTCAGTGCAAAAGTATGTTATGTAGGCATTAAAACACATGGTGCAAGAATTTCATTTCTGAAATGGTATTCAAAGTTGTGTCAGTTGTTTTGAGAGAATGTTTAATTTCTGCAGATAGTCCAGACGAAGCACCATTTATAAGACTATACTACCACTGATCTCATTTCAAATTATGACGGAGAGCTAGCTATAACCAGCAAAATCTGAGAATCACTTGCTTTCATGGCCAAACTCACTTGAGGCTGTGAGTTTGGAAGCTGTTACTACTGAGCTCGTTAATAGCCATTGATTCACTTGCTAGCCCACGTCACTGGGGCTGTTGATCTTTTGCACAATAATGCTGAGGAGTTGATTTCATAGGAACTAGCTAATGACCTACAAGTTTTCAGCAGGCACTTCCTCTCACTGGCAACGCTCCTAAAAAGGCCTTGTACAGTAGTGGCTACTATTACATTTCTCAAGTTGGTGGTAGAGATACCCATGTACAGTAATACAGTGTTGGTAAATTCCTCCTGTTGTGTCTTGCAGGTATTAGGACATTTAGAAATGTTGAGGTCAAAACCGAGGTTTCGATGAGGCAGACTTGACTCCCAAATGCTACAAAATGGGCTAGGGCCAGCTGAAAAGCAGACTTGCTTATGTAGTCGCATTTAATTCTTTCATCCCCGTGTTGGGGTTGCATGCAGTCACCATAGGATGCATGGTACCTCCCACGACATGAGACAGCAACAACACTTGCACGTATAACACTTACACGTCTATTTCAGCAAGAAAGGCTATGGGTCTCCAGCACCTGTGCCACATGGACACCCAACTGGTCACCTAGGGTAATAACTTCCTTAGGCATATGAAACTCTGCGTCGCAGATTGAAACTGGCCTTTGTTCCCGTTGACGCATTCGGCATGCATAAGCTTTGGCTCAAATACGCCCAGCCATGAATGATTACCACCAGCGGCTTTCTGTTCCTGCACTCACAGCTTGGTTTGTTGAGATCCATTTCAGCCATTTCTATTCACTACTCTTTGAGACGCCAAAATGGCGAGGACCATGCAAACATCGAATAAAAGCAGAAGGGAAGCTGCAACTTCCATAGCCCCAAATGAAAAGTCCAAAGCGGAAGAAACTCCAATTGCATCCAGAATCCCCCAGAACGGTATCAGCAAGGCCAAGCGAGCGAAACCCAAACCTCCTCCCAAGCGCGCGATGTACCAGCTGCGGTCAAAACTCAACAAAAGGATAGAAAGTCAAGATCAGGAAAAGCTTGAGCAGCAACAATCACGGCTCCTCCGTCGAGCATCCATCGCCTTGGCTGAGGAGGGTCTCGAACTCCCCGGCATTCTCGAAATCGCAGCGGACAAGCTCCCGAACAGAAGACCGCCCACCCACAACCACAGGGACAGCCGCCGTAGCAGGGCAACGAAGCGTTTCATGGACGAATCAGAATTTCTCGAGACTGACGAGAACGACGAGCTGGGCCTGTCCTCACGGCACATCCCCCATATTGGCCTGCGACGCCGGGTCAGCAGGAAGCCTTCTCAGGTCCCGTTTAGCATCTGGATGGCTTACAAACAGATGGACGATTTCGTGTACCGGCAGTCGCTGTCAGAAAGAGAAGTCCTTGCTCTTCCATTCGATGATGATGTGTTCGCATTTCAGGGACATGACGGCGCGAAACCGAGCCTCCCGCCTGGTTTCGCTTGGGATGACAAGAGGAGGCTTGTTGACGGACGACCTCCGGAGCAGCATGATGGTTAATGAAGGTTGGAAGGATGGGAAGCTTGGCGATTGTCGTCCTGAATTTCCCAATCATGGGCATGGGTTTTCAAGCCATCAATGAATTCGCATACATTTTCTATTGCAAGAAGTGCGGGAACGGTGGCGGACACTATTTGGTGATCAACTAAGGAACGACGTCGTAGCTATCACTTAGATACACAGCAACGCATGTAATCAAGATGGCCTTCTTCAGATTTGTCGTCCAGTAGTGGCCTTTGTTCAGGCCGGAGGAAGCTTCCTGAAGTCGACGTATCCATCCACCGCCTTCCCTTTGGTGTACTTAGAAATACAGACTACGTTTCGTGTGGCAGTGTAAATTAGACGGTTGGCTGGCTATCTTCTATAGAAAAATAAAAACATCAATATCAGGCCTGGAGTGGCACAGTCACAGGTCAAGTTTCTTGCTGGTTACCTGAGACTAACTGTATAGCTCCTGAATAACACTCTGCTTGGTACGAGACAGCGCACGCCAAACGTTCAGAGTCGAGTGACATGTACGCATACATGACTCGCAGTATTGGCAGATCATTTAACATGAGCGCAAAGACTGGCCTGCTCCAAGGCTCAGTACCCGAAAATGGCAATTGATTTCCTGCCGAGTCGTATCGAATTGACCGATTCGACAACGCGGAGCAGGCTACGACGGTAAGTAGCTCTCTTAATTCCAGAGGACTCGCGTACACCCGCACTGGGTGCGTCTTACTCTTTCAAGCAGGCATGCACGCCGTGAGGTCGTTTTTTGTTATTCATGTTGAATCACATCGGGTTCGATCGAGACACTACCATGATCGTTCGCGATGCGTTCTGCTTCGGCTTTGGCTGTCGGCCTGCTGGCGCCTCTTGGCAACGCCTGGCCCTTGTCCTTCAACGGGAAAACGGATATTCGCAGAGCAAAAAACGGATGGTGCAGAGCAAGTCTGCTGACTAAGCCGCTGCAGCCAATCAGAGCGCACCATTCAACCCCGATGGACGGGCCACACGGTGCAAATTACAGTGACTGACGATTGTAACACCCAACGGCCTTAACCCGCCAACTTAACTCAACAACCCTCCATCAACCACAACTTGAATCAATTAAACACTTAGTTGGATCGATTAGGTTGCGATCAAAGACCATCTCCATCTAGTCGCATCTCGTTTTTTCGACGCTGTGGCGATGTCGCAGGTCCCAGACTACTCGGGCCTTGAGGCGCACTGGCAAAGCGATTGTCACAAATGGAACGCAAATATCACCGCCGCAAGATCGAGGGCGAGATCGAGGGCGAGATCAAGGTCTTGGGGGCTCAAAATGAGGCTGGAAACACCATCCCTTCGGCCAATTGGGTGCGAAACGTGCGTGGTGATGGCTTCAGTGCAAAGCGAAGGTGATGTGTGATGAGGACGTACGGTTATGATAGCCAGTGTAGCAAAAAAATAGGTATGCCATACAAATTTGGTGAGTGTGCGATTCTATTTGTACTGTGTGGGTCATGTACCTCTGTACCATCCGTTTTTTGCTCTGCGAATATCCGTTTTCTTCAACGGCATCCTCAAGAAACGCGCGGCAAGCTTCACGCCTCTGAGATTCACCAGCGATGGGACTTTCCAGATCTCCATCTTTAATGACCTGCACTATGGCGAGGGTGAGTAAGGCTTGGCCCGCATCTCTTAGGCACTCGGCTTCAAAGCATTGCTCCTGACAACCCACGTAGGGCAAGGTACAGTCTCCGGCTGGTGGCAGGACCTTCTGTCCGATACGGTGATGAACCTGATCTTCTTCTACGAGGACCCGCAGCTGATTGTACTTAGCGGCGATCTTATCACTGGCGAGAATGCGGAGTCCGTCGACACCGCCACCGATAAGTTCGAACAGATCGCCGGCCGAGTCCAAGCCGCCAACCTTCCGTGGGCAAGCACGTATGGGAATCACGATTCAGACTACTACCTGAGCCGAGATAACCTATTTGTGAAGGAGAAGACTTACTCAAACAGTCTGACGCAAAACATGTTGGCGGGGTCAGCATCGACTACGGAAGTTGGAGTGACAAACTACTACCTGGAGGTGTTCAGTGGCGATGAGAATGACAAGACACCGAAGCTGATACTTTGGTTCTTCGACAGCAGAGGGGGGTGAATGATGTTCCTCAGTGCTCTGGGCCAAGCCTCTGCGTTCTTTTGTAGCACTCAGGGGAGCTGACGACAACAGAAACTTCTTCCAGCGGGAGGACTCCAGCGGTCTCCCTGTGGGCCAGCCAAACTGGGTCGATCCCGCAGTTGCATCGTGGCTCAGCACAACTGCCAAAAACATTACAGCTACCTACGGCGTCACGATTCCCTCCCTTGCTTTCGTGCACATCCCTGTCCAGGCTATTTTCAAGTTCCAGAACGTTGGGGTCGATGCAAATCAAGAACCAGGCATCAACGACGACAATCCGTTGAGCCCACAGGTATGTCGAGCCCAAAACAATACGAAGAGGCGGTACGATCGCGGTTTGGTTCACCATGATTTCTTTTAGGGAGTTGCATCCGGCCAGGGCGGCACCCAAGACCGTGTATACATACTCCGGCCAAGACGTAGCCTTCATGCAGGCCCTCCTTCAGCTCGAGGGGCTACAGGCCGTTTTCAGTGGCCACGACCACGGCGACGACTGGTGCTTCAAGCGGAACTCCCAGCTCGAGGTCATGTCGCTGGCGGGGAACGGTCTCAACCTCTGCTTCGGACGCAAGAGCGGTCATGGAGGCTACGGCAGTTGGACTCCCGGGGCGCGGCAGGTCAAGGTCATCTTGGATGGTGACGGGGCCATCCAGCCTGTTGAGACTTGGATGCGTCAGGAGGGGAGCACTATTAGTGGCAAGGCGACATTGAACTCGACATTTGGAACAGACAGTTATCCAGCGGTTGCCAATACAGACTCGTGGGTCAGGTAGTCAACTCCGCGGTGCCGGAGTCGAGGCCGTGCCAGGTGACGGCCCTCTCCACCTGTCCATTGGAAGGCGCCTGGCCGTTGAGAAGAATCAAGCATCAATGATGTTGAACTGGTGTAAAGCTTGAGTGAAATAAGCGAAAGACGTGCTCTATTGACTGTTGAAAGAATAGCAGTGCAAGTAATGGCCTCGCCGGGACTGGTTTCCGGAATACGTCGTCTGGCTTGGGGCCCGTAAATAGTCGGCCTTGTCTGAGGCAGCTACAAGCTGACGATTACTGCATGGGTAAGCTTTTCACGTACTCAGGTGTAGATTGTTTCATTTTTATATAGAACGGACATATTTGATTGCTGGTTTTTGAGCAGTAGGGAGGCGTCTTGTTTACGCCACCTTTCGTTGACTCCGAGTTTTTCTACAGTACTAGTAAGACGGAGCCGCCGCTTGAGGCTATTTGAACATGCCACTCACTTCTTGACTGTTTGGTATACCCTCAGTCGTACGTGGGAGATCACCTCTTGCTTGGCTCCTCCACAATCTGGGCCTCCATTCAATGTATACGCCTCCGCTTAAGTCGGTCCTGTTCTTCCTTCGTGAACGAATCCTTGTATGTGTCCGTGTCTGTGATGCCTGATTTTTCCATTGCATCCTGTAGTTTAGAATCTAATTGATCGTCTTCTAGTGTCCTCTTGAGTCCAAGAGCTCTATTTGCCTCCAGCTGTTCCTGTCGATCGAGGTACTGAAGTGCCAATGTCAAACCAGTCTGTTCGTTCCTGGCTCGCCTTATCTCAGCAATATTCCTCCCCTCGACTTCATCTATTGCTTTAGCAGTATCATTCCTTAGATCTTCGTTGACTGCAAGAATATTGAGCCAGGTTCGTATGATTCTTTTAAGCGTTCGGTCAGAAATCTGTGAATACGCATGGAGCGCCGCTCGCTGTAGACCTGCACTTTCCTGTATTTTGCGTCTCACAATCGGAACTGATGCGAGCGGTCCGCGAGTACTGGATCCTTTCCCAGCCGCGTCACCACGAAACAGCTGCATAACCATATCGAGAGCGGTTACTTCGGTGCGAATACTGACATACATTGCCTGGCACTCCTCTGCGGTTTCGGCAAAGCGCGAAGATGGGTCCGCTGCCATACTCTGTCTAATGTTTCCTAGACTTAGCAAAACATTGCTAACCTGTTGGGAAGTAGTCTGGAGGTATTCTTGTAAAATCCCAATAGATTTACGAAGCAAGCCGGGATTATCCGCAGTCCTGATAAGGCACTCTGCAGCCAAGCACTGTGAATATCTGACTTCGTATCCAAGGAGGCGATGAAGTTCGACAAGATCCTGTCTTAACAAGGTATTTATGCGTCGCGTAGTTTGTTCCAAATTTGTAGTAGATGCATTTGAGAGGACGCTTTGAAGAATACTGTCAATTGTCACAGAATTCTGTGTAATATTCTGGCATGAGTCCTGGATCTTTTCAAACTTTTGTGGCCACGTTCTTCTTTCATAATGGAGTCTCAATTTGATTATTTTGTAGCTCGCCGTATTAAAGGTGATTTGTTCTAGCCAGTGCAGAATGAGGTACTGCCGTTGGGCTCGCAATATGTTTGGTGCAGTCTCAAAGAGGAAAACGTATACGTCCTGGCTTCTGACTAGAGGAACTATGTAAACATTAGCTGATTGCCAAAATGAAGTCCATCATCTTATCGGCACCATTCGCCGGTGGTCAATGATAAGTGGGTGTGGATGCTTACTGAGCAAGGATTCGAAATTGTCATAACGGCTGGTTAGTGTCGCTTGACGCGGGTAGGACTGAGTGTCCAGGCTTGCTCCGCTTGTAATCTTCAGCGCCTGGTGTCCGTATTTCGCGTGATCGTTTGCCCACCAGGAAGATTGCAAAAGGTAGGCATAGTTCACCACCGGCAAAGGCACACGTAGACTGTAAACAGGGGCAGGAGGCGACAATAGATATGTGTTATACGCTCCACGGGCGAAGCTGCGGTATAATCCTGAATCAACAGCCATCTGACTTTGGAGATATACTTGCGGGTGTGACCATGGCCAATCTCCTGTTCGTAGAATTGGTGCGAAAGAAGATGGGTCGTTTGATTGACGGGGGATCAAACTAATGTCTGACCCCCAGACCTAGAGGGATGATATCAGTTACTGTTATTTTCAAGAAAGACTCATTGCCAAAAGTGTAACCTGGTTGTCAAAAGCCTTTCCTTCTTCCAGGAAAACCTCGTCTTGAAAACTATGTAGTCTTAGTAAATTTTGACGCGATGCTCTCCAATACTTTGCGCCGACCATCAACACGGCTATTGCAAATGCATGAGCGAATGGGTAATATCACGTACAAATATTGTCCACTGGTATTATAATTCCCATCGGGGCCAATAGACTCATCTCCTAAGGCCATTAAGCAGTCTTCCATCTCGTTAGTGACAGTCAGACGTGGAATGTCATTAAGGACCAAAGCCGGGTATTGCAACATCTCAGTGTGAGCAACTGTGGGTGGAGAATGGGTTAGCGATGATTTACACATCAAGAATGAGGCTTCGTTGGTAAAATTTCGGAGATGACGAATCTTATGGTTTTGCTACTTGCAATGCTGCAGGTACGGCTTCCGCAAAGTCGCAAATGATATACGCATAACTCACAATTGCAAGCATGCTAACCTCGGCTGTGTGTTAGCAACACAGGAAGATGCTAAAGTACCTAAAAGGAGCACTTACAGCTAGTTCGTGTAGCATCACTCTGGCTATCATCACTCGATAGCCGCTTTTCTCGCTCTCAGTGTACTGATTTACAAGAAGTGGCCAGACGAAGTTGACACTAAGACAAAGACGATATGAGAAATCGGATGTTGCCTTGTCGACCTCCCACATCGCCAGCCCATTGTGATTCGGAACACCTTCAACGATAGACCATTTCAACTCTAGTAGATCATGATGACATTAGCTCGACATCTCCAATAATAACCCAGTGAAGAGTTAGCTTGACATTCAACTTACTCCCTTCGCTCGTTAAGATCCCCAGAGTCGCTCTAGCAGCCTCAAATTGAAGGTTGTAGAGTCTCCCGGCTGAAGGATACATTTTATCCCGATCAATGTCAAGCCACAATGAGCGATACTCGCGGTAGCCAGGCTGCTGCTTCTGCTCGTTGGTGCGCCCATCTTTTTCCCGCGGGACCTTGCGCATGTGGTAAATCCCAGCCAAGAGCATCCTCCAGTGAGGATGATTTGATCTGATGACTCTTGAAGCCAAGCTGATCGATGGTTGCAAGGCATCCCATAATTCGTCGTTATCCTGATTCAATGTCGTTAGTTTACAATTTCTGTCGGTGTTTACCGACATTCTTGTGGACTCCCACCTTGACATCGTATCTACGTTCTTCCCCACCAAGGTTGTATCTTAAATCGAAATTTTGAAACTTTGCTTTCCGATTGTTCTTCTCATGGGAAGGTACCGGCTCTTGGGTCCACTTTTCTCGATCGAATAATCTGTAAATGGTCAATGAAACTCGCGCCTGCATCGACAGAGCATGTCACCAACCGATGAGTATCGCTTCCTGGGAGGTCTGACGCAGAGATATCGAGATCTGGAGAGTACGCACCGAAATTGTTCAGCTACATTCAGGGTACTGTTAGATCTCAATCTGGCCTTGACTTCAAATGTATGGCAATGATATGGATTTAGTATACAGTCAAGTAATGTTGACACACCTCTTGAGTTGTATATCCTCCAAACCAGAAAGACTGGAACCCTTCCGTCCACTGCTCAGTCGTTCCTGGACCAGTGGCATCCAGCGGATCAGGCATGCCGCCATTGTTTGGTGTCAAGCCCGATCGTGCCTCTCCGTTGGAACGTTTGGGCACTGATGTGTTGATTCCCCAGCGCCTGCAAGGTGTGAGCTTTGGCATCTACCGAGGTTCCATTTAGGAGGCTGAGGCTCATATCAGACTCACCGGGTGTAGCTGGTGCGGGCTGTCTCGTCGTCAGCCGGTAGGATTGCAGGGCGCATGATATCGCCCCTAGAAGCTCTTGTCCTTTTCCCGTCAACTGTGATCTCAAATGCAGGATCCCAATTTGGATGTGTCCAATACGGCACGAAGCGCTTCCACCAGAACATATCCAATCTTGATCTTTCTTTCCAACCCAGCTCTAGGAGTTTGTCCTCGTCCTCGATGTTCCACGGACCAGGAAACACCCGGGCATAATCGTTGCATATTCCATCGGGTAACTGGTCTTCGTCGAAAGATACATGACTCTCTGTGTCGGAGGGGTCGTCACCCGCGGGTGCGCCAAGCTCAGGAATGGCGGAAGCACTTGGGGAATCTTGGGATTGCTCCATCGCAACGTTTACGTCGAATTCGCTTGATTCTCCCACGTACTAATCAGAAGTCTAGATTGTTTCGTCCGTTCTTCAATTCCAGTCAAGGCAAGACATAATTTCAACGTAAGTGACCTTCGTGAACAAAGGACACTTTGGTCTTTCGAACCAAGGCGGTGGACTTCAAGGGACTTAGTCCAATTCCGGATGCAGCCAATATCTATTTCTCCCATTCCCGATACTCTGGTTAAGCAGCCCAAACGCAACTGGGATCAGCATAAAACGTGTTTGCCAGCCATGCAACGATGTGTTAGTGCATCAAGATCGATCTCGACCTCACTCATGGTCTGCCAATTTCAAGCCGCCGTCTATTCATACCGTGCTGCAGTGGGGAGCCTACAAGGATTTGAAGCTAAAGGCTGCGAAAATTTCACAATATTCGGCGATTGTAGGTGTGTCAAAAGGTTGGCGCCATCTGGCTAGCACACTCATTTTCCCTCAACATGTTCTTTGCCAAACCTTTGAAGCAACTTGAACGTCGTCCCGATGGCCAGTAGCTTTAGCGTATGTTTGCCCCGACTTCACCAGAGATTGGACTCTAGGAGCCCCCGCCCTTCTTCCAAGTTTCTCTCATTTGCCGCCGTGAAGTCAGCGTTCGACAACGCTCGCGCGGTGGTGCACGACAAGCATGTGGGCCAATGGCCGTGGTCCGCGCAACTCGTGGGTGCGCCTCCTCTCGAGACACGGTCGAAGCATAGGCCTCGATGACAGCGATCAATGGACGATAAAACGTCCCCGTTTGCTTAGCGACCATCTTGGGCGGCCTTGGGCAACCGAAAACCTGCAGGAGTATGCAAACGTCGTTGTCGAATCCCTGCACCGCCACATCATACCCAGTCTCAGCTGGTGACAATCTGGGCAGGGATCTGCAAAGAGACGTCAACCTCTGAGGTCATCAGCCACACCCACCCAGAAACGCCCCAGCAGGCTGGGGGCATTTGTTTGCACCGACATTACATCATTCCTTCCTGCTGGATCTTGTTTGTAATTTCTCTGGAGCTTGGAAGACATACTTATATCCTTCGTTTTGTCCTCACGCTCCTCTAACTGAACTTCATTCCCACATTTGCTCAGTGCAGAACAAACCCATTCCAATTCAGTCAACAATCATCACACAAACAACCACAAACTTCAACATGTCTGGCCTTCTCGGAAACGACAAGAACAAGCAGGAGGGTGGCGTCGCTGATGGTGCCACTGGCGTTGCCAAGACTGGTACTGGCAGTGAGTTCTCCCCAAAGACCCTTCGGCGAGTTGTTCCATCCGCCAGTCACTGACAGGCTTTTTCATAGTTCTGGGCAACACCTTGTCCGGAGTCACGAATACCGTGGGCGGTGTTGTGGGCGGCGCGAGCCGAGGCGTTGGCGAGACCGTCAACGCGGTCACCGGAGATATCGGGAAGCCACTCGGTGATGGCGTGTCCAACGTCGGCACCAGCGTCGAGGGTACAGGTCAGGATGTGGCTAAGAGTGCTCGGGATGCCGGCCAGTGGAAGACCAACTAAGAACTTGACGAAGTTCACCTTCCAGTGCTTATTCATCATGAGAGGACTCGGGCCATTGAGGAACAGAAGGACAACCACTTATCAATATCACCGAACGAAAGATACCCTTAATAAACATTAATTGCTACCACGGTCTGTGTGTTTCTTCTGTCATGCATGAGCTAATGCTACGTATGCCGCAAAATGTCGGCAACGCTATCGTACCACACCCTCTTCCTTGACGTCGTTCCAACACTTGCGGAGTAAGCTTCCCCTCTTGTCGAACTTCGGTTTTGTACTCTGCTCCGGTTCTGGCACTCCCACCTTCACCGTCTGCATCCCACGGGCCTTCCACCACGACTTACTAAGCTCACTACAACTACACCCTCAAGTTCTGCTTTCATGTCTTTGCCCGTCGGCAAGAACAGTATGCCCTCGCTGAATGCCTGGCCCATTGAAGTGCCTACTCCAATGTTGTGATAACTATGAGGTGCTGATTCTCTGGCTGAACGGCCGATGAGTCTTGATCTGGTGATGGCAGCTCGATGAGGATATAACGAAGCGGTCCATTCTTCAGCGGGTGGATTAGCCGCTGTTACGATGCAGTGGACTCGGTCGATGTAATGGTGAACCATCGAGCCGAGTAGCCCAAATTCGCTTCGGTGGTCCCCTGAGTGATAATAAGAGGAGTACAATGAGAGAGTGTCACAGGATTCATGTCGCCCGATTATGGGGCAGTGAATGTGAAGGTTTCCGAATCATTTTTAGATAATGACCTAGGTAGAAAGTAGGCAGTCAGACTTTTGGCGAGGAGTCCCAAGCTAGACATGTTGAATGATACTCACAGGGAGAGAGGGCGTTGGGTTGCAGTGGGACTTCTCTACCTCAGGCTGATCACCTGCTTCTCGGAGGCCTTGTCAAACTCTTCCATTTGCACCAAGTACGAAATCTCCGCACTGTCTGTGTCATCCCTGTGTAGCTTGCTCATGGAGTACAACATATGATTCTACTTGTAAATCCCAATGTTCTCGTGCCGGAGGTTACCACGGTACACCTAGGTGAAGTCGTGAATTAGCAGCATGCCATTCACACTGCCGTTGTGCCTGGGATGTACAGAGCACGGCATTCTTCCACCCGCAACTGACAGGAGCTGGGACACTCAGATCAGCACGACCATTAATGCCGTACGTGTTAGGAATGGAACCGCTTATAATTTCGGGATGTGATCCACCCTCACCCATCAGTCTTACATCGATAGCTGAAGTAGTCACATTGTCTGTCCTAGGAAGAAAGCACTTATTCTTCTGCATCATTCCCCCTTCGGTCGCCATCGTGATCTGTAAGTAGATAGATTGTGAGTGTGTCTCTGCGGAAGGAGAGACTTCGAACTTAACTAAAAGGTTCAACCTCGGAATGGAGGTCGAACTTGATTCATACCTGTGAATGAGCGCCAACGGACTTCTTGATAGTTCACTTCACTTGAGCAAATCAGAGCATTTAAAACGATATTCTGCCTTGCTGACAGCGCAATTTTCACAGCGGTCGTGCTTGTGGCGGATCTGATCCCACGTCGAGGAGTCAACAAGCTGCTGGCTGCACCGCACATTACCCAGAATGGCCGCCGAGGTCAAATAGCATCCCATTGCGAGGGTAGTGTAGTTACAAGGCCCTCTTTCTCTCCTAATTTCAGCTTGCCTGGTTATGGCCAAGCCAGAAGGATACCAGAATCTAAGATTGTGCCTCATTGCATCGGCTCAGATGGATCAATGGTCGCCTATATGGCGGACCCGCTGATCTGCTGAGTGAATATGGCTACAACTTGGGGACGATCAGAGCTACAATAATAACACCAAAGGTGGAGTGCCGTCAACGTGTCCATCTATGGATTCTTCTCTACTTGCAGGAAAGCAGTAACTTTTCAAAGCAAGAATTATTTCAAGCCATGTTCAAATCTGGAATGCTTTTGACTCCTGCTTGACCACACCTCCGCTGTGCATTTCAGGAACAGCGCCGTAATTACCACCTTCCCTTCCTGTTACATTACGAGCTTTGCTTGGGTGTCCGCTACGCGGCCACAGCATCTATAGTAGACCACCTGGACAGTTCTCACTGCCAAAACTTCTGCAGTATGGACCTTCTATGGGTAACCTACTACATAGTAACCTTGGAACCTCCTATTTGATAATGTTATTTGGAAAAACCTGATGTATGAAAGCTTCTACGGAATAATTTCCTGTAGGAAGACAAGAAACAAGGTGAGCAATTTACAAGGGCTCTACAATGACCTTGGTGTATTTTATTTTCTGTGATGTGGCTGCGTTGTGGTAATAATGTGTGTGATGTTCCTGGGTATTAGCAAGGAAGGTGACCACATCAAGGCATGCATCTTTTTCACGTCCAATTCCAGCTGTGTTCCATTGTCATAGTGATGCAAGGCTGGCTCAGGGGACCTTATTTGAAAGAGCTGACGCTGTTATGATATCCGCTGTCCTCAAGCATGCTACAGTGTAAATGCTCAAAGACTGATTCTAAGGCAGCGCAGTGTACCGTTCTTGGAACCCTGTGTACCCATACGTCTTAGACTTGATAACCACCCCTTCCATCAAGTCCTTGCAATCCATCAGGCGCTGATCTTTGCAGAACTCAGTAAAACAGACGCATATGAGGTATTTTGGTGGCCCAGTCATGCCCAACCCAGTTGTCTTGAGTGCTGCATGTCACCGGCCCTCTGTTGCCGAGATCGCGATGCATCTGCAGCCATATTTCATCCATTCGCTCCACCTCCAAATGCTCCCGCTCGTTGGTTGCATCCATATGAGGCGTCAATCGACTGGACCTCTGAACAACGACATGTCGCATTCACACCAATCATATTCTGAGGAATCCTGATCCGTATCCCTGAGGTAGACCAGGTCACCACAATCCCAGCAGAAATGCGTTCCATACTCGCACCCAATCGTTGAGCAGCCACCTTCACGAGATATAAGGTTTTTGCACCTCTTGTTCGGGCATTGCTTCCATCCCTTGCTCTCAACAAACTCCGCAATTTCTTTTTCCTCTGAAGTTGGTTCTGGACACTCATGGGGCTTGAAATGCTGGTCCTTTGATTTCTTGCATTTAACACAGGTGACCTCGTCGCATTCGTGACAGCGGATGAACTGGTCCTGGGTGTTGTCGGCGTCGAGGAATTCGCTACACTTGGCCGCGTGGCACCAGGTAGGATTCTTGGCCTCCTACTCCTTGATCTTCCGATCCATCAGACGGACAACATCTTCACAGAGGCTTTGTCTCGTGGCATCTATGTCGATGTAGTAACTGCAGCAGGCTGGGGGCCAGTAAATCCGACGCGCCAGACTGTGACGGAAAAATTTGTTCAGGCAACTCTTGTGCCACCGATGTTGGCAAGTGAGGTGCACTAAATCGTCTGGTGATTCGATTTCTTCCAAGCAACACTTGCACTGAATTGCATCCGGTCAGTCTTGTCAATATGCCAAAGGATTGATAAAACAGCAATGTGCAGAGCTCCTGCCCAGGTGACCGCCCTGTGAGCAGGCAAGATCTGCATGCAAGCCGAACGTTCCACCTCCGAGTCGTATCAGAAGGTCTCATGGTGCCACTCACCGGGAATTTCTGCTTCGAAGATGATGCATCATCATCCTGGTTGGGAGGGTCGTCCGTTTTTGGGACGGGAGGGAGTGGAAGTTTCTGCTCTTCGTAAGACATGATTTCTGACAATCTCTGATATTTGTTGGTTCAGGTGTTGCGATGGTGCAAATCAAGTGAGAGAACTGAGATAGTGACATCTATCTTTCGTGGAAGGACAAGGGCTCTGTGGATCGGGAAACCTCGATACAGGACCAAGCATTCACCTGGAAAGAGCCTCGCAACACAGAAGCGCAGGTGCTGGCAATGTGTCTTGGTCCACACACGATCTTGTCCACATCTTCCGAAACTGCGATGCTTTTAAGATCTCTTGAGTAGAGCCCGCAGCAAATAGCAACGCTTCATGCAGGCCGGATCATCGTGCATGCATGACGAACGCTGCAACGATAGCTCAAATGGACGGGACTTCATTTTCAGTTGCCATGTTTCCAACGTGGCCTAAACTGTCAATAGCTCTTTGGATTACTCCCACTGTTTGTGAATACCTAGGTACGTGACGAGCCCGCTCGTCCAAAAGATTTTGTGAAAGTTGGCATTAACTAACCTGCATAAAGAAAGGGCTCTAACCAAATTGGACTTCAAGAAGTAAAACACCCTATTGAATCCCTATTTACCCCCCCGACGGTGTGCAGCTGGCTCTCGATAGACGCGTCGGCCAGGCCAAGAACCTTGACACTCTTGATCCTGACTACCTACCCGGGGAAGCCTGGCTGATAGCCAGTCTCAAAACCGAGAAAAGGAATAACAGGATAATTGAGAAGTGGATTGAAAATCTTTGAAGAATGACGGCGACTTCATTTCCAGTTCAATACATTTCACCTTGTTTATCTATGTTAATGAATTGTTTGGGATGTGTGAAGTGAACAGTCGGTGCTTCCCGAAATCGCCGATCCGAAACCTACGAGGTAAAATACTTACTGGTCAGGCAGGCATTATGTCCGTCGATGTGGCTGCAATGCGCTGCGTCACATTGCAGTGCATACCAGGCCGGGGACTCCACCTGTGGGCTCTTGCATTGTCACCCGGGCTGTCTAAGCATCGGGATTTGCCATGTGAAATACCATCACTCGCCTGCAGTTATGCCAAGATCAGAGTACCAGGGGACGAAGGTACCTAGTCTATTCCGTACAATGCATGAAGCTCAGTGCAACCGACACCTCAACAACAGGCCCACCTTTCTGCCATTCACCTGTGCCCACCATTAACATGCGGCTCACCGTGACGGACCGCTCGGAGCCCCAAGTCCAACCGTACGTCCGTCCCCCGCTCGCACTTACAAATACAAATGCCATCAACCTGCGATACCGCTCAACACTCGTGTTGGCCGTGACATTGTCTGTCTTTGCAACACCAATCTCTCATCCATCTGATTATTCAGATATCGACTCATCATGAGCAAGTTCTCCCAAGCCCCCCACAAGGTTGACGGCCTAGCCCCGTTTACCTTCTCCATATCCAAGGAGGAGCTAGATGACCTCAACACGCTCCTCAAGCGGCCCCTCCCGATAGCCACCTGGGACAACAGCAGCCAACCAGACGCCCGCTTTGGTGTCAGTCGTGACTGGGTTTCCAATGCTATTTCTCAATGGCGGGCCTATGATTGGTAAGGACTAAAATCCCGGCCCGCGATCTCCCTGCCATATATATCTACCTAGGTAAAGCCAGACTGACCAGTGCTACAGGCAAAAGTACCAGGATAGTATCAATGGTGTGCCCAACTTCAAGGTCCCAGTCGAGGACGACGGTGAGACGTACGACGTCCACTTTGCGGCGCTTTTCTCACAGAAGAAGGATGCGACGCCCCTCCTCCTGAGCCACGGCTGGCCTGGTAAGCTCAACAAGACATCATCCACCGGAATGCTGTCCTAACATTATCAGGTTCCTTCTTGGAGTTCCTGCCTATTCTGCACAAGATTCAGAAGCAGTATGCCTCTGACCCGGCTTCCCTGCCATACCACCTCATTGTTCCCTCCGTTCCGGGCTATGGTTTTACCAAAATTTCTACCAACAAGAACATGACAATGGTTGTCTGCTCTCGGATCTTGAACAAGCTGATGGTAAAGCTCGGATTCAACCAATACATCGCTCAAGGAGGTGATGTTGGCTCTATGATCACGAAGACGGTCACGGAGGAATACGACGAGTGCATTGGTGAGTTCTTCTGACACTTTGTTCATTCTTTGTAGCGGTCAAACATCCCTCGCAGAGGCAGCGAAGCTGACACCACTCTCTCTACCAGCTGGTCATGTCAACATGCTCACGCTGAACCCACCTCAGGGCGATGTTGCCCCGCCTACGGAGATCGAAAAGCGCGCTCTGGAGCGTGGTGCGAAGTTCTGGGAGTCAGGCGCGGCTTATGCCATGCTTCATGGCACAAGGCCATCGACGGCCGGCTTTGCGATTGGGAGCAGCCCTCAGTCATTGTTGGCATGGTAGGTATATTTCATTGCCATCCCAGGGAACAGAGTCCCCGTTGGATTCCCTTGTGGATACGAACGAGTCGCTGACGAGAACCACGATCAGGATTGGCGAGAAGATGATCGATTGGTCGGATGAGACACCCTCCATCGACACTATCCTCGGCAATGTCTCCCTGTACTGGTTCACGGGATGTTACCCATCTTCAATCTGGCCCTACCGCGAGGTTGGTGAACCCCTGTCCGATGTCGAGGTGTTCCTAGCGCTGACCTACAATTGCTCCCTATAAAGCTGGTCGGCCCAACTGCCCGAGACCGCAGCGTGGCGGCCAGCATGGACAAGATCAAGAAACCGTTCGGCGCCTCGTGGTTCCCCTACGAGCTGGCTAGCGTTCCAAAGAGCTGGGCCGAGGCGACTGGAAAGGTTTCCTTCTTCAAGTCTCACGACAAGGTAAAATTACTGAACCAGACCCTGCTCTCCGGAAAATTGCTAACGGTAGCCGCTTTCAGGGAGGACATTTTGCTGCACTGGAGCTGCCTGATGTTCTATGGCAAGACATCGTGGAATTTGTGGATCATGTTCATGCCACAAGGAAGTGATGTTACTATGGGATTTCAATTGCAAACCGCCAAAGAGACCTGAAACATAAATTGATGGAAACCAAAGCAAGGAAGTAGTAGTCCTGAATTTGCACTCCTGGGCTGGGTTTGATAGTGAGCGGATGATCTCACCAGAATGAAAGTCTTGGCCACATTAACCTCAGTCAACCTTCATTGGTCTTCCGTATTGCTAGTGGTGCGAAGCCTTTCAAGCCACGTTGCTGTCAGCAATGAGGCTGGCACTAGGCGGAAGAGACGAATAGAACGCTATCAGCCGCACTGCAGGGTTCAACACGATGAGACCAATTTACCGATATCCGCTTGGCACGATCCAATGCCCAAGTCCGAGAGCAGGGACCGATATCCGAGACCGGCACGACCGGGTCCAAAAGTGCCATTGCACTGTTCGTGGACTAGTAGGAAAACCGTTGGGGCCAAATTCTCACCAACTATAAGCTTGGCTTGTTCCTCAGCGACGAATTAGTAGATATAGCATATTTTATTAAAAATAGCTCTTACGCCTGTGATCTTCCTCGTCCCCCGCCAGCTGGCGGAGAGGATGTGGCACGGTGGGGCACGGCTGTCAGTTCTGCTGTTATTGACCAACCAGCGAGCAAGGTGAGCGACGCCTCTGTGCAAAGGATCATCTAGCTGAGTTCCAGCGGATCTCGGTCATCTTCCTTTAATCGTTAGTGCAGTCAAGGATAGGATATCGGAGGCACTAGCCAAACTGAAGAGAGTAAAGTGCATTCGATGGGTTCAATGTTATACACGACGTACAAAGGTCGATTCTCAGACACAAATAAATTTTCCCACATGTTCCTCATTACTAAAACACCTAAAAGACCCATCCAGGCACTTGAGAGTATTGCAAGGCTCCTGTAGCTCGGACCCCAATAGAACAAAATTGCACCCCACGACCACGGCCATTTCAGGAGAATGTCTCGCCTCATTGACCAGCTGCCAACGCCGGCTTTTGTCCGGGAGAAGAAGGTTATTGTGACAAGTCGGGGTCGGTAAGGATTCGATCATGTCTTCCCAAGCTACCACAAACCTTTACTAAACACTACGAACCAGATCCGGGACCTTTTCTCTGTACCAAGCACTCCAGATGCTGGGGTATCGGCCATATCACATGTATGAGGTTGTTCAATCGACCACACACATGGGAATCTTCGAAGAGGCACTTAACGCGAAATACTTTGGTGTTGGCAAGCCGTACGGAAAGGCCGAGTTCGACAAGTGGTTTGCCGACTACGATGTAGGACAGCCCCCAATCTTTCCAAGACTCAGGATATATCGGCTGACGCTTGTTGCAGACACTTGTGGAGATTCCATCGTTCTTTGTCGAAGACATCATTGCGGCCTACCCCAATGCGACCTACATTCACGTCGATCGCGATGTTGAGAAATGGGGTAAGCATCATACTTCTCCTCTTACTGATTCCCGTCTTTCATGTTTTGAAATGTTCTAGAATGGAACACTTTAGCATCCGTAGCAGGACTAACTTCATGCTCAGCCACAAGCGTCACAAACATTCTTGGAACGGTGGAGCCGCTACTCGACGCATCTTACATGAAAGCAATGGCCACCTACGACGTGTTCATCCGAAGATACATTTCCCTGCATGTTATGCTCTTACGTGTCCTGTTCCACGAGCGGAAAAGTAGCGACCCAGTGGCCCAGAAAATGATTAAGGACGATTACTTGGAACTGTGAGTCTCGTGGTTGTACGTCGTGCTCTATATTGGGAGAAAATTGACCTGGATTTATAGGACCCAGCAGGTAAAGAGGCTTGTTCCAAAGGATAAACTCGGATATTACACACTAGAAGATGGGTTTGGATGGGAACAGATCTGCCCACATCTCGGGAAGCCCATCCCAGAACAACGCTATCCTCGTGGCAATGCGCCAAAGGAGTTCAAAGCCCTCACGATGAGGTTACTGGGTCCTTCTTTCAAAAAGGCAGCAGCTATTGTGATCACGACAGTATTGGTTCCAATTATTGGTGTCAGTGCTTGGATCTGGGGGCCTGGAACTTAGCCTGCTATTCTTGGATAGTAGCATTCGAGGTTTTCCTCCTAGACTGTTTGACGCATTAGCCACTGCATTACAATCCATTTAATATAAGTGATGTACCACAAAGTTTCCCGAGCTTTATCTGCACATATTGCCACACGATTGAGGTTCCTGTTACTGCACTACATAAGCAGTGGCTTTTGTGGGTAGTGTAGTGGCTACTCCGTTGTGACATATATCAACTGGTTAGAAAGTGTTTAGGCTACCTCCCCTATGAAGCCTCCATTTTGTACCGAAAACTTGCTTACTGACTCTGTGGAATGTCTACCCAGTGGAGCAGCGCCTACATGAGGGTTTGAGAAGATCACACACATATGCCAGTAGATTTGCATCGAGAGATTTCTGATGAGACCAGAAAGACTCCTGCCAATTAAACTGGCCTGAATGTGGAAATTGGCTATTGGTCTCGACGTCATTGCCGTTGGCCTTCGATCTCTTGAGTTGCCCAGTGTGGACCTCCTTGCTGGTGCCATGGTGGGTGCCAACTTGTGGGATCCATGACTGCAATTAACAAGAGTTAGAAAGCTGCAAAAGCATCCTGCGCTCGGAACCAGGCGCAGCTCAAGATGCACCGACAGATGTCATCCATCTGTATACGAAGCACTTCAAGTTTGTGTCATCAAGCTGTGCCGCAATATTGTAAGTTCTATCAAGTTCTCTTACGTGTGTTCGATGATTCTAACGCTAGACATATTACAGTCTGATATCCAGGGATGCCCTCAGGGTGTCGAGGACATGATTTGCATCAACCCCGTCCCCAAACTCTTCCTAGAGCTCTGAATGGGACCAACGTTGGCTGGCACAGGCCTGTGCGGTGACTAGAATCACCAGAATAGTTCTCTCGGGACGCCATCCTTGGGTGTTCATGGGCTGAAAATGGATTTCTTACATGGCCAACATTTCCTTTGCCAGTGTTTGACGGTTTTTTTTGGGGGGGGGGGGAGGGGGACTAAGACGGTGATCCCCAGAGCCTCCTTTATGAGGCAGGCATCAGAAATGGGAGTAGCCAATAAAGTTAGCAATGAGTGAGCGCAGGCCCTCACTATGACTGACACATAGCTGTGACTAATAAAAACTTGAGCACTTCAATAGGAAGCAGCATCGGAATGAGTGACTTCTGCCGCCAAAAGGCTTCGATGCCTCGAGTACAGCCAACATCTTACCTCAAGACGCTCTCGCCTAGTTACGAAAGAAATACTGCGAGTAGTATGAGAAGCTATATTAAACGAGCCTTAGTAACTTGCTGGTTTGTAGGGCAGGTATTGCTTAAAAGTCAGTGGTATATAGCAACCATTGGGTTTGCAAGTTGGCTTGCAAACACAAGAGGTGACCCAGTTCATAATCTACTCAGAGACTGATAAAAGCACTGCTCATGTGTCAGTGCTGCTGCAATACTTTTGAGGTTGCGCTGATCTTGGAGTTGAATCAACTATTGGGGACTTTTCAACACAAGTCTTCGCACGGAACATCAACACAATCAGAGTCTTGCTCGCGACGCAGGATGATCCAAATTACTCAGACGACAGGTCCATCGGTCCGAGTACTTGGGTGTCATTTTTGAGGCACTTGTCCCCGAATTGGGCCAAGTTTAACGCACTCTCAAAGCAAATCGACTCGCAGCTTATCTGCGAATGGTCAGGCGGGAAGCATGTGTCCGCGTCCAAGACGAAGAGGAACCTACGGGTGAACTCTCAATCTTTGAGTTCGTGCTCGACACACTCGGAGAACCTTCAACTGCTTCGAGGCTACAGGAAATAGTCAGGACGCGTTGTGAGTGAGGAAGTACCAAGGAAGAATGCGATCCGGGACTCTCGCAGTCTTTTGAGAAGCCGCCGCCGAACATCCAGGAGCCTCGGGGACATAGTTCACGACGACTTTATTGAAAACAACGAAGTCGGCGAACTGTGCTCTCGTCGACATGGATGCGGGTCACCATTATCAAATAGTGAATTCTTCACGCCAACAGAGCCCAGAATGTGACTAGCTTCAGTTGTCTCGGTCTCGAAATGTTACTTCTCAGAAATTTGTAACGGGGAACAGTCATCTACGAGCTAACTAAGTCAAAGCTGATCTCCCTACCTGGAATGCGTGGGACCAAGGTTGATGTTTCAACAGCTACTGTGTCTAGAAGCGTTTTCCCTCTTCTTCAGCACTCCAAGATTTCAGCTGTCTCATCGAGCTGAGAGTGTAGCATTCACGCATCCCCCACCCGATTTACCCTTCAGAGGTCACGACCGAGTATCTCACAACAGCTGATCACAACAGGGCACCAACCACCCAGATATGTCCGACACTGTCACACGTATACGTGCTGGTTTCTGAGAGGCAGTGACTTTCTGCCTTTTATTAGTTGGCATTAAACTGGAAATGATTAGTTTCGAGCTTGTTTGGCCGCTCGTATTTGAGGAACCTCAATTGCTGCGTTCAAACCTCGAGCTAGGGAGCCCAACGCGCTCTACAAGTCGCGAAACATACGAGGACCACTTTCCCCAGACATTACCCCAAAACAAGGTCAGAATTTTCAAGGTTACACCTAAGAAATAAGGTTAACTCTAGTTTACGGAGTAGAATTGATCTCGGATGGAGTTTTCACTCAATGTACGGGGTAAAAGTCTGGGGATTGAGATCCGGTTTCCTCCGAACCCGACAACATCCGTCAAACTTCGCGTGTTCGGGCCACCAGGGGTCCTGGGGCCCCATGGTATACTACACTACATAAAAGCAATACAACTTGAAATAAATTGCGCGAGTGGCGCACTACAGTGTAGGCATGGTAACTTGGTCTAGAAAATGCTTCAGACGAATCCGACCGACGTCTGCGTGTGATCTGCAGCCTTGTCATGCAGTCGAACCCGTGGGCCACGTACAACAAAAAGTCGGAGCAGGGAAGATACCTGATGTGCAAGACACATGTACCCAGCGACCACGGTACTGATAGCGCCGGGCACATGAGCCTCCTGTTGCACTCTCCTGCAACAATGCTCCCACACTGCTGTCAGAACCTGGCGTTATTGGCTCAAGTGACCTTTGTCGATCGTGGTTGACGCTTTAGAGGTCTGGAGCAGGACCGACACCTCCAGGGCTCGCAGGGCCACAAACCTGCTCATTTTCCAAGGCGGCATGTGCGGATTATCTTGGCATGTGTCGTTGGTCGCCAGGCGTCCGTCTATTCTTTCCCGACCAGAAAGCGGCCATGTAACATAATCGTAGCCGAGCTGTCGTAGTGTATCGATCGCTGGCGACTGCAACCTCCGCATGGCCTGACCGCGTGGTTGACGAGTGCTTGGCAGCTACCCTATGGCACTACTTCGGACAAAACACGCTGGGCGAAACCGAGACTGTGGTTCATTTTGCTGCATGTGCGCTGGGCCCAATGGCCGTGGATGTGAGCCGTCATTGCTGCGCTTAGACATGTGGCGGATTCAACCTCGCTTGCATCACAAGCGAGTGATGCTCTACTAGAATGCTGCCCTGTGGGTGTCATCAGCCACCTGCTGGCAGCCACCGAACACCACGATAACAGTTCCAAGGTGTGTCGTCCCAAAAAGGCTCACCCGGGCAGAGTCGGGGGGCCAGAGTCGGGATATGGCAGACTGCATGCAGATCACCGTTGTCACCTGGCCTCGGCGGGCGGGCGCTATGGACGGACAGGCGGGCAAGGCATATCCTACTGGCTGTGGCTTGGACAAGCTCTGCGGCTCTCTTGTCTGGCGCCGGCATTCCTGGCTTCGTCGGAAGCTGACGTGGCCAATAGAAGCAGCACCGCGGAACGGCAAGGAATGGAAAAGGGGGGGGGGGGTGGTCGAGCAACCACACCATCCACCGCCCGGACACACCGCTGCATCTGCAGGATCCGTAAACGGGATATAAATCATGGCAGTTGCATTGTCCCCAGATCTGGGGCCGCGGCACGGCGATGGCATTGCGTGCGCCGGTTGCCAGGGTAGATAGATGGTGTACAACAGAACAGAACAGGTGAGGCAAGTCAGCGCGGTGCGCCTGGGAAGATCCCAATGGATGCGGTACCTTGTTCGAAACCAAGGCCGAGTGTCATCGAGTCTGTGCTGTGCCCACCAACAAAAACGATCGCCGCGTTCCATCAGGAGCCTGGGACATAGCCGAACAGAAGTGACCGACACCGCCGTTGGGTCCCTCGGCTCGTCAGATCTGTCGTTGGATTCTGGGATGTGCGTCACCGAGGGCCCGGTCGCGAGTGATTCTGATGTCAAAAGCCAGGGCCGTTTACGAGAAGAGAATTGGCAACAGAGTGGGCAGTTTCTGGCCCGGGCGGTAGACGGGTTGAGAGCGCGAAACAGGCGAGCAGGCCAGGGTGAGATGTTCTCGACTTTGGAAAATGTGCCGACGGAATTGGTGAGCCCCACCGGCCGGCCAACTCCTGCGCTCGGAGTTTGGCCGACAACGGGCGCGTCGCCTCCCAGGATATTCCATAGCGGGTGGGTTCGAATTTTCTCGCTGACCCTCGCCTGGTGCTCGCTGTTCCCACTGCCGCCCCCACAGAATCTAGATGGGAGTCTGGAGTTCCTCCACCAGGGCGCAACATGCCCCGGGCGCTGGTCGCAAGGGCTGGCCAACCATGTGCGAAAGTGACTGCGAGGATGGAGACGCAGCGGTCCCGGCTGGACGGTGTGGGGGGGAGACAAGCATTGCTTGGCCTGCCTTGGCCCCGCCGTGGCAAGGCCGCAGGCACCTCGGCATGCCTCGAGCCCTGACGAGCCCTGACGATTACAGGCACTGATCAGCCGCTGCTCGACAGGCAATCCCTATTGTGGGGAGACAAGACCTGGGGAACTTTTACGGATTACTGCGTGTGCTAACAAAGGTGGTCGGCTGGACCTGACTGTTTCTGGGTGGATTCCGCTGACATATAGCTTGCCTGATCCTGGCTGCTTGAGTGGCCCTGGCCTGTTTGGAAAAATGACGCGGGCCTCTCTGCAACCGAGCTCGGCAGTATTCCTATCCTGCCGTCACGAGCACCACTCACCACACTCACTCACCTACACTACTGCGTGACACTTTGGTAAACATATCTCACTGTAATTACTAAACTATGTATCAATGTATCACGTACACCAGGTACCCTGAGTACGTACCTACCTCAGGATATACATAATCCCAATGGCAAGATCCACAATAATACTATGGCAGACACACACACACGCCAGGGTCCAACAGATCCCACCTCGTGTCGTCGACTGTTTTTTATAAAGACCAATTCCGTCCGCTCTTTCCTCTTGAAAAAAAAAAGGCCCCTCCCCCTTTGCCTCCTTCATGCCTGGTCTCGCTCCTCGACGCCTTTCCAGTCATCGGCCCTGATACAAGCAACAAAAAACAACGAGGTTGCTCTTTCCCTTGACTGTCGCAAGGAGCACCACCACAACCTTGGAAATTCACCCGTCCGATCTCAACCTTCCGTTTGGTGGGCTGGTTGTTTGTTTGTATTCATCGGACCTTTTCTCACCAGAAGCCAGACTGAAGCAAGAAGTATAAACCCCCAAGTAATCGACACAACAAACTACACATAAATCATAAGAAAGAAAAAGGCAATATGGTTCTCGAAAAAGACACAGAGCAGGCAGTCCCCTCGGGGTCTGTAACGCCACCTGCCGACGTCGCCAGCTCAGATGGCAGCGCAACCGCAGGGCGACCGGTCAAGTTCATGGGCGCCATGGGCCACTCGCTCACGGTGCTGCAGACCGCCCTGATCGTGATGCCCTCCTTCATCTGTTTCGGATACAACCAGGCGGGGCTGGGTGGCCTGATCACCATGGAGGACTGGACAAAGACCTTCCCCCAGATCGACACCATCAACTTCACCGGGAGCGAGAAGAGCGCCCACTCGACCCTCCAGGGCTTCGTCGTCGCCACCTTTGTCATCGGTGCCCTGTTCGGCGCCCTGTCGTGTTCCTGGGCTGGCGATAAGTTCGGCCGCCGTAACGTCATCTTCTTCGCCGGTGTCGTCTCGCTCATCGGTATCATCCTCGAGGCGTCCTCATTCCACCTCGCACAGCTCATCGTCGGCCGCATCCTCGTCGGCTTCGGCGTCGGTCAGCTCAGTTCCATCGTCCCCGTCTGGCAGAGCGAGACAGCCGGCGCCAGCAACCGTGGTCGCCACGTCGTCATTGACGGCCTCTTCATCTGCGTCGGTTACACGCTCGAGTCCTGGATCAACCTCGGTTTCTTCGAGTTCAAGACCGGTCCCGTCACCTGGCGCCCGCCCATTGCCATCGCTGTCGTCTTCTCGGCCGTCATCATTGCCTTCATCTATTTCCTGCCCGAGTCGCCCCGGTGGCTCGTCATGAAGAACAAGACAGAGGAGGCCCGCCGTGTCATTGCTGCCTTCAGGGCCAAGCCCCTGGACGCCATCGAGGTCCAGACCGAGCTCCAGGGGATCGAGTACTCGCTCGAGGAGAAGACCGGAAGGAAGGTTAAAATGACAGACATGCTCTCTATGGGAGAGGACAAGCTGCTTTACCGGTTCGGCCTTTGCATGCTGCTGCAGTTTTACCAGCAGATGTCGTAAGTATTCTCCTCCCAGGCCGCGGCCTCCCTGTCCCGCGTAATGTGACTCCTTGCTGACTTTGACGATCTCAGGGGTACCAACCTCATCTCTGTGTACGCAACCATCATTTTCCAGTCCAACCTGGGCATGTCCTCCGAGAACGCCCGCGCCCTTACTGGCGGCGCGCTGACCTGGAAGTTCCTGTCGTCCTTCATCGCCTTCTTCACCATCGACCGCCTCGGACGCCGCGCCGTCTTCATGATCTCCGGGTGCGGCATGTGCGCCTGCATGATCGCCCTGGCCATCTGCACGTCCATGGGCTCCGAGAACCAGGCGGCCCAGATCGCCGCCGGTGTCTTCATCTACCTCTTCAACACCTTCGTGCCCATCGGATTCCTCGGCGCCAACTTCCTGTACTGTACCGAGGTTGCGCCCATTCGCCTGCGTATGGCCATGTCCTCGATCTCCACGGCCAACCACTGGCTCTGGTGAGTCCAAAACTCCCATACATCTTGATCCTTGTATATGAATTAGTTCTAACAGGTGCAATAGGAACTTTGTCATCGTCATGATAACCCCAGTTGCGATTGATACCATCGGATGGCAGTACTATATCGTATTTGCCGTCATTGGCTTCTGCATCCCCGTCACCGTCTACTTGTTCTATCCCGAGACAATGGGCCGCAACCTCGAGGAGATCGACATGATGTTCAAGGACTCGCCATCCATCTGGGCCACCGTCAAGTTCGCCCAGAACAGGCCCATCGGAATGCCGACAGAGTTCGTTCAGGACAAGTCGAAGCATGGCCCAGATCATGTTGAATAGACAGAGGTCTTTGTGCATTCGCGGCGTTTTCCTTTTGGGTCAGTTTTTTACATAGAGAGCACACACACACGAATGAATGTGGAAAGAATTGCATGCATAGGATAGGCACTTTGGGCTTTTGACACCATCTGAGATACCTGTCAAGCAGTATGATACACACGATCGGCACGGGCCGCACGGGCTTGTCGATGTTCTATAGACAAAAAAAGAATTATTTAGAAAGAGAGCACCAAAGAAGCTAGCTTGCTTCCCAGATGGTGCAATACCAACGCCCGGTCCACAACACAACGCAACAAACATGTCCCACCCCCCTTTATCCCTGTGACACCCTAGGATTCGTCTCCCAGCCCATGCCCGAGATGGCCGACATCCGAGGATAAGGCATCCCGCTCCCCGTCGAGCTCAACGGGCTCACTTCCTCGTTGACACTAAGCCCACCGCGGCTCGAACTCGCCAGGTCCCGCTGCGGGTGCGGAGGAGGCTCTTCATGCTCAAACCCTCGTCCTTGCCCCTGCCCCTGCCCCCGATCACCGTCCGCATCTCGCCCCGGCACCTGCAGAGTCGGGTTTGGTGTCCACTGCGGCGGCTTGTGGACCTGGACCACGGGGACCTGGTATGTGTGCTGCCCACGGTCCTCATACGGGCTACCGAGGCCCTCGTAGCGCTGCCACACAGGTGCCGGGCCCGGTGCTGGCACCGGTGGTGGTGACGACAATCGCGTATCGTGGGCCCCGTTGTAGTGATAAGAATAGCCCACCCCTTCCTGGCGTCCGGGCCAGCTGTCGACGAAGCTAACCTGGTTATCGTCGTACGAAGACACTCGGCCGGCAGCACGCCAGGCCGCAGCTCGGGTCCCGGTCCACGCGCCTGCGCTCACGCCCGTGCCCCATTCCGACCAGGGGCTGCTTGCTCTTTGCGGGGGTCCGCGGCGGTAGCCACTCCCTTGCTGCGCTGAGTGGTGATGATTGTCATCATGAAAGGCGGCGGCAGAGGCTGGAGGGGCGAAGTCGGCGGCGCTCACGGGCGCCATCTCCGGGGCGTTGAAGTCGAATGGCGGCGCCTGCGCGCACCGGAGGCGCCTCTGCCGTCGGTAGATGAATGCCGTGAGGAGTGCGACCGCGAGGACGACGAGCGGGATGCCCAGGCCGAGGCCGAGCTTGGTGGCCAGGGAGGACGTTGTGGCCTCTGAAGAGGAGGCTTCGGATGATGCTCCGTCTGGGAAGATGGGGATGACTGTGGGCACTGAGGGTGAGATGCTGGATGTTGATGAGGATAAAGGTGAAGAGTGTGTTAGGGAGGATGCTATGATTGATATGGTTGTTGTTATTGGTGTCTCTGTAGATAGCATGCTTGAAGTCGAGCTTGGCTCGGACTGTGATGTTGCCATCCATTCCGAGGGCTTCCCTGTACTTCTCGCAGTCGTCTCCGACTGAGGTCCGCTCCAAGTCGACGGCGTCACGGGGGTGGTGACCGGGACCGACCCTGAGGATGAGCTGGTCCTCAACCAAGAACTATATCCTGGAAACATCTCAGATGAACCTGCCTCCGTCGTTATGATATCCTGAGAAACCGTCTTCGAAGCGTGATGGAGACGCACTCCTTTCCCCCTAACTTGAGACGCAGTTGTTTCTGGGAGAGGGGCTGCCCTCCTTCCGAGGATAGTCTGGGCCTCTGCTTCTCCGAGAGTAAGGCCGGCGACGTTACTCGAGCAGATGCAGCCTCCCGGCCCGTTACCGCCTGCGCAACGAGACTGCTCACCTCGGCCGTCACCGACTGGGTCACATTCTGTTTCCCCTGTCGCATCTTCCGAGTCTAGTGTAACTGCACGTCAGAACAGGACTGCCTCGACTACCTATACCGCTCGAAGAGGGATTACAGCAAGGGAGTTGGGCAGTCTTACCCAAGCAATTACTGCCACAAGAATCCCCGTTCCACCGCGGATCTGTGCAAGCGTCCCTTGAAACCGTCCCCGGCGCCAAATCAGCTTGCTCGAGAGACGACTTAGTCAAGATGCACAACGGGGTGACCGAGCAGGTGTACCCAGATGGACAGCAAGACGACACAGGCGAATTCACGTCGCATGCGTGATACCCCTCAGCCAAGTCGCCATTCGCGAAGTAGCAAGGTGGTGAACCCGCCTCGTCGACGGCATCCAGAGCAGTCGAGGAGGGCCGAGGGAGACGAGAAGAAGACTTCATGCCAAAGAGGAGGCCCGACCGACCATCTGAGGCCGGTTCGAACACAAACAGGTAGAATAGGCCAGGCGCTTGTCTGGAGAAGAGTCGAATGCCACCAGCTGGATTGAGTCCATGTCTGCGACGACGGCGACTCCGAGATGCCTCGTCTTGGAGGGTGGCAAATGCATTCCATATAAATCAGAACGGATTATTAGCCCACTATACCATACGCACAATGAACAACATTTTACACATTATCGACAGTCGAGGTGCGCGATTAGGGGTCGCGGTGCACGTTCTCGACAGGCTGCAGACCAGTCCCGTCGGCCCGCATCCGGCCTCCCCATCGACCGCGTGCACGGCATCCCGAGTCCCCCCCCTTCCGCGTGTGCGACATCGAACCAGGCCGGGCGGCCGGGACCACGGCCATTGTGGGGGATTTTGCGCATTGGTGCCTTGGGAGAGAACAACTCGTGCCTGCGTGTGTCACAGCACGCGTTACACTGCAAATCAGGGCGCTCTGTGGAGGGGGGGCGTTTCCTTGGTCCAGGCCGTGGCGCACTGGCAGGATTTCGAGAGGCAGCCGTGGAGTCGATTCTCTTGACGTATAGAATCGTGCGTCAAGGCCACTCTGGCGTGCAATCGACTGAGGACTACACTTCTTTGGTCCGTGAAAGAGAATGCCAAGCCCCAAGTCTCGCAGGTGAATCCGGTCACATGTGTAGCCTGCCCAGGCCCCAAAGATAGCAGACAAACCTGACACAATGACCTTTCTGATGCTGCCCACCTTGATGAATTGCCTTTCCCACCGTTACCAGAAATGCAAGACAAACGCCGCGCAATGCAACCGAACCGCCATCCAGAATTCAAACCCCCTTCTCAATCGCCCAAATACCCAACAATGATGGCAAATGACGTTCCCAACCCTGGTGTAAGTCCCAATAAAACCAAGCATCACAATCCCATGGGGTCGGTCATAGTCACCCACCGAAAGCCTTCTTCCTGGCAGAATCCCTGACAGCCCTTAACTCCCCCGCCAACCTCTGCTCCAGCTTCTCCAGTATCCACTCAGCCTCCTCCTGGCTCCCCATAAGTGGGCTCCGACTGCCAACCCAACTCCACTGCAACTTCTCCGGCTCATCTTCCATGCCGTCCTCGGCTCCTTGGCCCTGACCCTTGCCCTTCTTCTTGCTCCTCGGAACTGCCTTTTTGTGCGTGTCTGCGCTGCTCTCGTCCTCGCCGATGAGCTTCAGGTACCAGGCCCACTCGTGGAAGTCATACTTGCGTGGGGTCCGGGACTTGAGGTGCTGCGTCACTCGGCTGATTTCGTCGATCAGCAAGAGGTGGTAATCGTGGGGGTCCGTAGGTACATCTCGGGGGATCTCGGCTGATGTGCGCGGCATGGACACAGCACGGCTCATCTTGAGGGTTTGTGACCTGATATCACCTTGATCCTTCTTCGCCTTGCGTCCGTTGCTGTTCAGAGTCATGGAGCGCTCTAGGCCGAAGCTGCCGTTCTTGGACGACGGTGAGCGGCCTTGCGGCTCCTTGAAGCGCAGGTGGCCCTTGCTTGTGGGTTCAGGATCTGGTGCCGTGGGTGACCGGCGGATGTCATATGTGGACTGATTGGTATCCTCAGTGGGAGTATCACCCTCTGGGAGCGGGCTTTGCTTCTCAATTGTATCTCTGCCATCTTTGCCGTCGGCGAGTGTCTGTGTTCCATCATCACTGACTGGCACATTGCGCGTGCCTGTGTCAGTGACATTCTGAACTTCCCTGTCCAGAGTCCGCGTAGATTCGGCGCTGGCGGTGGCACCCTCGTCCTCATCGGTACCATCATCGTGCTCTTCTGCAAAGCCAAGGCCTCCCGGCGGGCTCTCCTCAATATCGCTATCCTTACCGAACACTTGACCCAAGGACAGCGGGCCTACCATCTCCCTTAACGCCCTTTTAAATCCCTTCTCGTCTGGTAGAATCGTGATAGTTCCCAACTTGTCTGTGGCCTCCCGGACAAACTTAACAACAGTGTCGCCCGCATTAGAGATGAGTACAGTCATGGTCGGCAGTGCGAGCAGAGACCATATGACGAAGAATGACTTCCCGGCGGGAGATATTGGAGTAACATCACCGTATCCGATGGTGGTCAGACTGACAAATGCGAAGTAGAAGCCGTCGAAGTAGGTCCACCCTTGATATCGAAGCTCGCACTGCTGGAAGATCGCGGCACCGACTAGCCAGAGAATCAGCCACACGGTTGTCGAGATGCACATTGCCATCCATCGCCTTCGATGCTCTGCTCGCGTCTGTATCTTCCTCATCAGCTCAAACTCTCTCTTTCGGCGCTGATACTCGGTAAAGCTGGTGTTGCTCCTCTCCGGGTAATCATCGTCGTCTCCATCATCTGTGACGGGGATGAGTATGTCATCTTTGCCACGGCGCACCATCCGCCTCAGTGTTCTCTTGCGCTTCTTTTCCATCAACCTTGCGCTCAGTTGGCGCTGACCACGTTCTAGCACAAGGCTGCGGATGGAGCCAACGACCAGACCAAGGCTGATGACGCCAATTAAGGCATATGGAAAGAGGAGTGCGCGCCCTAGCGGAGTTGCTGCGGAGAAGTCACCAAATCCGACAGTGAAGAGTGTAACGTCGGCCCAATACACCGCATCTAGGTATGGCCAGCCCTCGATTGTGGAGAAGACCAGAGCGCCGACAAGAAGATACATGAGAAACATGATAGTCTGAAGCATGAGGGTGCGCTGACTGTTGGTCAACTGGAAGTCTTTGGAATAATGACCCTTCATTGCTCCCCAAAAGGTCACCACCATGAGCGAAGAGCAGACAAAGTAGAGACAAGCAGCGTAAATGCCATAGTAGAAAGCCTGCGACCAAATATAGAGTTCTTGAGGCTGTTCCACAAGCGGGCCAGCAGCTGTTGCGTTGAGTGCCACAAGGCAAATTGAGGATATATACCTGTACGCACTGCATTAGAGACTTGATGTGTTCCTGGCATGATGACGCGAACACTTGTGGGAGGGAACCTCTTACCAGGTCACTATAGTAATTGGCTGTGCTATTGAGAACCTGATCTTCCTGGCCATGTTGAGCAGGAGAACCAGGTTCGCAATGACAGCCATGACCACTTGGATGGCGTTTATGACCGTGAGCCTTGGGGGGGATCAGCTGATGTCTGAATGCGACAAAGTGGACAGGACAACACACCAGATTGGGTCGGTGACAAACTGAGCCTTGTCGAGGTCAGATCCCGGAGGAAACTTCTGCCTCCAGGGCCGAACCAAGGCGCATATACTGAATGCATTGGCGACAGGCCCGAGTGTTCCAGCGATGAGCGGAAATGCGGAGCTGGCAAACCACCACCGGCTTGGATCCAGATGAGCCTCGTTATTGTGGATGGGGTTGCCTCCTGGCGATTGCTGCGGCTTGTCCTGATGATTTGTTGTTGCCTGTGACTCTTGGCTGTCAAAGGCCTCGACGTGGTCCTCGACCCGGTCACCACTGTCGGCCATCATCTTGGCCTCGGATCTGGCTGTGCGAGCCGGGCGCCTTGTCTTGCCGCCACGAGGTGAGTCTTGCCGTCACGAAGTGAGCGCCTGAGTGCGGTCCAAAGGCCTTGTCACCAGGATGACCGCCGACGGCATCACTGATGCGCGTATTGCATGCGATTTCTATGCCGGAGCGGAGGAGACACGCGACCTGGGCTGGGGGAACTCGGCAAGAGGACGGTGAAAGGGGTGACAATATTGACAGAGCCTTAGTCAGTTCCTCTTGGCAGGTTGATGGTTTTGAACCTTAATGTATGGCTTTGATCCCTGATCGCATGCTTTAGTGAGCCAAGCATGCAAATGCCATTTAAGGCCAGAGAAGTGTGTAGAGATCACCATGGGAAAATCGGGGCCGGGAAAGTCAGTCATTGTTCTCGTAATGCAGGCCCAAGGCGATGGCGCTGCCAGGAAATTGGCAGTGATCGAGAAACAGTCCTTATCTTTCTACACAGTAGCGCAGGAAATGACGTCGCGAGACCGTTCATGCGGACTGGCAACCAGTACGCACTTAAGCAGTGCAGTGTTAGTGAGCAATGCTTGGGGAATTTGGGGTGAGGGCAGCAGCAGTTGCCCATCACGAAGCACAGGGGCCCCTTGCCCAGCCGCCAGATGCAGGTCAGCCCCATGACCGAGAGCCCCATGACAGCCCCATGCTGCTGCCATCTCACAGGCTACCACAGTGAGACTAGCCCTGCCTTGGCCACACTGCCTGAAGTGGACCCTCACTAAGATCGTCCCCCCCACAAAGCTTGTCTGGTCTCTCGGTCGTACGCAACTCGCATCCATTCAGACACACGCGACTCCAGGCCCACGCTTGATTGCATTGTTCCCGCCAACTTTGATGCTCGCGACTATAACCTCAGTCTCCCAGTCTCGTGGAATTTTCCGCGTACGATACCACCACCTAAGGCATCACGTGCGCGAGGAAAGTCGGTTGAAAGACCATGCCAGTATGGCCTTTGTCGCCAATATGTCTCACCAGGTCCTCTCTCAATACTGTACGGCTGTCTGGCATCAGGAGCCTCAGTAGTACAGCTAGACTCAGCACACCTCTCACCGACCACTTCCAGGTCCCCTGCGCCTCGGCTGGCCATGTCATCGTCAGGTCTGCCAGCTTGTCTTGTTTCTCTCGTCCTCTCTTCGCCTTCTCGCTCGTCCCGCACTGACATGGTCTCAGCCTCCACAATGTCATGAAACACCCAGTATCATACCCTCTCATCATCAACTTGCCGTCTTTCCCGGTCCAGAATATCGAAAATGTAGACAGTTACCTCCCAAGCTTCCTTCACCGCTTCCCCAGCGCTACTATCCACTACCGCTGGGCCAGCTCCCCAGGCACTCACGCACCCCGCGACGAGGACAATGATTCTGCCACCGAAGCTGCGTCGGCAGAGCTCCTGTCCCGATCAACTCCTCTTCACTGGCCCACGCCCATCCATGATACTCTGTTTGCCTACGACTTCCTTATTCGACACCTCTCACCACCCCCCGATCACACTACCGGGACCGTGTTACGGCGTCGCCCTGTCTATGTCTACGGCTCATACCTAGGTGCCAGCTTGGCCTCATCACTCGCCCTAACCGAGTCTCACACACACCAGCCGATGGCCATACGGGGCTTGTTGGCGTTCAATGGCATCTTCAACTGGACCACCCTTCTCCCGGACCACCCCAACAACAAGTTCATACTGGACGAGCTGCCTGAAGTGGACGGTTTGGACGGGAATGACAAGGAACTCCACTTCGTGAAAGATCTGCTGCCGTCACATTTTGACCAGCCCGCCAACCTCTTTGACCCCTTCGTGAGCCCGGTGCTGTTGTTCCATACAGCAGGCATGCTAGTCCCCACGAGCTTCACAGAGAGATCATCACCGAATATGTCCCAGGGGTTCGTTGAAGCTGTGAACCAGCTCTCCGCGCATAGCAGTACACCCGGCGCTGAATACCCATACGACCAGGCCTACGTTTACTCCGACCCCGAGGACCCCCCGCCACCAACACCCTACGAAATAGAAATGGACACAGAAACCGAGGACACAAACACAGACACCAGCTCCTCCGCCGACAGCAACCTCGCGCCTAGCACCAAGCCCCCGCGCAGGGGCTACGTGACCTTCCCCCCGCGCGCATCCTCCCTCAAGATACCAGATACCCTGCTCATGCACACCACCCCGCCGCCGGGCCCGACCTTCCCAGGCTCGGTCCAGGGCCAGAGGAGGCGCCTCGCGCTGTGGAAGCGGCTCAAGGCGGCTGAGAACAGCTTCGGCACCCAGGCCCTGGGGCTGGCCGGCCTAATGCGCCGGAGCGTCAACCTGTACGAGCTGCGTGAGCGCGCCAAGTGGGACGTCGAGTTTACCGGCTGGGACACCGAGGCCATGAGGAGGGTGCAGGTCCACGACGTCGGAGCCGCTGCGCACGGACAAGATGGCTTTGGCCTTGGCCAAAGGGGGGAGGAAATTGCTGCTCGCTGGCTGGGGATCAGATTAGGGTGATGGAGAGGGACAGGTGTTGGAATTCGATGGTTAAGTAGATACCTGTACATATACGCTCGAGCCGAGAAGGCGGACCACACTCCGCCCATTCTACCGGATCCGTGTGATGCTATTTTCTTCGTCACATTGTGAGCATATTTTCAATAAAAGGCGTGAATACATCGAAACCACGTCTCTAGCCATAACGCACGACAATTGAAAGCCATCGGCACGATGGTCTTTTGTGGGTATCAAAATACATATCAGTGAAACATCTACGTTGATTTTCATGACGCAGTACCGCAGAACCAAACCCCATATTCACTCGATCAGAGACCCGTCTTCATCCATGTACATCTCCTCCGTTACATCACTGGTGACATCGTCTAGATCAGTATCCTCACTGCCATCTTGGCGGATTTCCGCCTCCTTACGCACGTCTTCTCGGCCAGCAGGCTCTTCGGCTGTCGCTACATCAGCGCCAGCTGTGCCGTCAAGGACAGCTCCAGGATCTCCACTCAGCCCGAAGTTGCCAGGGTCGACATCTTCTTGTACAGGTCTGATGACGGCCTCAGAACTAGATGCCATTGCCCCGGTTCCTTCCATTGATGGAGAAGGGTCCTGTAAAGCCGGCTCAACCTCGAAACCGCCTGGCTCTGCCGTCTGTGTGTGGTCTTGTACGTTGAGATCGTTAGGTTGTGTCTCCACCGCTGGTGCTACGAGATCCTGTTCGTCTTCCGCCTCGTCGTCATCGCTTTCAAGCACGCGTCTCCTAACACGATGCCTGCGAGGAATGGCTATGTGGCCTTCAGGCGTCCTCACTGAATGATGGTCGAGGCCGGATTCTACCGCCTTGCCCTTGCCCTTGCCCTTGACATCGACGTTGGCATCATCAGGCTCAAAACCACCGGTTTCAAAACCACCTGGCTCGAAACCCTCTGGCTCAAATCCACCTGGCTCAAACCCGCCCGGCTCAAAGCCACCCGCTTCGCGGTAATCAGGTTCGAAACCCCCAGCATAATAATGTGGATCGTCATCATCCATCTCCTCATCCTCGTCCGCAGCGAGATCTTCCAATGGGATGGACTCATCAAATACATCCTCGTCGCCAAAAACGCTCTTCCGGATCCGCATACCCCTCAATAGTCTCTTCCAGGTGGCCAAAGCCCTCCTGCTTCTCTTCTCCTCCTCCAACATCGCCTCAAGATCCTCAAACCCATCGATGACAGCCCTTACGCCCTCCTCCGCCTCGGCCGGGACGACAACCCCGTTGTACACGGCCGTGCCCTTGCGGCCCCTCCAGTCGAACCCTGTCAGAGCGGGCGCATAATCCACGCCCAAGATGTGGGCGGCGTGTCCCGCGCGCGGGTGGGAGATATGCGCGCCCCCGGCGGGTATCATGCTAGGCACATAGAGGTCAAGGTTTCCGAACTTGTTCTTGGGGATGCGTCCGGCGACCACGGGTGGCGGGACGTAGAGCGACGTCTGGTCGAAGGTGAAGATCGGAATTCCCTTTGACGGGGTAGGCCCAAGGACGGGGTCATCACTGCTGCTGCTGTCATCCTGATCGTCATCAGCCGCCCTCCTGGCCCTTCTCTGCGGTCTGTTGCGCCTCGGCAGGACTCTGACCGGTTCCTCCCCGGGCTCGATCTCCCTGCCCAAGCGGTACCACTTGTCCACGCTCTTCGCAGCGCGCACATCCCGCCGCCGGTAAATGTTTTCCAGTGGGCCTTTGCTGCCTGCCCCGACCTTGCCGACGACTGGCGCTTCCGGCGCAAGGACCTCATGTCGCCGCATGTGCCGCTCGAGCGCATACACGGGATGATTCTTGAAGTCTGCCACATTGCGCGGCATGGGCTCTCTTGCCTCCAGGCCGCTGAGCTCGTTGTTCTCGATCTGGTCCAGATCGCTCCGCGCTCCAGGCTGCTTATAGCGGCGCATGACTTTGCGCCACCACTTCTCCCCGCTGTCCTCGGGAATCAACGGACCATCGATACGCATACGTCGCGTTTTGGCACTGTATGCCTTGGAGTATCGTCGCGTGACGTCTTTTGCGGAGCCATCCTCTTCGAAGGCAATGGCATAGGTGAGACAATTCCCACGGTCCGCGGCCGGTGGTTCAAGTTTGTTGGCGCGGAACAACGTGTAGGTAACAAGGGCGTCTACGGGCTGCCATTTCTGATGGGCTGCGTCAAGGACCTCGATCCAGTACACGGGAAAATCAGACTCGCGCAGGGTTGGATGTTGCCTCGATGGAGTTCGGGGCGTAACAGTTGCTAGAGGCGCGGAAATCTCTGGAACGACATAGGCTGCAGCATTTGGATGGCCAAGGCGGGCACGAGGGGATGGGATCGCGGCAGATGCAGGCAGGTCTGCTCGTGTAGCGTCCGCCCTGGCCGGAGATGGTCTGGAAGGTGTTTTTGCCTGGCGAGATTTTGGCATTGTAGGGCCACCGGTGGCAAATGACAGAGGTTGCAACGAGCAGACAAGGCGAGTCTCAACACCCGCAGCTCTCAGCAGCGCGCAGAAAAGTTGAGCGCCGACGTCTCTCGAGCCACTCATGCGCTTGGCAGCCTTGCGGAAGTCGGCCTTTTCCAGACAAGAGTCAATCTCATCCGGTAGTCCATACTGTGGCGTTGGTCAGCATTACTGGTGTGATGCGATTACGACAGAACAGGCGCGCACAGACATTTTCCAATTGTTTCTCGTCCTCAGCCCATAGAGCCCTTCGCAGACCGATTTCTGTAATTGCAAACCTCTGCTGAAATTTCTCCATGATCATCTGCAGGCCTTTCTTTAGAGACTCGGTCTGGCCAAACTGGGTCAAATGTGGCTCTGGATTCAGCCATTGCACAATCTTGGCCGTGAGTAGAGGCCTCAGGTTTTCTTGGACCACTGGGTCATTGCACCAGTGATTTCTCTTCTCGACATGGGCTAGCAAGCACAGTATGTGTGCTTTATGTATCTCTACACGACGCTCCTTCTCCTCCTTGGTAATAGGTTTTCTGCGGTCCGCAGGGCGCCTGGACGGAGTCAGGGCCTCCTTGGCTGCAGTGAGGTTGAGCTCAAGTGTTCCCTTCTGTTCAGGGGCCTGCTCGCTATTGGCGAACACCGCGCCGAAATCGACATCCTCAAAGTGGGCGTCATCTTCAGACTCTTCATCACTCGAGTCGCGATAGGTGGTCTGCACGGTCGGCTTCGGTATATCGACGTCTTCAAACTCGATGTCTTCGTCTTCTTCTTCGCTCTCATGCTCTTCGACAGAGGACGCGTTATTCGCTCGATCACTTGGGGAGCCGACGATCACATTTCCACCGGCCTTTTGATCCAGAGACGCGGAGCTCTCTGGGGCAGCCTGTCGACCAGTGCGCCGTCTCTTCAAGGGTCGCTCGGGCTCGTCTGACGTCATGCGATTCGGCAATGCCCCAGAATCGCGCAGCATCTGCTTATAGACGCCAGGAACGAGGGCCTCGCTGTCGGCCCGGTTCGCTGAGGATCGAGTACTGCTGGTAGTTTGAGGTGATGCGCGAGTGGCTCTCCGTGTAGCTTCGGCTCGGCGGGCGATGCCTGTGGAGGCTGCCCCTCGACGTCTAGCCATCGCGTCGGCGCGGGGATGTTTCGCAAGCAGGCTAGAGCGAAGGGGTGATCAGTCACCCTGAGAGGCAAACATGAGCAAGAACTGTATAAGAGCACTCCATAATTGCGCCAGTAGGTAGCCGCCTCGTCACGGCCAAGCATCAGCACGGTGTGTTGAGTGCAACAGAGGAACCGACCCGTACTTCATCGGCACGCCTCGCGTCAGCACGTGGGCAGCCATTTCGATGACAAATCATGTAGGTACCTAGGTACTTGCCCATCGCTCTCGAGCCTCTCCCAGCTTGGCAATGAGGTCACACATATTCATGTACCAGTGGGTAGCCCGGCTTTGCTTCACCCACGGGTATTTACAGTTTGCTCAACCGATTCAGAGTTGAGCCTTTGTCCGTCATTTCTGGTAGGTATAGGCTTCGTCCAGTCTCGTGAAAGCCCCCCCTCCACCGCTCCACGTTCCCCCACCTTGACCACACCATGGTTCAGGCAGCTGCATAAATAGACTAGACAGACCATATCCATTTCTACACTATGTAGAAACTCTAACATTGTTTCTACGTCAGGTAACAAAGTTTCAAGCATATACCAACCACGCGTTCTGACCTATTTCGTCTTCAGGCAGCAGAATTCTGAGCACATATATCTCGGGGCTATCAGTCAGGATCCTAGGTATCGGCTATCAACGCATTGTCCAACCAATTTCACTTATTCGCATGAGACTTCTAACCTTCTACCTGACCCATCAAGTTCAATAGCAATTCAATATGGTTGTCACAGAAGCAGGATGCAGTATTGTCAAGCCAGGCATAGATGTCATGGACGACAGCACACCCGAGGGCCAGATCCTGCTCAAGATCTGGAAGGGCGTCACAAGCCAGCCGACTGGCCCGTACAGGGTGTTCTGGGGCACTGAGGTTGAGAACCCCGCCAATCTCTGGGGCTTCTTCGACTTTGCCTCTGTGGAAGAGCACGAGAAATTTGCCCAAGAGTAGGTACAACAGGATCCCTGGGAGCACCATCGTGAGCACATCGCTGACCATGTTCACTCAGGTTTGGAAAGGATATAGTCACAGACTTCCCCAAGATCCTCGGCGGTCACCATTTCACAAAGCACGTCAACCTCACGCCCTACCCACACACTGCCCTGAGGGCCCCTGTGACTGAGGTCCTCCTGATTTGGTTCCCCTCAGACATAGCCCAGGATGCCAAAGACACGGCCACCAAGCGGCTTCAGCAGTTCGCCGACGCCTGCCTGAGCGGGAACCCTGTCATTCATGCTATCAACATCGGCTGGGGCGTCGAGAATGACTTCCCAGTCCGTGACGGCGAGGAAGGTCATAAGGGGAGCCTCCTGACTGCAATGATCGGCTGGCCGAGCATCGATGATCACATGAAGTTCCGCGAGACTGATACGTTCAAAAACAACATACATCTGCTGAGAGGAATGGAGGGCGTCCTGAAGATGACCATGTTTCACATCAAGAGCCGTTTCATGGAAAATGAGACCAGGAAGGAGTAGTTCGAGGTCAGTTTGTGAGGGTTCACAGGAGACTTTGAATCATGTCTGCTCTTCTTCTGTCCACGTGAGTGGCAACCAAACTCGCGTTGGTGACCAACTATGGAAAACAAAACAAGCCCGTCGTAAAGAACCATGATTGAGTATATAGCAAAGACAAACACTGCGTCACTTAGACCGTTCTGTCAGACCGAAAATATGCCTATCCACAGAGTTGACAACACGAGTCTAACAAACAAAGCTGAAGAAGCCCTCAAACACACAATGTCAGACCAGGACCAGAAACCCAATGAGGTCCCTCCTCCGGAGGAAACGTAAGTTTATCTATCAATGACATCTCAAAGAAAACATGCGAAGCTGAACGCTGTTCATAGCACGCAGACCGCTCCCCTGCAGAAACCCAAGACAAACACAGATAAACATGCGCCCAAGAAGTAATGGGTAGTTGGCATCCGTGTCGATACTGCCTAGTGGAAGGTGTGGACTGGATGGTTGGAGAAGCAGGAAGGCATTTGTTACTTTCATCAAAGACGACACATCCACACCACAACACAAAGACAAAGTCAAAGGGATATGGTCTCGTATAGCATTCTGGCTGGAGCAGTATGCTACCATCAATGACAGACACATTTCTGAAGAGAGGCAATCACATTTGCATGTGAATTCCTGAGATTGAACGAGTCCTAGAAGATTCTATGCAAAATGTGCAGTACTGGAATTTCTATGGACGCCGCGGGCATGCCATTTGCAGTATTAAGTCCTTCCGGCGATGTGGAAGGACACACCCGGCCCACAGCCACGCCCTAGCCGTCTAGCTCTATCCGTGCAATGCTATGTGCAATGCAATGCCATATCCATGCGATCCATGCTCGCTATCGTTATGTCGTCCCGTAAAAATACCCACAATGTACCTGTTTTCCTTTCCTATTTGTACATTCTAATGCTACATGTACAGGAACACCCAGGTTGCCATATTGTCCGAATGCTCTTCGTGAGCCTCTTCATTCAGTCAACCTGCCCCAGCGTCATCGATGTCGCAGCAGAGTCAGGTCGTATCATTTGTGCACAATGGCAAAGGTTGGCCCCTGGCTCACACGTCTAAAAAGCCGATTTCGCTGGTATGTGCTGAGAATCGTACTTCTCATACCATGGAGCTGACCAACCCGGCCAAGGGCTTCAGACAGGTCGCATCTCTCTTAACGCCCCACGTCCCACTTCGTGGTCTGTGACTTGGCCACACTCCCTGCCGTCGGATCACAGGAGAGCCTCGCCTCAGTACGTGGCCCCAACCCAGTCGAGGAGGGCGACCAAAGCCCTCACGGTCCATGCTCCAAAGCTGTAGATCCCCACGACCGCCGTGACCATCGACACGGCTACCCTGGCCACCACGATGCTGAACATGCAGACAGCAGCAACAGTTGCACGCAGGGCAAACCCACAGCTTACGCCCAGAACGCCGCCAAACCGCAGCTCGTCAAACCCGACAGCGTGCGACGTGGCCAGCCCGACCTTCGCGATGCCACGCTGCAGCAGCTCGCGCCTCCGCAGGCGCGTCGCCTTGGTGTCAGCTGTGGCGGTGGCAACAGACGAGGTCTTGGGCGCAGCCGAAGGGGTGGTTGAGCAGGTCGCGGGGCCGCCTAGTAGTCAATGCCCACCGCCGGCACCGGAGCTCGACAGAGAGAGCAGCTTCCGATTTTTCTTAATAACCTGGTTCAGGCTCTTCTCCATCTTCTCGGCCTCTTTTTTTGCGAGCGCAAACGCCTGCTCCATGTCCTCGACGCTCATCATCGGGAAGTTGGCTAGCGCGCTCGAGGACGCGCCCACGTTGCCGCTTTTGCTTGCCACGGACGACGCCAGCGACGGCATTGACGGTGTCGCCGTCATGGTGTTCGCCATGCCCGAAAACTCATCTGCCGGGTCGAGCTTCGCCAAGCTTGAGCCCGTGGACTGGCCTGTGAGCTCCGCGGCCAGTGCGGCAGTGGACGATGGAGAGCCAGAAGATGCGAAGTTGAGAATCAGCGGAGCAAGCGAATTGAGTGCGTTGGTTGCATTGGCGAGGTCCTGCTTAGACAAAGGCGGAGTCTGAGGGGAATTGTTGCTCTGGCCTGGGCCAGATGAAGCGTTGGAGTGCTTGGGATCAGTGACGGCCGCCAGCGTGTTGAGATTTGCCGTGCCCAGATTCAACCGTGGTAGTATCGATTGGTTGATGTTGGCGAGGGCCTCCTCTCGGGTCATCTTCTGCATTGGGTCAGAAACCGCGGGTAGGCGCATACCGTCAGCTGTGGCATTTGCTGGCCCTTGAGGGAAGTAACTTGGCGTGCCATTGGCGACCGCACGGCCCTTGATCACGCTAAAGCCATTGCCAGCCTCGTGACGTGAGTGGACATATGTTGCGGGATCGCCAACCTTCGCAGCGAGTTCCGCCAGCAGTTCAAGATAGCGCTGCTCCTCGGCCGGAGTGAGGTTGCGCACGCAGTTGCCATTAGGTGTGAGCAAAACGCGCGAGCCGTCGATGATCTTGTGCACGGGCTTGCCAGAGAGCAGGGCCTGTTGGTCCTCCTCACTGAGCATCGACTTGATCTCGGTCAAGCCGTCCTTGGGCACGACTGGCGTGTACTGCTCAGAGCGGTGAGAGGTGCTCGTGATGCCCTTCAAAAGACCAAGTGCGTCAACGTCGGTAATCCAGCCGGACGACGCGAGCTCATGGAGTATGGCTGCCGGAGGAGGTATCGGCCTGTCGGTCACTGGCTTCGAGGCCTCGCCATTGGCAGAGATACTGCCTTCCTTTCGCCTTGATCGAGGAAGCAGCGGCTCCTCCAAG
The DNA here is from genome assembly GCA_014872975.1 of Diaporthe citriasiana. NCBI lineage: Eukaryota > Fungi > Ascomycota > Sordariomycetes > Diaporthales > Diaporthaceae > Diaporthe > Diaporthe citriasiana. Next base: position 169,271 of record JADAZS010000083.1, read on the forward strand.
CTCATAGACTCGTTGACGGCCTGGCGATAAGTGGACACTTTCTCTTCGGCCGCAAGCTTACCCTCCTTTTCAACAGGCTTTTCTGTCGGGCCGGGTGACTGGGGGCGACTCTCTACTGGCGGAGTCACATCCTTATCCTTGGGCACTGTCTGCTTCGGCTCCTTCTTCTGCTTCTTCTTGCGCCCCACGATGGGCGCAATCACGACTTCTGGTTCAGGCTTCGTCTGGACCGCTATCGCAGCGGCTTCTTTCTTCGTCGCATCCTTTCTTGCTTTACGCTGCTGACTCTTAGTTGTGTTTCGAACGGCAGCTGAGCCGACTCGCGAAGGACCAGGTGGTGGAGAATTTGTCCGAGAAGCAGATGCCGACGCGGATAGAATCGACGCAGTATCTGAGACCTCAGCACTGCCTGGAGTTTCTGGCCGCTGTAGAGTGCTGAAAGCATGACGGAGCGACGCAGGCGCCGCAGTCCCGGCAGACATGGATGGAGGTGTCTCTGCTTTTGGAGTCGAGACGACTCGCAAAGTTTTGGGCACCCTGGTAGCAGGCGAGGACACAGAGACCGAGCCTGGAGTTGGCAAGGCTGGAAACGCGGAGTCATCCGCCTTCTCCACTGCCGACGTTGCAGTGGATGGGGGATTGGACTTTGCCGCAGCTGCTTTCGTCGCGGCCGCAATGTTCAAAACGCCGGGCACAACTTTCCTCTCAGCCTTCTTCTCCACCTTCGGCGCAGATGCAAGCTGGGCGGGTGTCTCGCTTGTAGCAGACGTGGTAGCAGACTTAGGAGTCTCCCCTTGGACCTTCTTCGCGACCATCGGGGTTTTGATAGAGGGGGCCTTGGCCGGCGCGGGTGTCGAGGTACGAGAGACAGGCTTAGCGGATTCGAGAGCCGGGAAGTCCTCATCCTGAAGCACTGGTTTCTTGCCCTTGGCGGACGTGTTCGCCTGGGATGCAATCTCCGAAGACAAGCCACTGTCGAGGGCAAGCGCCTTGATGTTCTTCTTGGCCTGAGCTCCAGTGGCCGGCTCAGCTCCTTTTTTGCTCGCGGTCGCCGAGCCGGCGGCTGAAGCAGGAGACGCAGACACTGGCTTGAGCGGAATGACAGGGCTTGGTGCATTGTTAGAGAGCAGAGCCCCGGGCGGTGGGATCGCAGGTGGAGCGAGTCCTGGGGGCGCCTGTAGGGGCGTCGCAATCCGCGTAGGATGACCGTGAGCCATGTAGCCCAAGCCAGGAGGCGGGACGGCTGGAGCTGTGGGCACAGCGAACTTCTGGAAAGGATCCGCTGACCCCGAAGTACCTTCGTCAATCGGATCATCGGACACGAGAGCGTCGACGATGTTGGTTGCGTCGCTCAGGAACGGATCGTCCTCATCTATAAGAGAAGGGCAGTTAGCACATAGCTCCCCCCCTCTGTCTATAGTGAATCATATAGGGGTGAGGCAGCAAAAGGGACGCCAAGGCAGCACGACGACACCCCAAGAGTAATTATATACAGGAAGGCTCAAGGTTGGTCACGGCTTCCATCTAGGCGATCCCGGCGGATTCTTGAGAAGCAAGTGAGGCACGTTATTGTTGGCAAAGAAGATTTTCTCTATTATCCCCAAGATTTCATGCCGCATCAGCCCCGGAGTTGTGGACCGGAAACTGGGCACGTGATGTTAACGTACATAGGTGACCTTGAGGAGGACGAGATGGCTTGCCTGACGTAACCCTGAGCTCGAAAGTATGTGGAAGTTGTGTGTGGGGTGCCAATCCTGTGAGATAACGCCTTTCGAGGATAAGTCTCCTTGGAGACTGCCTTCCGACTCCTCTTGTTTTTTTTTTCCAAATGCAACGTGACGCCTTTGCAAATCCCGCCGGCCTGCGACCCGTGAGAGGCCGGCGTTTCGCGATGCTCGCTCAAAACTTAGAAAGCAGTCAAAACCGCGCAATCCATGGTCCGTCGTGCTGCCCTGTGCCCGTTCCCTTGCAAGCCGACAACGCCTGCATTATAAAGCGTACAGAATATCGTTCCAGACATTGAAATAAGGAAAAGGAAAAGGTTTCGCGAATGGCCGGTCAACATTGGGGAAAGGAAGGCGGGTGCGATGTCCCGCCTACCAACCCCGATATTGCGGCTGAGAGTTGTACAACATGGGGTTGTACCCACCTTGGGCCTGGCCTCCAAACAGCCCCGATCCGACCCCGGCATTGCTATGTTGATGATGCTGGATTCTCGCCTGCAGGATGCTTGGGTCCGCAAGATCTACTAAGCCACTCCCCCCAGAGGAGGAAGTGTTAGCGTGCCTGTGCTTCTTCCCCTTCTTCTTCTGCTTGGCACCGAGATCTTGGTATGCTCCATTGTAGAGCGCTCCCATGAAGCCGGCGGTAGCAGGAGCTGGGGTGGAGGAGGAGGAAGGTGGGTACTGGTTGGGAAATGAAGGAAATATGTACTCACGCTTGTTAGCATCATGGCCTTGGGCGACTCCACCAGCTCGGGTCCTGATAAGATTTTGAAGAACCTCGTTAGAGTCCTTCGCGCCGAATCCAGAGCTGCCAAACGCGTTGCCCTGGCCAAACATGCTTGGTGGTGTCCCCGTAGACTTGAGCCCTGGTGGTGGGCCAGGCATGGAGGACGAGGAGTAGTACTGGCCGCTCGGCTGCGAGTGGAAAGTTGAGGGCATCATGGAAGCCTGCTGTTGCGCCATGAGGCGAGGGTTCGTAGCAAGCTTCACGGCGTTGGCCGTAGGCTGATTATCGTTGGCGAAGCTGTAGCGCGATGTCTGCCGGCTATGGCCCTGTCCTTGTCCCTGGAACAGCGCTGACTGCGAGGCGTTGATACCAGGCGGCATGCTCTCCGCGAAGCTGGCCTGCGGACGCATGTAGGATTGTTGCTGCGGGGTCAAGGTACGGTTGCCGATTGTGGCAACGTTGGCTGCGCCTTGAGCGAAACTTGAGCCAACATTGGGACCAAATAAGCCCTCGGCATTGGTACGCTGAATGGGTAACTGGGCGATCGACCGGCGCTGCTCGAAGGCATGCGATTCACGGCTCTGCTCGCGCTCCTCCGGCTCACCACCTAGTGCCAAACTTCCGCTTTCGGGCTCTCCCTCGGGCTCAAGTGGCTCCACTGGCTCACTCTGCTGCTGCTCGTGCTCCCCATTAAGTTGGCGCTCCTCCTCCTCCCGCATTGCCCGTCGTCGCTCGCCTCCTCGAGGATCAAACAGGGGCGGTACGGAGTTATCGGGTGTGACAGGGCGGAGCTTGAGCTCTGCGCCACCCAAGGATTTCAAGATGCCAACAAGTGCGGTATCCCATGGGTTCTTCGGCTCTGGTGGCTCGGCAACCATAGAGTCTTTTGATGCTTCTGCGGCGGCAGGTTCGGGCTGTGCGGGCTGCGGATCCGGAACTTCCTGGGCCGATTCTTGAGGTGCAACTTCTACAGCCTCCTCGGTCGCTTCAGTTGTTGCAGGCAAGGACATGGACACGGCCGGGCTCGATGCTGCACCACTTGTTGCATGACTCCCTCGCCGGCTACGCTGCTGTTGGCTTCGGGCCCAGTTCGCCGAGGCTGGCAAAGCCGGAGCATCCCCGCTCTCTGATCCGTCTTTGCTAGAGGTGCGAACCATTGGCTGAGGTACGTGATGCGACTGTGGAGGCGGGCCCTGTTGTCGAGAGGCCGACCGGGAAGAGTTGCCGCCGCCATAGGGTCTCTGTGTCTGCATGGTGCTATTCAGCGACGAAAGGTCCTGTCTGGTATAGCTGTCTTCCTCATCACCGAGTTCGTGCAAAAACATGCATTGGCGGTTGTTGCACTGCTCGTATCGAAGCCAGGCGGAACAATACTTGGTCGTGCCGAGCTGCGCCTTGAGGATTCGTTCGCCGTTTTGAGATCCGTTCACAGCCTGGATACAGCGCTGGGCATCCTCCTTCTTCTCGAAAGTGACGTAGATTCCAAGGGACTGGTTGTGGCCGTCTTGAGTCTTTCGGTTGCTAATCGAAATCTTCTGTATGTTGCCATACTGCCCAAAAAATTGAGGTTGCCGAAGGGTCTTGAGTAGCTCGTCCTCTCGTACGGTGGGTGTCAGGCCGGTCACGTAGACGAGGTTCTTTTGGACGACGCGTATGCCGACGAGGTTCTTGCGCGCATCCTTCTCGGTATCGCGCCTCTGTATCTCTTTTTGGCCTTGCAGTTCGGCGCGTTTCTTTTTGCTTGTCTGTTGCCTGGCACGGAACTCGGCTTGCCTGTATGGTGTCAGCAAAGGACGATGATAAAAAATGTGTAGGGATTAACCAACTCTTCAGCTGTAACGGCCTTGTATTGTATTGTCTTTTCATCGTAAGGTCGTCGGCAGGCGGGGCAGAGACCGTTTATATTGTTTTTGATGTTGTGGAAGCAGAACTGGCACACCTAGATGGGAGGAAATGAGGTTAGCGAGAGGGGCCCGAGGCTGGGAGGGCCTGTTAGCTCAAGCTCACCTGGTATCCACAAGGACAAGGCCGAAAGTTCTTGTCGGAGAGGTCAAACTCCTCGATGCAGAGGGGGCTGAAGCATGTTAGCAGATGTAAGAAGCCAGGCCAGGCCTGCCGCCGGTTGCATCGTGCAGCACAGGTCGGTCGGGAAAACAAATGGGTGGTCTGGTGGAAAGGTGCTCACCAGGTCTCCTCCTCATCATCGAGGTACTGATCTTGAGGTGCCATGGCTGATAACTAGAGACACAGCAAGTGTTTGACTGCGTCGATCGTTGCTGGGGTTTGCAGGACGATGGCGTTGCGCGACGAAGCGGTCGTTTGCAGAGAGGGTGAGGATGCCAGGGCTGTCACGGTGACGAGGCAGGATGCAATGCAAGTCGGGTAAAGGTCGGCAGGGGGCCTTGAGCCAGGTCTCGAGAGGCAGTCCGAATCAGTGATTAAATGCAAATGATTAACACGGGTAAGATGGGCCCGAGTATGTGCAGCTGCAACAACGCGGCTGGAGGGGAAGAGAGGGAGGGGGCGGGTTGATATTGATGAGATGGCTGATGAAGAGGTAAAGCAGCAAGTAGGAGGTTCAGTCGTGGTTGGCATCAAAAGCCTTTCCACGCCACGGGCCAAGGTGGAAGGAGCACAGACGGTCAGAAGGGCGCTAGTGCCCAGCCAGGACTAGCCTCACCCCAGTCGCCAGGAACCAATGAGCAGGACGCAACGGAGACAGGAGGCCAGAGTACAGTGCTGTGGGTACAGTCCCTGGGAACGGTACGATGCGGTACGGTTCAGTCAGCAACGTTTCGGCCTTCAATCAAACCAACCCCTGCCGCTGGCGGCTGGGTCTGTTCTGGCTGTTGGCTGCTGCAGGCAAGATGGGGCGACTGGGCGAACAGCTTTACTATATGTATGTATGTTTGCCTGTATGTACATTGGGCTCCTGCCTCTCCGACGAACGGGTTGCCTACACCTCTACGGCAACTTTTACAACCTCATTGTTCGATTTTCAAGAGGTCACAAACGTCTCCATTGCTTTAATCTACATTAACAACACAGCAACGGAGGTAATGCAACACGTTGTTGGGTGATTAGTCTAGGTCGAAGCTGCACGTGAAAAGTCAGCTGACCCGCTGGAGCTTGCCGTCGGCTGCAGCGAATTGGCGGCGTTGCTTTAATCATCGCTCTCTCATTCTCCCAGTCTCGGCCCGTGAACGACATCACCACTCCCCAAGCTCCCGCCAGACCCAGCCCAGCCGCTCGACTCCGAGGGGCTTAATTGACTACGCCGTCAAGGTCCTTCAGACGTCAATTGACCTTTCAACGACCCCCGAACACCGTCCAGGATGGCCAGCAAGCTCTGCAGAAGCCGGGCGTTGGCCCAAGCCCTGCGACCGGCGAGGCCCTCCATCCAGAACGAAGCTGCTGCTGCGCGATGCTTCTCCGCCACCGCCCGCGCCGGCGTCGGCTCCTACGCAGTCAAGCTCCCCAAAGACGCCAAGAACTTCCGGAAGGCAGAACGACAGAATGCCGGCTCCCTCGAGGCGCCTATCGTCAACCCTGCCGATAAATACCAGTCCAAGGCCGACAACCTGCACAGATACGGCGCTTGGCTGATGGGAGCCCTACCCAAGTACATTCAACAATTCTCCGTCTGGAAGGACGAATTGACCATCTACATCTCACCGTCCGGTGTCATTCCAGTCATCTCTTTCCTCAAGTGTATGTCGTCATGCTCAAGTGCCCGCTGCTAGTCTGTCGGCGGCGTCGCAGCCTGTTGCTAACATGAGACCGGCCCTCCCTCCGTAGACAACACTGCCGCCGAGTTTACGCAAGTCAGCGACATCACCGCCGTCGATTTCCCCACGAGGGACCAGCGCTTTGAAGTCGTCTACAACCTGCTCTCCATCCGCCACAACAGCCGCATCCGCGTCAAGACCTATGCCGACGAAGCTTCCCCGGTGCCGTCCATAACGAGCCTGTACGAGGGTGCCAACTGGCCCGAGCGCGAGGCATACGACCTGATGGGTGTCTTCTTTGTCGGCCACCCTGATCTGCGCCGCATCATGACCGACTACGGGTTCGAGGGTCACCCGTTGAGGAAGGACTTCCCGCTGACGGGTTACACGGAGATTCGGTATGACGAGGAGAAGAAGAGGATCGTGACGGAGCCTTTGGAGCTGACGCAAGCGTTCCGGGACTTTGAGGGCGGCTCGAGCGCGTGGGAGGGCGTGGGTACGGGCATCGACAGGAAGCCTGAGAGCTTCAAGCTGCCGACGCCCAAGCCGGAGGAGAAGAAGGAGGAGCCTAAGAAGTAGGGGATGCACGCGAGATGAAGTGTACATAATTTGTGTCAATACCATTGCGCGTTCCCTGGATCGACCGGCCAGAAAAAGCACCGCCTTGGCACTTGTCGACGGTCGAACTTACGCCCTGGCTGCCAGCGAATATGCCCGCTGGTCAGCATGTTCAGTGTTGCTTAGGGTGGCAGCCATACAAGTTCCTAGTGTCCTGTCTGTTCCGAGAACAGTTGGCGTTATTTCTTCCCAAGGCTACATTTTAAGGGTAGGAAAAGGGTCCCAAGGCCGGATGCAAGGAGCACTTTGTCCTGTCTTCGCCTGCCCTGTTGCGTGTTGCGTGTTGAGTGTTGGCGACCCGCGGGTCTGCTTGAAATAATCGCTGAAGACCCGGTCTGTTCAGATTGTGCTTGAGGACGGAGATCTGGAACTTTGGCAGTCCGGATTGAAATGCTGCTGAGGACATGAAGATTCATCTCATCTAGACATGCACGTATCTGCCTTCAGTCTCATGCATTCTGCAGGAACCAAAAATGTCCTGTGACGACAGAAAGATCGCGAGGACATGTTCGCCTCATCCGCATGACTGTAACCGAAGACTACCTGACAGCCCCCATAACAAGTATAAGTACCTAAAAGTAATGCCTGCACTGCTTTCTGGGATACTGAAGCGGTCATGGGGACATGGGAGTACTTTCCCCCAAGCTGTATGTCTACGCAACAATGCATTATCCGAACAGGCACGGTTATTGCTGAGGGACCTAGGTAGTCAGAGTCCCGAGCGCTCGTGCCCCATGCACGCCCCACTCATCCGCCTGCCGTCTCTTACCTCGTGGTCATTAGCCGCCTAACACCATCCGCATCCATACTTTCTTCTCCCTGTTCCTGGCCAAGCCCAGATCCCTGCTTGCTGTCTCTCGCCTCCCGTTCCCACTCCCAGTCTCCGGCCTTTTGAGGCATTCGCCTCAGGCAGAGGCCCTCGACCAAATCCATCAATTCCGCCCTCTCACCCCGTCGTTTCATCACACATTTTGGCTCACACAGGCACGGAGACACTTCTCTTTCACCGTGCTTGTCTACCTCAACGGCCTGCGAACAGATTTACCCACCCCTGACTGGAGGGACGTCGGCGGCTCGACGCTGGATGACTGTGCCTGGGAGCCCTCCCCCACACTGCGCCTGACCTTCTCTTGACTCCGACCCGACAACTCGCTTTGGCGTTGGAATTACACTACACTACACTCTCATCCCGTCCCAACTCACCCTCAACCCCAACGCTCAACTTCAACAACCCCAAAACCCGTACTCGCTCGTCTTTCACTTCCTTGCCTAGACGCACTACGCACAGCAGCGAGTCCCGCCGCACATCTTATGAGACGGCGCCCTCGCTCGCCCACCATGATGGAGGGTCGAGACTATGCCGAAGACGACGAGGGTCTCTTTCGCTTCGACAACGAAGAAGAAGAGGCTGCCTTCCTGAGCGGCCTTAATGAGGACGACTTGATGGAGCCTCTGACACCGGTCGGATCGGCCGAGCCCGTCATCGCCCCAGCCGCACTCCACCACCACGCCGCCGCCGCCGCATCTGGAAGGCCCCACAGTAACACTAATAACAACAACAACTTCTCCTCCGTCAACGCTTGGCAACACCCGGAGCCTGCGTCACCACCGCCGCCGCCTCTGTCGTATTCGCCTTCACCAAGTACCACACCAGCTACGCATTATCGCCCTACAGACCGCCGTCGGCTCTCGTCACGTCGCTCTCGTCAATCCCAGCTGGCCCGTCAAGGTTCAGATCAAAGTCTCGGCCAGCATGCTCACCGCCCACCGTCAGTATCTGCGGGTGCGCACCATGAGGATCTCCAGCAGCTTGACCCCCAGACGCTGCGGCATCGGCATCAGCCTCCTAGCCAGGATCAGGTTGATGATGACGGCCCCACCGGTGATGATTTCGACCAAATCCAGGACCAGGGCATGATCACCAATGACGAGCCTACCAGAGATGAGCTCAGGGAAAACGGCTTCGTCGAAATAGATGCCGATGGCGTCCAGGCCATGTTTAACGGCAACGAGGCAGACCGCATCACAGCTCAGAAGTTTCAGTCCGAGGTTCTGAAAACCATTAAGCAGAATGGCAAGGTGGTGTACATGGTCGGCCAAGCAACCGCTCAGTGGTGGCTCAGCTCAGAGATGCAGAAACGGCGAAGGGCTGCCGCGCGCCGGGTGTTGGATATCGGTGGTGCAGTTGCTTCCTCGGCCGGGAACGTCATTATGAACAACACTCCCATCGGAGGGGTCGTGACCACGGTATCGGATAACGTCACTGCATTCAGAGCTGCGCCATTCCGATATACGATGCAGGGACTTGGGATCATGAAGAAGGACAAGTCTGCCACTACAGGACTCTCGTCCGCGACGACCGATCCCCGCGTGCCGAACGACGACTTCTTGGGTCCAGATGATGACAAGTGCTTTGACCCCTCTCCGGCGATAGTCCAGGATGAAGACGAAGACGACATGCTAGGTGTTTTAAATTTCGATGACGATGTGGATGACATCTAAAACCAAAATGCTCTGGAGCACGAGCTTGAAACCAAACCGCATAATTGCGCACTGCTCATCAATACGAAGGGCTGCTTGGATCACAGTCTGGTTATCGCGCAGCATGATGCCAGAGCAATCTCATCACCACGGAACGGCGTTAATGGGCCGTCAGCTAAAAGGAGAAAGGGCGATCACCATCACGAATTCTCCAACACACGTCCTCATATTTCATCAACAATTCTGCGCCGGCGTCTTGGCAGGTTTGGCTGGGTTTTTCAGCGCTTACTGGTCCTCTCTCTTTCCTTGAACCGTCTTTGATTACTGATTTGGCACTCATTTGGCAAGAATACCTGGATAGTGCAGCCATTTCTGTATATGGTGTCCAAACAGCAGCACTGGACCGACTCTTCCTCAGTCGCGTTGCAGTCAGAAGACACAAATGTGTTGAACTTGGCTCTGGCGTTGCAATTAGACCTGCGGATAGGCTTTCTTTCGGCGCACCGGTAGCATCTATTGTGATATCATGGAAGGCTGGGATCTGGGACGGGCATCCCTGGCCTTCCTCATGGCTGGGTTTTTGATTTGTACGCTGAATGGTTTTAACCAAGAAACCCAATCAATGCACACAACTTTTCTAAAAGAAAACTTCTGAATCATGCTGGTGGATTTCGGAGAGGCTTGGTTCCTCCCTCCAAGGATGCACCATCCAAGCCGTTCTTAGGGATATGAAGCAAGTTGAACTACAGCCTCGGCCGCAGTCAATGCGCGCCCCCACGCACCAGCCCACCTCCAGCTGGAGACCCCCAAGTTGAGCAGGCCCACCCGCGGAGATTGTGGGGAGTGGAGAAGGCATCACATCTCCAGACTGCGGCGCACCAGCTGGCCGACAAAAACGAGTTCAATTAAGGAGAGACTGCCCAGTTCTCCACAACTCAACAGTGATGACCACGCCAACGGATAATCTCCGGTGCACATGTGGAAGGGAGCCTGACTGGCGGGAAAGGCCTACTCTGGACTTGTCGCCAGCACCTACACTATATGGACCCACTCCCGAGACGTCGGGGTCCTGTCTCTTTCGCAAGCCTAAGGCTGGTTAGCCTCCTGTCAAATCGAAGCGAGCCTGCAGCTTCGGGGGCCGATCATCTTGTCACCGTGACCCGTCTAGCCCTCTCCGCCGGCGACTGGACTGCAAACTCGCGGCCGCCATCATGTCACCGAGTCCAGAGAATGACCTCGGGACACCAAACTCAACAGGCGGCCCAGCACGCTCGAACAAATCCTCGGCCCGCTCAAGATACGGCTGTCTCACGTGCAAGTAGGCGACCCAAAACATCGGCTGGTGAAGGCCCCACAAAGGCATATAGGACCGATCACTAACCATTCGGCAGACGGCGGAAAGTCAAGTGCGACGAGCTGAGGCCTCGCTGCAGCCACTGCGAGCGTCTCAACCTTGAATGCAAATGGCCGCTCTCTTTCCCTACCAGCAGCCACAAACGGCGCTCAAGGCAGAACGCTGGAGGCACTGCGGCTTCAAGCACTGCGGAAGTATCGCGCACTCCCATGCCAGAAATGGAGCCGGCACCCAGCGGGCCGCTATTTCAGACTCCGCCTCTCCATGCTGTCAACCAGCTCTTCGACTACGCCTCTTTCCTGTGGGATACCGGCACTGGCACAGGTGATATCTGGCAGCAGATGAGCCCGGCAGTCACTACTGGCCAGGTTGTGACATTCGACACCCTTGGCCAGAACGGCCATAATCCCGTTGTACCCTCGGCCACGATCAACTCGTCTCCTCAGGCCAGCATCAACATGTCCATGCAGAGTCGATTGATTCCCAGCAGTTATGATAACTCGGAGCCGTCGACAGTTCCAGATACCAGCTGCACCGGCTACGCAGACCAGGACGACCTGCTTGTGCCCTCGGAGACGGTAGCAGCGGAAAACCATCGTCTGATGGACTATTTCGCCCACGCAGTCACGCCGCCTATTTTGGCCGAGGTAGAGACGCAGAAGAACTGGTTCGCCATGCGGCAGGTGTTGGTTGGCATGTCCAACGCCTCCCGCATGATAAGATGGGCCGTCTTGGCTTTCTCCAACCTGATGCTTTGCCGCCGCGATGGAAACTGGCTAGCAAGTCAGCAGGACCATTATGACAACGCTGCCGCCGAGGTCGCAGCGTACGATGGCCACCCGGCTGAGTCATTTCTCAAGCAGAGCGCCGACCGCACAAATCTGTTGGCGGCCTTGTTCTTCCTAAGCTACGTTGACATCCTAGAAGCCAGGATAAAGACTGCTCACACCCATCTCAAGAGGGCCTATAACATCTTTCAGAACGGAGACAAGACATCCTTCACCCCGATCGAGAAACAGTTTCTCCTCTGGATACGGCTACTCGACGGCCGTGCCGTCAGTGCCGGCGGCGACGGCCTCTTCCTCGAGAAAGACGAGGAGCCACTCCTCGTCGACGTCCCGTCCCCCAACATCCTCAAGACAGCCACCGGCCCCGAGCCCAGAGAAGACGACCTCGCCGACGACGACATCGAGGACACACTGTTCCAGGTCCTCTACCAGCCTGGGATCCTCTTCTTCCAGAAGGTGCAGTCCTTCATGGGCCGGATATCCAAGATCGACCCCTGGCACCGGCCCCGCGGCACGGTCGAGGACGAGACCGAGGTCATGAACACGGGCCAGTCGATCGCCGCGGACCTGCGGGAGCTGTACGACCAGCGCCCGCCGCTGATGGATATCGCCGTGGCGGGCCGGCTGACCCCTCCGCACGTCTCGGCGCACCTCGCGGCCGTGGTGACGCGGGCGTTCAGGACGTACCTGTCCAACTACTACGCGAGCAAGGTGCACCTGCACCGAGTGGCATACAAGGCCTTCCCGCTGACGGCTGAGGCGGCCGATGCTCTCGCCCACATCCGCCGCCTGGCGGGCCTGCTGGTCGAGGGCCTCGACGGCGACGGCGACGCGCTGCCCGTCAACATGCTCTGGCCGCTTTTGATGCTCGGGAGCGAGCAGGAGCGCGACCCGGGTAAGCCCCATTCTTCCCCTTTTAACGGATTCCCGTCTTTCAGGTCTTGAAATGTTCCAGAACGCACCACCTTCAGATCCGTAGCAGGTGACTAACACGTATCAGAGGATCGCGCGTGGGTTATGAACCAGATCCTGCGCATGGAGAGGGTCGCGGGCAACGCGAAGATCACGGCGCAGGTGCTGGAGGAGGTCCAGGCCCGGCAGGACGCTGCGAAGGAGCGGGTCGACATCCGTTCTGTCATGCATGCCATCTTCAACCGGTGCTTTGCTATAGTCTAGCTCCGGTCTCTGGCTCTGCGATTTCGCCCCCACCATGTCCTTTTGCTGCGAGTCCAGCCGCCGCGTATCTCGAGATCGGCTTATTCAGCACTAGATACCTGACATAGGACTGCGTTGTTCACCGCCTATGGAGCGACCAACTTCTTATGGAAGTATCAAGCCGTATGGGGCTATAATTAGTTATTTGTCAGCGAAACGAGTCATCCAAGATTCGAATCCACTGAGATGTGGTCATCTTGGTAATGCGAAATCATGTTCCGAAGTGTAAATGATATCGCAAAGGACTATTCGTGCGGGAGGCAGGCATCCTTGGGCACTCGCGATAGTAGTCCCCGACAGAATGGCTGACGGAGGGTGTTGGGTAGTACAATGGCCCGCGAAAAGAGAACATGGCCGCAGTGGGGGCCATATCGTAAATGAGTGCGAGCTGTTGAGCTTCCGACTGAGATGCAAGCAGGTTGCAATGCGTTCCGCGTTGGCTTCCATGTTTGGATATTTCCACATGACCGTGACTAAGATGCCATCTTTAACCACCTCTACCCCCAACTAATAGGCGAGAAAGAGCTGTCTTGCCGGTTGTTACCTTCGTTGCCTGCCACGGCGTGCGCGGAAGTCTGCCTTGCATTAGAGTTCATGTATGAGATCATTGGTGCAGCGTGCTGGCTGCAATGTCGTCTCGATCGATCTCATGTAGATACTTTCCTAACTGGGTGTGATCGGAAGGACTTTCGCCATGCGATAGGCTGAACGGGTTGGTTGGTTTCGTCGTCTTGAGCAGCGCCATGGATGAGTGGATGCTTCGAGTGATAACGGCTTCACTTTTTGGAGTAAGGCCGGCTGATGTTCTTTTCCAAAATGACATCCCAAGACCAACTAGAAAAGTATATCAACCATAGGTGACGCGGCATCTGTAACTGGGCATTTGACAGGATTAAATCGGCTCATTCCACCCTTGAACTTATAAAAAGTTATCACTTGTCATTTACTTGGCATATTGGGCTAGCCTCACCCTTCACTGCATGCGGTGACATTAATCGTTTCCTTCTGATTGAGGCAGGGGTCCAGTAGACCGCCGGCAGACCTGGGCAACGGGCAGCCGGCCGCTCGGCTTTGAATGCTACCTGTCATCCTGGGGGAGTACAAGACAGCTGCAGAACATAGAACGCTCGCTTTCTTTTTCCGTCACAAGCAAATATTCAAGATGTTTTCATGTTGTGACTTGCAGCAGGGGGGCCATTGCGTCCGCCCGATCAGCAGGCCGGAGTATATAGCATTTAGTGCTCGAACTCCCTGCGGACCTGGAGTGGCCCCATTGAGTATAACCTTGTGGAGCATCTGGGAAACTTGGCACCCTGTTGGCGTCGGATTGTGCGGAGTCACTTTCCAGGCTCTCCCAGTCACGACTGTGGCATTTTGTAGATTGCGATCTTTGTCACACATGAGCGAATTTGGAATTTAAAACGAGGCAAAGAGCATTTCGACGACCAACTTGCAGCACCCGTTTCTCAGCATTTAGACTCTCGACACGCAAGTACTACAAATCTCAATACCCCATGACTGCGGACACACCGGCTCAACCCTTGTCTTCAACTAGAGATAGAGCAGAAGACATTACTTTTGCCGTGGAGATCAAATCCATCGTCCCGCTGAAGCTTAGCAAGACCAACTTTTTAAATGAGGAGATGAGACCATTTGTCCCTCATCGGCCGAAGAAGAGCCTGGAGTCGATGACCGATTCTGAAAAGCAAATCCAGAGGAGCACATACGAAGCGATAGCCACTGCTCTCCATTCGCTCCGGGGGATCAAGGCAACGACATACCATCAAATACTGGAAGATAGACTAGAGCGAAGTGACTACTGGAAAACACATTGGATAGTGTACAAAGCCAACTCTGCTGTTCCGGCATTTATTAGCTATGAGGATGGAGACGATGAGCGGCCCTTGATCGACGTGACAGCACCAGAGTACAATAAATTTGTGTGGGTCCCAGTAGAGTTATGCTCGCCGAAGCTGTGGTGGACGGGCAGGGAAGAAGCAGCAGCCGATATAGGCTCGGTCTGCAGGACGCTGCAGGACGGCTTCAACGCCGTCGCCAACCACTCCACCGAGGTCCACGTCCACGTCGGGCGCCACGACGGGCTATTCTACTCGCTCAAGAGCATGAAGAAGCTGGCCACGGTGCTCTGGCTGTCCGAGCCCATCCTTCGCGGGCTCAAGGACCCGAACTCCCGCAACTTTGACCACACCTTCACCTGGGGCTTCCCCTGGCGGGATCACAGCCGCATCGCGCTGGCCCTGCAGGGCAGACTGCCGGACGGGCAGACGATTGACGACCTCTCCACCGGCCCGGAAGACGAATTTGACACGTTCCTCGCCAGGGCGAACAACGCCCGCCTGACGGGCGGCGGCGGCAGCGTCAGCGGCGACGGCAACGGCGAGGAGGATAAGCTCCGATTCGTCGGGGGGCACCGCCAAGCTCTGCGGGCCATCTGGCGGGCGTCGACGCACGTGGAGCTGGGCAGGATGCTCTGCGGGACGGCCAGCAAGTACCGGCGGCTGGGGTTCAACTTCCACGCGCTCGCGGGGGAGGACGCGCGGGCCAGGGCGAGCCCGCGGACGGTCGAGTTCCGGTTCCTGGAGGGGTGCGTCGACGAGGGCGTCGTCGCCGGCTGGGTGCACGTGTGCGTCGCCCTCGCCAAGCTCGCGACCGACCAGGTCGAGGACTGGGAGTTCTACGACATGGTCGTGCTGTTGCTGGGACTGCCCGTTGCTTGGTCGCTCGACGCGAAATTCGCCGCCATGATGCACGAGCTCGGCGTCGCGAGGGAGGCGTATGAGCCTCTGCGGGCGATTGTGCGGAGGAATTATCCGCCTTGTGAGGCGGCAGAGGACGGGGTGTCATAATGTAGTCGATAAATACGCATGTCTGCCAATGCAGCCAAATTAATCTCCTAATCAACATCATTTTCAGTTGCCTCGGGGTGCCGGGCGCTCGCGTATGCATCGAACCATAACCCCACGCAGGTTTCCCTTTTTTGTCCTCTTGCATAAATTTCAGCGCCGTGTTGCATGTGCTAATCAGTACGATCAAAAGTAGAGCTTTTTGGACGAGCCCGGGGCAAGATTTTAACGTACAACATTGTGTTTTGTGAATGTTGCCAACTACTCTTTCTCCTCCCCCTTCTGGTTCTGCTTCCTTTTCTTGATCACATTTCCATCATCATCCAGCAAGTCACTCTCACCCTCCAGTCCAGACCACTTTGCGATCCCGTCTCCCTTGAAGTCCACCACCCTCTGCGGGTAGAACATGTGGCATTTCGATTCGAAGGCCTTCCTCGCCTCAGGAGTCTCGATCCCCTCGATCAGGGTAGGATAAAGCAGGATCATGTTCCTCCCCTCGTCCATCAGGGGCGTCCGACAGAAGGCGCAGTGCACCTTGCACGGGAGATGGTGTGTCTGGGACTTTGCAGTCGGGTCATACCAGCCCAGGTCGTGGTGGCCGTGTGTGAAGTTGATGTCGCTCTTGTGAAAGATGGTGGACCACTGAAACGGGGCGCCGTGAAGTCGTTGGCAGGTGTTGCAGTGGCAGTATTTTGAGATCAGTGGCCGCTCGCGGCTCAGCTGGAACTTGACTCTCCCGCAATGGCAACCTCCCCGCCATTTAACGGGGAAGTCCTCGTCACCTTGGTGGATGCGGTACGGCTCGCGATGCTTCCACTCGTCGAGGTCGCGGTGGGTGGTCGAGCCAGCTTGGTGCCGGTGTTCCTCACTTGCTTGCTGAGGCTCGCTGGCTTTTTCCACGTGGTCCCCATTCGAAGACATGCTGTAGCCTTGGTGATGTCGACACGCCGCGAAACCAGCCTTCCTCAACGTCGATGTTTTTGGTGGTCTTAGAGGTAGCGCAAGTGTCGCGAGATGTCTCATGCTGGAGGATACAACTTTGCCACAGTTGTCTTCTCAGTCATGAGGAGACCCTGAGACATCGCTTCTGCAGTCTTCTTATGAACCATTACTTAGACCGGAGTCGGTGACGTTGTGACTTTTAGATCGCCCAAGACACACTACCACAACATTGAAGCTAACGTATAGGGGTACTGTTCTGTCGCAGAACGTCTAGGTACACTACGTCACCATTCGCACAGATCAACACAGACATGTCGGACAATTTGCTCCGACAACACCTGAATTGGGATAAATTTGCAGCAAATAAGGTAAACAGAGCTCTTATAATTATATCACCTGCATTGGATTCATTGGTACTGTTTGGTGAGTCCACGGCAGCCTGCAGTGAAACTTGCCTATCAAGCTCCTAGCCCGCAACTCGCCGGAGCTTCAATTCGTCGCCAAGGCTGCGGTCCCAGTACAATGCCCGGGTTGGCGAAGTAGTAGTTGTAGACTCTGTGGCCAGGAAATTCAGGACTATGAATAAGGAGCAGTGTCTGATAAGCATGGGCAGTGCCAATTACCCTGCCCCGGCAACCCATCCATAAGAAATCATGTGTACCACGTGGGCTCCGGCACTTCGTCCAGGAGCTGGAAGCGACCCAACTCTCTGTTCTTGTATGAGACCGGGTCATGAAGAGTGTGAGTTCGGATGTCGCGCCAATATCGATCCAGGCCGACCTTTGTGGCCGTAGCCTTGGCTCCGGTCACCTCAAAGAGACCCGACGTGACCTTGAGTCCCGTGTCAGTTGCAACGACCTTAATGCTGGCAACCCATTCGGCAAACTCGCCACGTTCACGAGCTGTAACATCGACCTTGTTGGAGGGGTATTTGGTGTATACAGAGTCTGCCACCAAGCCAGCTTTGTCTGCCAGAGCTTCTGCGGCGCGAAGATGGGCTACGAAGTTGCCCTATGCAGCATATGCGTCAGCGGGTGTCGACAGCTTTCAAGCAGCGTCTTTTCCAGGATCATTTCCGGAGGCCGTAGTCCTCTCTTTTTGCTACTACCTAAGAACTGCACTGACAAGGGATCAATCAACTTACATATGTAGAGAGGACGTAAAACTCATCCGTGGCCCTGTCCTTGTTCTGTTTAAAGTGTGAGCTCGAGTCAATGTGTTTCCAGCCGGAGTATGCGGTACTTACATCCCCACCAAAAGGCCAAGCTCTCGTACTTGATACAGTGTACTTGGAGGCGTACTGGAGGGCACCCAGCGCAATGCCCAAGTAGAAGTTGCTGAACACAAGTTGAATGCTGCCATGTATGAGTCAACGAACGCACTTCCTTGTCTCATCTTAAGTATGATGAATCACCTACGTGGGAAGAAGCAAACTAGCAAAAGGGATACCCAGGACCGCTGGATCAGGCTGCTTAGTCTTCACGTCCCAGCCTAGGGCATCTTCCCACGGGGCAGCCACATTCTCGATCGAGACACCACCACTTTCAGTCAAGCGAAGGCCGACGTTGTCCCAGTTGTGAGCGAACTTGATGCCCGGCTGTGTGGTCGGGACGATGGAGAAGATGTGTTGTTCAGTACCTTCAAGCACGCCCTCAAGCACGGTCAAGTCCGAGACCACACCGCCCGTGTTGAAGTGCTTGCGCCCGTTGAAGGTTATCTTGTCTCCACTGTCTGTGATTTTCAGGTCATTGTCTCTGGGATTCACTGCACCCCCGATGAAGTAGTTGTTGGAGAGGATGATCTTCTGGAAGCGATCCGCTTGCTCCAAGCTTCCAACGACATTGGCAGTTGTGCTCCAGAGGAGGTGGTACCCCAGGAGCATCCCAATGGACCTGAGACTCAAAGGTCAGCATTCACTGCATGGCGCTCTGAACACTCTCCAACTGCGGAGCATCTAAACTAACCCGTCAGCTTTCGCGACCTCTCGTATAGCTCTATATCCGACGCTCCAGGGCTGTTCGCCTCCGCCGTACTTCTTTGGGCCGAGGATCTTGGTCAGACCCGAGTGCTTCAGCAGAGCCACCTCCGCTCGTGGAGATTTGTTCTCCCGTTCACGAGCGCTGGCATCTACCTCTAACACAGAAGCGACATCCTGCGCACGCTGAATCCAGCTGGCCGCGTCCTGTGGTTGGTCTGCCCATTTTCCGGCGTATTGGTGGTAGACGGCTGGGTCTGTGGAAGGGTAGGTACCATTTTCGGCCATGTTGAGCGTGTGTCTTCAGATAGACGTCTCAGCTTGATGCAGGGTTTGTAAGATGAGTTTGATTAACAGAATTTTGGAAGGGTGTATATATATATATATATAAATCAAGGCCACTGTACCGGATTGCTTAACAACAAAATTGTTGTAAGCTTGAGAGAGGTCTACCGCCAATGCAGAACAGGAACGGATCGTGGCAGGTGGGTTTTACCATCTTTGAAGTTCATGAGAGTACACAATTGTGGCATCCAATCTCCACTTCCGGACCAAGTGGTGTGATGATTGCGCCATCAGCTCCAAAAACGTCGTGTCCACGCCAGCTGCAGCTTTCATGTGCGTTGATACCGAAGTTCTGGGTCTACCTAGGTAGTGATGCGTCCCCCACGTGGTTGCAGGCTAAGGTTCACACTAACCTTAGATTTGCAAACAACTTTGACGATGGCGTCAGGTTCGCCAAGGACGATTGGGCGGAACCGACAGCAACGACGCATAGGTATCGGAGTCGTGCCCGCGAGGAGTGTGATCGTCAATGAGATCCATTTATTGAGGAGTCGGAAATTGTTTTGCATATGCATGTCTCACACAACATGGATGATCATGCGAAGGAAAGCGTTGAGACTACTCTGTGCGGACACACTTGACGTTACTTACGAAAACAGAGATTCACAGGGCTTAAATCGGAGGGTATAGGGCAAGGTACACTTAGTTATTACCAACCTCCAGGTATAGCTAATTAGATTACACTATTTAACAGTACTAGACCACCTATACTAGTATAAATTATAGTAATTAATAGTTATAGTACCTAATAGTCTTAACTTTCTAACTTAACTTAATAACCTTTTATCTCTTATAATTTAAATTAATTAAATACTTTATTAAATTAATTAATTTACTATTAAAGATTATCTTTATCTAGTTATATTTTATTTTTTTAATATTATAATAATATTAGAAGTACTAGATTACTTAGGTCTTAAGGTATAGTAGTAAGCTAAC
>JADAZS010000084.1:0-187702 GCA_014872975.1 Diaporthe citriasiana
TAAGGATAGCCATATAATTTTAGGATAAGAGGTATATTAAGGGGTTAACTAAGTAAGTTTACTAACTAGAATACCAGCTAGGTTACCTATAGTACTAGATAGTTTCTCCTTAATATATATACCTACTATAAATATGCCTTTAATCAAATAAGCTATTAGAAACCCTCTATTTGGTTCCCTGATTTAATTCGTGAAGTCATTAAGTGCTTTGTGACAGTAATGACCCTGTACATAGTCTATTCACTGGGGAAAAGGAAACTAACCATTTGGGAACACTGAATCCAATTCCCTCGCAACATAACAATGAAAAACTTCTTAAACGGCACCGCCCAACGCAGACCAAATATCGCACACACCAGAGTCAACAGCGTCAACTTTCCAAAGTACCGAAGCACAGGGTTCGCCCCCTCCGGATCTGCCAAAAGTGACAGGCTGTACATGGCAGGCACAGCAGCGACAAAGAACCCGCTGAGCCCGTCCTCACCCGAGGCAGTCGCCTGGATCATGCTGTTCTCCGAGGGACCGAAGACGCCCCCGTTGCGGAGGACGGGAACGTGGCCGAGGGCCTACGACAGGAAGCGCGCGGCGCCGAACCTGAAAATGGCGCCGAACATGTTGGCCGAGAAGACGAAGCCCATCTTGAGTCCGAGGTAGACGTTGGACGCGCTTACGAGCGAGCCGAAGACGAGACCGAGAAGGACGCTGCGGACAGTGAGGGGGTGGGGCTCTTTCTCGACGATGCAGGCCGCCAGCGGTGGCAGCGGTTTAAAAATATCAGTAATGTTCTCTTCATCTTCGTTGGTGCGGCCTTCCTGAGACCGTAGTGTATCTTCCTGAAAAGCAGCAGGTTGTTGTCTCATATTAATTCCTGTCACTGGTCACCTTTCGCGAAAAGTTGAAGTAATCTTCAAGTTTCCACATTCTACGGGTCTTGAAAGACGGGGTTTGAGTTTGCCATGTTACTTAGCGGAATCGAATCATGTGGAGCAGCAAGAAACTCTATTTTATTTGAGCGCAAGGCGAATTCATTGGCCGTCTTGGTTGCAGCCAAGATCACCTAGGCATCTTTCAAGTCTTCAAAACAGGTGCCTGCTGCGAATGCTTGTTCCGGGGCTCTGTGAGCACCGAGAATGATATCAATAACCGGAGATCGCTCCGGTTATGCCACGAAAGCCTCGTACATCAATTCATGGTCTGTGTGCTGTAATATCCATGAGATGGTGGGACACTCGCCATCCTGACAAATTTTCTACGAGTAGTTTGATGTGATCCCATCCGTATCTTACTCTCAGAGCTCAAGACTTTAACTCTCGTGAAAACCTCGGTCTCCTTTCATGAGAGAGGTGATGTCCTGTAGGGTGGTGGTGTTGCAGGACGAAAAGCGCTATGAGGCATCTTATCGACACACATTGTTATTAACGGCTCATGGCAGATCCATATATTGAAGAGGAGTGTTAGTGGAGAACATTACATTGTTTAGTTTCTACAAAGTATTGGTGGTTGTTGGGTTGACTATCGAACCCGAACTTGAAACGCTTGATTATTGAGGCTTGGCATCAGTATATGTGATCGTGAGATCGTTATAGACTCGAATACGAGAGCAGAAGGAGTCAATTACTACATAGCAAGACCGTTTGGATAGTTCAGCGTTTCTGTTTAAATTCGATGGTCGGTGGCAAAAACATTAAAAATTGAAATGATGTGGAAATACTTCGGTGAATGTATTGATGAGCCTAAAACTAAGCAATGCCTAGTTTTGACAATCTGATATTTCGGGCAAAGGACCTAAAGCAAAGAGGCTGGGGAGAAAGGGCAAATACGAACGCTTAAGCACTTCCCAGTACGGGACACTTCCAAGTTCCCATCTTGCTGGCTTCGAAGAGCTTACCTACAAAGATGGACCCACTTGTTCAAAGCCTTGAGCAAAAGCTTGCAAGTATGGATAGCTTCCTGCTCAGGAAACATGGTTCCAGGTGGCCGAGCCTTGAGCATTACTAGGAATTCGCGAACATTGTCTTCCAAAATCACCATCTTCTTGATGCGAATGACGGTAGCTTCCGTCAGCCAAATTGGCGAGTGCACGCAATCCATCTCCACTTGGATGCTAGAAAACGAGATCTCGATGAAGCGCAGCTGCAATCTGGCCTTGACTGCCTGTTGTTTGACAGCATCGACTTTCCTCATAGATCGGATGACTTCAAGGACCTGGTAAAGAGCGTCTCTGAGGCTGAACGATAGACCCTGAAGGTTGTTCTTGGCAGTGCGGTATCTCAACCAAGCTTCTTCTTCAGGGGAGAGTTCCTCCTCGTCTTTGTGGCGTGGAACCTCGTAGGGCTGAGAAGTCTGGTTCTCACCTGTGTCCTCCGGATCATCAGTCGACTCCGACTCAGTTTGCGACTGTTTCGGGTATTCCCGGTTGGCACGGTGGGTATCCTGGCTTCGGCGGGCGTCTTGCTCGCTCTGATCAGCATAAAACCGAGCATTACCGGGAAATTGAGATGCCCGAGACTGGAACGCAGCTTGGCTGGCGTTTCTTTGAGCATACGAAGAATTTGCTCCGTTAGAATCGCTACGTTGTGATGTCCCGGGTCGCTGCGTCTGAGCCCGGCGTGTGCTGTCGTACTTGCGCCTGGAATCGGAGTCCTTGAGCACGTTGTACGCCGCAGAAATGAGCACAAATTCCTTGTGGGCTTGTTGAGAATCAGACTTGTTGCGCTTGTCGGGATGACAAGAAAGCGACTTCTTGAAGAAAGCCTTCTGGATTTCTCCAAAAGTTGAATGCGGGGTGACGCCCAGCACGGCGTAGTGGTCTGGCTGTTGTGCAGGCATTTTGAAAGATGCTTGCGTTGTGTGTATTTGATCTGCTCGTCTTGTGTCTGTGGGTGGTAATTTGCGATGTGTCAATCGAGGCTCTTGGTATTTGCAGGTGGGTAGTCGGTTCTCGTCCAATCATGGCAAGAAAAAACGGCCCTATATATATTCGCGAGGCCATATCTGAGAGCACGATCAGACAATGGTCAGGATCGGTGAACAAGGTCTTTGTTCGGACAAAGAATTATATATGCGGTTAACCCAGTAATTCTCCTTGAAGGCAAGATTGGTGGCTTGCTCTGAAGACACCTAGGTATTAGTGCCGCATAGACAAAAACAAATTGGTCATTCTCATTGACTGTGTGAGATACGCGTTGTAACCTAGTTACCGAAACCCATAATTCTCCCACTTCTTGATAATAATCTCAGCAGCCTACACAAGTTGTTAGGATCAATCCTCTCCTGTTCATGTCAATGCAGCAGATGAGGAAAAAGACTCACCTTCTCACCGATTGCATATGCCGTCGTCGTTGTGTGAGCAGCCGGCACCGTTGGGATAATAGAACAATCAGCGACACGGAGACCATGAATACCATACACGGACAGACTGGAGTCAACAACACCACCCTTCTCTCGCGGGAGCATAGCAGCTGTGCAACAAGGATGCATCAGAGACTGAATGACATTGTCCTTGACAAATTCAATCAGAGCATCGTGCTCAGTGACACTCGCACCTGGAGTCACCTCAATAGCATTGCGCTTCTGCCAAGTGTTGGTGGAATAGATCCGACGGAAATAGTCAACGTAGGTAGCCATGATGTCGAGATCGACAGGGTTAGCACCTGTGGCGTAGTTGACGATTGGAGTAGCATCGTGGTTGGATGAGTTCAGGATGATGGAACCGCGGCTGAGAGGCTTCAGGAGGAACGCGGTCCTAGGACCGTTGGCGAACGGCATTTCGAGTATCGGATGCTCAGGATGCTCTAGAGCTTGAGCAAGGATCTCGAGCTGGGCGAGGTAGCCATTCTGCACAGTTTCTGCGGCTGTTGATGGTAGGTACTGAAGAGCAGAGCGGTCTTCAATCTGCGCTCGGATGTCGGCGACGATGCTCTCCCATTGAGGAGTCACATCCTGGAGGGATTGGTAGGCGGCACTGTTACCCATGGCGAGGGTATAAGGACCCCGCGCGGGACGCTCACGAAATTGAGCAGCGGCTTCAGCAGCGAAGGTCTCGTTTGTGTTCATGTCAGATTCATTGGGTGAAGGATCGTCATAACCAAAATTAATTGGCACGCCACAGTGATCTTGAAAGTTCTGGCCTACGCCGGGAAGATCTTCAACAACCTCAATCCCCTCCGATCCGAGGTACTCAGCAGAAGCAACACCACTTCGCTGGAGAATTTGAGGAGTGTGAATTGCACCAGCAGAGAGGATGACCTCCCGCTTCGGACGGATTGTCTTCACATCACCTCCGGACACGGGACGGAACTCAACGGCCGGGACTTGCTCTTCCTTATCGATGACTAGACGGGTGACCTTGTGCTCGACGAGGAGGTCGAGGTTGGGCAGAGAATCGGCGATACGGGTGTAGTGCCCAACACCGGCATGGGAGCGTTGGACGGTTTGGGAGTTCTGGGCGGTGGGGACCCAGCAGAGACCGTGCTTGTCGCCGTCGTCGCATGTCTTGGGGTGGGGAAGGCCAAATTCTTCGTATGCGTCCCAGCTGATGCCTGAATAACCTGTCATTGTCTGTCGTGGTGCGGACGATATGCTTGCCGGTACTTGACTAGAGCTGACTTCACTCACGCTGTACGGGCCATTGGAATGGTGGGAATGAGACCTCGATCGAGTCACCGGTGAAGAAGGACGAGTCCCAGGCATAGCCGTACTTGTTGACAAGATCGTCGCTGGGCTCGCTGAGGAAGAGAGACTGATACATCGTCAAACACGTCTCGTGAATACCTTCATAGCCTTCACCTTGCAGACTCACCTTCCTGAAACTAGGGCCAAAGTGCTCCCAGTCCCAGCTTTCAGCGGCATCGTCAAATTGGGGGCTTCCAAGCCTCGCCCACTCGTCATAGTCGTACTTTGAACCACGATCCAGGAACTGACCGTTGACGGCGGACCCCCCTCCAACAGTCATACCAAGGATGACGGTGGCAGCACGGTTTTTGACGCTGGCGACGGGAGGTGAGCTAATTACGAGACGGCTGGCACCGCGGCCATCCTCTGGCGGGTCGAAGAAACCAACGGTGTCTTCAACCTTACCGTACTCGATGACTAGGACGGTCTCTGTTCGATCCGTGTTGGTAAGCACTTCCGATCTGAATACCTAGGTAGCTTCGATATCGCAACCAAAATAAGCAATTAGTTCATTACTCACTCTTAGGGAAAGCAGCCGAGACTCGATGAGCAACAGTCAACCCTGCAGTACCACCACCGATGATGACAAAGTCGTACTCATCTCGAAGCTCGGTTACCTGTCTCCTTGCGAATGACTGGGCGCGACTAGGAAGAGCCTCCACCACGCTGGAAATAATGGACGCCCCAAAGGCCAAAGCCTCCACAAGACGCATGTTCTCAAAGAACAGTGGGAGGTGTATGGACACTAGAAGGCAGAGAGCTTGCAAGAATACTATGACTCTTGTGGAGGAGAGGGCATTGAGACTTCGGGTGTCGAATTCATCAAAGTGGTTATGGCCTCAAGCTGTCAACTTTGTCCCCTTGCCGTATAGGTAGTATGGTCAAGTCAGGTACTCGAGCATCCTTTTCGACTCGCAGCGTATCTAGCCACTTTTTTTTCAATTTTTTTTAAATAGACACACAGCTCTGTGATTACTAAGAGTGCTGTGGGAGTAAGCCGCCAAGGCTCCTTGACCCTCATGTCTGCCCGTTCTTGTACGACTCTGTGACTATTATTGCCAAGACGGAGATACAGAAGGACATTCAAGCCTAAGGTCAAGTCAGGCCGCGACAACTGCAGGTGAGTAGTGCCCTATTCGCCACTCTTTCGAGCCGTACAACCCCTTTTCTTTTCCAAATAATGGCCCTGTGGCCTTGATATGTGCTAATATCGTACCTAACTCTCAGTAGGCAGGGAAGGATAAAAAACAACGAGAAATTGCCAGCCTTCAGACAGCGTGTGCTTCCCAAAAGGACTGTTCTGATCCACCACCACCTCGAAGTGTGCAAACATTGAGGGAGGTACGCTCTTCGAAGCTCGGGAACTCCTCCTCCACTGGACCCTACCTCCTACAGACGTCCCTACGGCTGAGAATCTCAACGCGAACGGCACTGAAATGAATTTGTTCATAGAACCGATGTCAAAGCACGTGGCAGACCTCCTGGAGTCGGTAGCTTTATGGTCCTTGCTATGGCATGACGATGACTCAAGGACGACTTCAGGCGCTTCTGCAAAAACGGCCAGAGACTCCGAGTACGACCCCATAGGCTATGAGACCCAAATCGGAGTCGCCAATATTAACCACATGTAGCTTACCATTGTGGCGCTGCCCCCTCAGCTGCACGCTGTAGTACACACAACTGCCTAATCACTGTCCGGCAGTCCGGAAAGGTACCACAAGGCTCACCAACTAGGTACCTCTTAGGATCTACAAGACTGCCAGTGGGGTGCAGCAGACATAATTAATCACAGAAGCAGCAGCGCAGACCGCATCACAGGAATTACTGAAATTTTTTATTTTTATTTTTTTACCATCTTGTCGCATCGCATCTCAAGTATCGCTGGCCGCTGGGCGAGGCCTGTGATAGATCTTGCTGAAGCAAATCATTGCGGCTCCGAGATCAATCTCACAGTCCATAGGCTATCGTTCAATGAGTCCCTAATCCTGTTCTTCACGATACACGAGTAAAGGGCATTGCCCTCGATTTGCGAAAGGACAGCATCCCTGATGGGCTTACATCAGCTCTCGGTCGAATGCCCTATCTATCAGCTTCAGCTGGTCAATCAGTTGGTTCTTGTGTGTTTAGCCGAGACCCCTTTCCGATTCCTGCAGACTGTTATCTATGGCGCGATCATCTTTCCACAGAGATGCTAGGTACCATGCCTAGGTGAGTGCGGGGCAGTGAGGCGACATCTTCAACTACCTGGATACCTGGTAGGAAAAGTGCACCGAGTCTATTGCCATTTTGCTGGGTCTACTGCAAGCAGTTCATGAGGACAACACTGGGCTCCGATTGAAGCTCTTTCATTATTGAACATGTCTCAGACTACCATGACGACTGAGTCCGCGACAGCTCATCGAACTGTCACGTTGCATAACGGACAGGTGTTGAACTTCAAATCCAATATTTCTACCAATTTAGAGAAAATACCAGTCATAGATGCCAGCAGAATATGGTGCGACTGCTTGGAAGATCGTCAAGCCGTTGCTGAGGAAATCCGAGAGGCTTCTCGGACGATTGGCTTCTTCTATCTCATCAACCACGTAGGTGCCAATTCGTTGAATGGTGGAATTTGGAGCCGATTGTGGTTAACATTGAGAAGGGCATAGATGAAAGATATGCTGAAGGGTGCTTTACCCAAGCCAAACGATTCTTCGCGCTCTCCGAAGAAAAAAAGATGGAAGTGTGGACAGGGAAACTTCCGACAGAGTACGCGGGCTATCACCCGATGGCGGCGTACAACAGAAACGGGTGGAAATATCATGGTACGTTGATTTATTGATGGCCCTTATTTACGCATCTGAAGCTGACAACCACTTTTCTCCCGAGCAAGATCTTAACGAAGCCTTCAACTGGCCGTACGACCCTCGTCAAGACCCTGAAGTCACAGATGAAAGCCAAGAACCATCGCCGAGTCTCTGGCCCTCGGAGCTGCCAGGCTTCCGTGAGGGCCTGTATGCTTACCAACTGCAACTCCTTCGCCTATCACGCCAGCTGACGCGAATCTTCGCCCTCGCTCTTCACTTGCCTGAAGATTACTTCGACGAGTACATCAAGCGACCCGAGGCAGGCATGCGCATCCTGCATTACCCGGAACAGGAACATGGCATCGACGACCAAAACGGCATCGGTGCCCACACGGATGTAGAGTGCTTCACCATCGTAAATCAGGACGCAGCTGGTGGGCTCGAGGTGCTCAGCAAATCGGGAAACTGGGTGAAAGCTGGTCCAGTCCGTGGTGCTTTCGTAGTCAACATCGCGGACTGCTTCATGAGACAGACCAACGATGTATTTGTCTCCACCGTCCACCGCGTGATCAATAAGAGCGGAAAGGAGAGATATTCGGCAGCTTTCTTCTTCGGCTTTGACAAGGACAAGCCGCTTGAGCCAGTGCCCACATGCATCAGCGAGGAAAATCCTATGAAGTATCCAATCATGACTGGAGGCGAATACAATCGATTCAGAGTCTCCAAGGTCAAGGGGTATTAAGGCTTAACGAGACGGTGTAACTTCAGGAGGGGGTTGTTGGCTAACAGTGGAGGCAAAGAGCGGGTGGTACTGCAGATCATCTCATGACGCACATGTGAGCTCATTTGGCAACGACAGGTCGTATGAACAGCGTTCAAAGGTGCCTCGGGATCAAAGGTCATTTTTCTCATTATAAAACAATACCTAACAAACTAAATCCTCACTTCATTAAGCAACCTCGAAAGTTGCTACTGAACATGTCCGGGACAGCACCATCAGACAGCCCAACTGGCGGCGCCCCTGGTGATCGGGGAGTAGAAAAGACGAATTTAGACTCGAACCAGCACGGCCAAGCGCAGTACGTATGAAGGAACCTTGCCCGGAAGCCCCTTGTTCTGACTAGAGATAGAAATTTGATCGACGAAGCCCAGTTACGCCAGGAGCCTACGGACCGTGACATCGGGGCCAACATGGAGTCCACAGATCCCAGAGGCGTGCTGAAGGAGGCAGGCGGCACGAAGGCGAAGAGCGAGGCGAGGAACCAGCAGGGGTTCCGGGTCGGTGACGAAGGAGACCTACATGACTTGGCCGCGGGCAAGCAGCCTTGATATGCTTCTGAAGCATGGTAGCGAGCGAGCGTCTGGGTTGGGAGACATTCAAATGACATGTTTAACGACCCCACACTCCCAACTATCCAGCGGAGGTGGAGCTTCTCGGAAAATTGAAGCTCAACAGGGACGAAATACTGCGCACAATGCCCGCAATTGTTGCAAATTTCCATGGTTCTCCGGGTTATCGGCTAGTGGAGCTTCACCACAGCTCACAAGTCCTATTCATAGAACGAACGCCTGTCATGGAAATCAGACTGGAGTTGAGTTGCTGGCCAACATCGTTTCAAGGCAATCTCATGCAAATGCCGCTTTTGAGCTTGATCTATGTAGACCTAAATCTCAAGTGCTCCGATTGACGGCCCGTCCAATATCTGTCTAAGTCCATCTAGCAGCTTTGCGATGTTTAAACTAGAGAAGAGCTATTTTACAATCGATTTGAAATCCAGCGAACTGTCCGTAACTCAGTTATCGAAAGCACGTCGTAGTACTTCATCTGAAAGCATTTGCCACCGGCCTCGTACGCGGAAGTGAGGGGAGATGAGTGAATCTTCTGAGCCAGGACTTGTCGTCATCCGTCACCGCAGGTGGTCTCAGATTATCTAGGCTTGTGCGCAGCTGCTGAAGCGTCGGTCGGTCGATGGGTTTGGCCGCCAGGCACTTGGACACCAGCGCGCACATTTGATCGCCATAGAAAGCTCGATAATGGTTGTCCTCAATGTCGCTCCCATATGTCCATATATTTTGAATCTGTGGATCCTGTGTGGCCAAAGGAGGTAGATACGGACATCTGAGTGTCATGCAGCAAAATATCAGCTTTTCCAGGTAGTTAGTAACTCAGTTTTGTTGAATTATACAGCGCTAGTACTCACCATTCCTATCTGCCACACATTCGACCATTGTCCGTAGTTGCCAGCAACAGTGTTGGGATCATTGACTATGCTTATTGGGCCAGGTGCGTTTCTGTCCCAGTCTTGGGAAAATGGGTCTTGGTACTTCCTCACTTTGTCCCAGTCCGAGGTGAATTGCTCCTGGGAGAAGGTGTCAACATTATTGTCCTGGATCTGCTGACCCTTATGTCTGTGCAATTTGTTCCATGGCGGCTTACCGGTAGATGGAAGCCGTCCTTTCCCAGTACTCGATTCCCCCAAATTGCCCTCATCTGCTGTACTGTATACGGAGGGCCTGTTTCTGGCGGGGGAGCATCGTTGCGGGTCTCTCCCGGCGTATGCGCTAGACCGAAGTCTCCTACCTATTTACTTCGTCAGCCATGATTTGTTCGCCACTGCCATCCAAGTACTAGATACGATCGTCCTGTTTCCTTGGGAAGATCCAGACATTGATCTACCCAAAGGCGTCGATGATAATTATCAAATTTGAAACCGCGCAATCACTCCCAGATCCTTTGAAAAGAGAAACCCGGGAATACGGAAATCAAAGCTTACTTTGAACACAGGAACTCCTCGATGATCGTCATCTGAGTTAAATATGAAAATGTTTTGCGCGTCCATATCGAAATGAACGATATTGAAATTGTTCATATATATATTAGGGACTGGAATCTCCTCCCCCATCAACGGGCCGATTTCAACAGCTGTGGAATTTTGGGCTGGTGGTATTTGCATTCTTGGAGGATAAGCCATTGAAATGCATGCTGTGAGCACTAGAAATTGGGGGTCAGTTCAAGAAAATGAATGACCTACTGAGAACCAAAAAGGTGGTGGGAGCAAGGGAAAGGGGAGGACGAGACGGGAAAACATAGCTTAGAAGGCAGGAAAGAGGTTCGAACTCACAGCAGTCAAATATTTGCCAAATGATCGTCCCTGGTATCTTTTGTTGATCGTCCTCCATTAAATACCTATTTCTTACATTTCGGCGCCCCATGCGAATTCTGTCTTGATCCTGGAATCTTTCCCGAAAAATTAAACGACCAACTTTGTTGAGTAGCGAATGCAAGTCGCCTCTCCTCGCCAATTCCGTGAGGATTGTTGATGGATCGTTATCCATAGCCAGACCCGCTGCTCCAAGGAAATTTTGAACAAAAAAACGCTGAACGATGTGCTTCGCTCGTGCCAAGTCCTACTTGGGCCCAAAATCAGTCAGGTAAAGTGGTACACAGCGACCCAATGAAGGAACAAGTTGGGAGTTTCAAGTCGAAGAGTGGGACATACAACGGTCTTTGTTTTTTCTCTAGTCAACGCCGTCATGGCCACAACGTTTCGAGGATTCTGCGTATTAGGCATCGCAGTCTTGAGAACGGACATGCCGCGGTAGTTCAAATTCGCGTCTTTCCACCGCCATAAAGAAGCGATTCCCATTCCTGTATCAGCGCGTTAGTGACTGGTCCACCAATGTTGAAGCTCTGGTAGTTGTGTTCAGATTGGCTTATTGATCTTGCAGGATATCGAAGGGGATCCGCTTTACATACCACCAATACCGAGGGTTTTGACGACTATGTACTATGAGCTTAAGTTTACAGCATTGCAGACAGAGGTATATCTCTAGGACTATGACTGACATTGAATCTGGTTGCCCCACCTAGCATCAAGCTGTTGGAACTCGACCAAAGCCTGAGCTATATCATTTTGGTTTTTTCTTGCCGCTTGTGCCCCAACATCTACTCGTGGGGCAGATTCTCGATTGAACCATTGCGCCGCAACACGGCCATCTCTAACAACCCTTAATTGCTGGTTTCGTCTTGCATCGTACGCGTCTATGACAAATGCCTGGGGTAGCTGTCGATTTCTGATTATCCTTCGTATGTTTGCATTATTGGGGTCAAAGTCTACACCTAGTCTGTAGAAATCGAAGAGTTCGCCATAATATCGCTGATCGTAATACAGCGAGTTCAAATCATGCATGGCATTTCTGAATCCGGCCATCGTGAACTGCTGCATGGAAATAATAGACTTAAATTATTCGAGCAAGTTCTTTTCCATTTCAAAAAAGTATCATGAGTATTGTTTTGATGATATGTACCTGAGCAAGTAGCCACTAAGCGCAAGGTCACACCCACCGGCAATAGGTAGAAATGAACAAAGGGATGCATGTCGTCAGTTAACAGTCCATCGCCGCAAACGTCTGCCACCTCTCAATGCTTTCGAGTATACATACCTAGGCAATAAATTTAAAAATTGTGAGGCACATGGTACCATCCAGTTAATTGAAACTACATGCCCACACTACACGTTTAGAAATGTGCAGGACATCTACAAATACACGGATGTGGGATTGGACAACTGCAACGGGGAACGCCCAGCTATTCCTTGAACCTGTACGCAGACTTTTTTTGTACTTTTCCCAGGGGGTTATACTATGAAGAAGTGTCTTTTACGTGTGCGTGAGGAATCTCTAGATGGTCTCTGGTAAAGATTGCCCGGCTAGACTGGGTTTGAATCGAGCTTTCTCGTCCTTAAGGCGAGGAGACTCGTGTACTCTACTCCCAATCTTCTCTTGAGGGACTCCCGTAATCTGTCCAGATCCGGAGGAATCGGGCTTGAATATAATGTCTTCCTCTATGGCCGCTAGAATCTGTCGAATACATACACTTACTCAGTTGTATGAAGTTTTCAGTACCGAACACGGTAGCGAGAGTGACTTCACCGGGGCAATATTTACCAGCACCTGGCAGACCTCCGGATTGGCGAGAACCAGGAACAGGATCGTAAATAAGGCCTAGTGAATAGACCGGACTGGGTTCAGTAGCTGGGGACATAGGAACAACAAGCTCGATATGACGAACCTTCCTCATCAACCCCGCTTCAGGTACATGATGTCGACGTTATCCGCACAGACTTCACAGGCTTTTCGGGGAATCGCAACGTCTCGCGTTGACCATCGCGACGGTCTAGCTCCAACTTTACACGACGCAACCAATCGCAGGTTGTCCTTTGATGTTCAAACGCAAAACTGACGTTTCCTAGTCTAGGATTTATATTGTAACTCGAGAAGCTCTTATTCCAATGCGTCTATAAATACCTAGGGTAATGGCCCAACCCCTCTCTCACTTTGCAAGACGTGCTCTTTATCCAAGACACCCGGTCTTACTCAATACACCAGCATTTCTAATATCACCGAGACTTTTGAATCAACCAGAAAATCTTTCTCCCCGACACTGAAATGGACTGTGGCTGTTCATCTTCTGGCAAAGGATGCCATTGTGGCCCAGACTGCACCTGCTCTAATTGCGGCATCGTGAGTCTCTTCGTTGGTTTGCCGAACAAATGACTCTAGTGCTCTAACCTATGGGCAGGACAAATAGACTTCTGAGTTCGCCTTTCTGCAAGTCACGCATTAAGCCGGGTGGGGGTTGGAACCAGGCGCTTACTATGGTACAAGACTGATAGCGTGGGACAAGCAGTACTGGGAAGTCGTGCTCAACATGGATATCGATTCTGGGCTGTTCTGGTTTGGCTTAATCTAGAATTGGAGCGACCAAAGGCTGCCTTTTGATTGTAAAACCATCCACAATTCTTTTGCTGGAAAATTTGGACGCGGTCGGAATAAAGAACCTCAAGACTGTCTATGAAAAAAAGGTATCCGACACGAAACTTAGGTCGAAAACTAATTACTGCCTTTCATGAGGAGCTGCCTTCTGTGTTACATTCTTGATGAACCAGTTCTACAACTGCAATGCAGTAGCAGCCTAGAATTTTCCCCCAATTCTTAGAAACACATTTGAATCTCGCTGTTGAGGCCAAATCCTTTCGCCTCCGGTATCTGTAAGGAGTCATCGTCTACATGTAGGGAGCAGACTACATGTCGATGAACTAACAGCACAGATAGTGGCCAAAAAAGCCATTGTCAGTGGAGACCTCCGTATACCCGACGTAAGTCGCGTCTTGCCTGTTATAGAGCCAGTCATTCACCACGGCCTTAGAGGAAGCAGTTGCGTCGTCCTTGGACGCCGGCGGGCTCTTCGTATCGATGGTGTTCTGCATGCTCAGCTTGATCCCTGCCCCGTTTGCGGCGAAGAACGACACGTGGGCCTGTTAGTCCGAGTCCCGTGCGGTGAGGTTGGACAAGGGCGGATGGTATTGGACGTGGAAGTGCAGGGTGTCGTTGTCGGCGGCGTAGGCCAGGATGGGCATGTTGACACTGCCGCCGGCGTCGTACATCATGAAGGCGACGTTTGTCGTCTGGTTTCAAACCATCCAATTGTGTAGTTCTAGAGCGAACATGTAAAGCTGGGTGAGCGGACGCTGGCTGAAAGGACACAGTGAGGCTAACTGTTTCCTGACCAATTCCGTGGTATGCATTACTCCGACAAATTATTCAAATCACTAAGTAGCGTTCAGAGCGTAAAACAGACGAGTAATTCCTAAAGTATTGTGGACCTCCAGTATGTGAGCCGGGTACATGAGGGGATCATTACAATCCTGCGAAGTTCCAGCTCCGGCTGCAAACAACATTTAAGCACCTGCCTTGAGCAGATCACTTCCCTCTCCCCTTGCACCCAGCCATTTGCTTCAATTCCTGATATCCTTCCTTCTGTTCCCAACATTGAGAATCAATATGACTAGCCTTCTGAAAAGAGACTCAGAGCGGTGTACTCTACTAAGCACACAAACTCGGCAAGACCGTTTTCTCACCCAGTACAGTAGTCGCCCACGCGAGAAGCTGCCATGTAGACTTCCTTCTAATAAGCCCAAAATAGCCTCCAGAGTCTTAAACTCCAGCCAGATACTACCTGAGAATCTTGTTGTTACTTGTTCCATGATCTCGGAGGCCCGGACTGGTCGAGATTGTGTTAGCCCCAGTTTGGTGCTCTAACGGCGTAGACGGTCCTCCGGTCTCATCCTTTTGCCACGATCTTTTGCCCTCTCTTTACTGACTCTCTCAGCTTCGTTCATAAACCATTCGTGATCGGGATCTTGTCTCGCGTGAATCGCTTGTGCCTCCAGCCTGTCCCTTTCAAGGCGCTCTTTTGACGCGTCCCGTTCTCTCTGCCTCTTGGCATCTTCCGCCCGCCGTTTCTCTTCTGCCAGCTCCCTGCCTCGCGCAGCGGCTGCATTCCTTGCAGCCTGTGCAGGATGCTTTAGGGCCGTGACGCCACTTTTATCACTGCCCGCAGTGTACACTGAGCTTTCACTGCTCACGGTGAGGATCGACGCATTTGAAGCCTGCTCCCGGAGTGCTAAAGGTGCCTGCTGGTAATTGGGTTCTGAACAAGGGGATGAGTGTGGAAGGACACACGGAGTTTGACCACCTCTAGGGCCTCCAAATGTGGGAGTATTCCGCCGTTGCTGTTGTGCCCGGCGTGAATCGGAACTACCAGGTCGGCTCTCGGATGGGGTTCCGCTACGAGATGGGACAGGTACGACCGAATTATTGCTGGATCTAGTGCTTATAGATATGGATGGCTTGGTTGACTTGATGTTGCTGGTGTTCAAATTCTTGGAACGGTTCATTGCTGCTCAAAAGACTTCGAGCGCTTCTTGTAAGAGGGGCTTCGGCAATGCTAAGGTACTCGTGGGCGTGCACAAACAGATTGATGCTGATGCCTCGGGCAGAACATCACAAGGAAACCTTGACGGTAATGTAGGCCGGGTACTTGGGATATGAAATTCAGAATGAGAATGTAATGAGAGAGTGTGTGATTTGGGTGGGGAAAAATCGTCCCGTCAATTGTTGTTCGCAAAAGTTGATACCATGTTCCTTTAATTTCTTAACGACGGTGAAGTTCTATATCAAGGCCTGATCATTTTATATCGGCTCTAAACTAGCTGTCGCATGACTTCCAACTGAGCTTGCTCAGTCCCAAAATTACACACCTTCTGCCCCTAGCTGAAAGTTCGACCAGGTCGACACCATGACTTGAGACATAGGCCGTGAATCACGCCATGCGAGCAGCGGCCGTCTGTTGGCTGCAGAAATCAGTGACATCTCGAGACCCGGTGACTTAACTTCATTTCAAATCGCCATCAACATTCATTGGCCGAGAATCCAAATTTTGTTGATGACTCTCTATGATTTCCGATCATATAACAAGGTCCCGAGGTCTTCTGAGCCGGTCTGTCTTCCCTCGTGCAGGAGTGATGTCCCCAAGAATAAATGGTCACACCGAATAACCACACAATTGCGGCATAATATAGGACAGCATGGGTGACCCAGCTGCTGTCCAAGAATTGATATGTGACACGCGGCGAAGTCATTTGTACTTGTGATTGATCGCTCGGTAGACATCTGGCAAAGTCCTGATTGCTCATAACGTGATGGCCTCCCTTGGTCATTGGGGGCGGGCCTTGGTAAATCGCTGTACCATCACAAAAGCCGGCCAGCCCCATTCTGAAGCAGGTCGAAACTAGACCGCCGGACCTCGTCACCATCAGCTCCCAAATTTAGAAGTGCTGTTGGAGAAAGCCCCCCGCGCCGTGTTAGAGGCCACAGCTCCCGCCATGTGCCGTGAGACAGGTACCGGGCGCAAGCCAACTTTTATGCATGCACGTTGCCGACTTGTTGGTGGCTTGGGGCTTCATAAATGAGCTGACAGCCAATTGAACTCACCAGGGGAGGTTTGTAAGCTGGCCCAGCCTCCGCAGGTACTTCTTCTTTTCCATTTGTTGCTGCTGCTTGGTACATTTACTTCTGAACTCACCCTTCCCTCCACTGTTGCCCTCGAACCCAACGACTCCTTCATTCTTGTCAAAAATGTCTGCTGGTGATGATCTCGTCGACCATGAATATGATGACGATTCTGACTTTCCTTGGGCTACCCCCGACCACATGCAATACAAGAAAGCACAAGCAGCGCTGGATGATAGCTTGAAGAATCTCAGTCGCAAATCCTTCCGTGATCTTGTGCAAAGCCTTGCGATAGAAAAGTTTGCTAACCCTGACCTCAGACTTGTGAGTTACGAACCGATAATTGTCGACACTTGGAGAATTCGGACGTAATTGTCTCGCTGATCCGTGCTCAGGTACCTACAGGAATGTGTGGTGGATTTAATGCTCTTTATGGATTGGCATTTGACGGCTCCCCTCCCAAGCACTTGTTAAGAGTACCCAACGCCAACGTCGTTTTTCCTGACGAGAAGACTGCCGCTGAGTGTGTCATTGCTCAGTTCTTACACGATCACACCTCGGTCCCAATTGCAAGAGTACTTCACTACGGCTTGTCAGGCCACAACCCCGCAGTTGGGCCATACATCATTATGGAACGTGTCGAACATTTCTGGTCCATGTCACAAAGGTTGAACAAGAACTTCAGGGAGAAAGGAGTTCGACACATCCTAGACACAGATATATCTAGGACAAAACTAAAGGCGCTGGATGCGCAAATGGCTCGATGCCTCTTACAAATCTTCTCACACCGATTCCCTCGGATCGGAACGCTAACTCGCACCGAGGCGAAT
This sequence comes from Diaporthe citriasiana, assembly GCA_014872975.1. Lineage (NCBI taxonomy): Eukaryota > Fungi > Ascomycota > Sordariomycetes > Diaporthales > Diaporthaceae > Diaporthe > Diaporthe citriasiana. The sequence continues at coordinate 17,147 of JADAZS010000084.1, forward strand.
ACATACGTCGTCCAAAGACGGCCATGGTCACTGGACATGCAGCAAAGCATCGAGTCCTCAAACATTCCCCAATCGGCGCTGCCAGCAATAGATAAAACATACTCCACAGCGGATGAATGGTACATTGCGTGCTCAAGGATGAATACCGCTCCACTGCTCTTCCAACAGAACAACTTGTTCTTCTCAGCCGACGACTTCAGAAACAAGTACGTAGCGAGGATAATATTCCACCGACTAGCTGCGGAAGGCAAGCTCTCCAAATTCGGCTTCGAAGAAGATATTTGGTCTGCGCAGTCACGGGACTTTCGTGCTCAGTCGCGGAAACTCTGTCCGGCGCCCAGCGGTACGGGAGATTTTGTTCTCTGGTGTGACGACCTCCGCCCAGAAAACATCCTATTAGGTGAATCTGGTCATATCACTGGTATTATTGACTGGGAGTTCACCTATGTCGCACCTACTCAGTTTTCGCTGGATCCGCCATGGTGGTTATGCCTGCAACCTCCTCATGACTATGACGACGGAGATCTTGAGGGCTTTATCAAAACTTACGACGACCGCATCAAGACATGGCTCGAAGCCGTCGAGGATGTGGAGAGGGAGGCCGAGTTCGGCCGCTTAGGCTTACCACATGGCATCGGACTCTCCAGATACATGCGCGAGAGCTGGGAAACAGGACGCTTCTGGTTGAGCTACGCCACCAGGAAAATCTGGGGCTTTGACGAGATCTACTGGAAGTGCTTGGACGAGAGATTCTTTGGCAAGAGGCCACATGATGTTCCCAGGGAGCAACTTTGGACTACTCGGCTTCATCTGTTGACGGACAGGGAAATGGCATTCATGGAGCCCTTTGTACAGAGGAGAGGAGAAGAGACGAAGGCGAGGAAATTAGTTGATCACTGGGATCCAGCAGAAGTCCAGAGGCGGTTCGATGAAGTATTTGGGGAAGGTGAAGCATGAATTGCGTTTGCTCAGCGTCAAAGCGGGCTCAATACAGGAGTCGCCTGCACCGGGTAATGTTGAAATGTCGACTTGATTTCATGATCCATGTATTCCTCATAAAGCAGCATTACCTCCGGCGTTGAGCGACTGCCTCCGTCCCGGGACTCGGAGGAGGTGGACCAGTCGTCCAGTTTGATGGATGAGGCCCCAAGACAAAGTCCATCGTGCCGCCATTCTCGAAAATGTCTGACCAAGTCACCCATGACTTGTTCCACGCCTTCCCATTCACCTTCAAGCTCTGAACGTAGTAAGCCGTCTCGCTTCCCCCCTCGGCCGTGATATCCAATTTCTTGCCATCACCAAGATCTATTGTCAGATCGGAGAACCAAGGACTTCCGATCAGAAATGTGGTCTGACCAGTCATCGGATACAAGCCTAGCATCACCCACAACACCCAGCTCTCCATCGCGCCGGCATCAGAGTTACCCGGTAGGCCAGCTGTGGTCGGGGAATAATAAGCCTTGGCGAACTTGCGTGTGTAGTAGACGGTGAGGTCCTGGCGGTTGACGAAGTTGAAAAGATACGGAGTGGTGAATGAGGGCTCGTTGCCGGGGTTGAAGATCATCTGGTCAAAGGAGCCTGATGGGTAGGCCCCTGGCGTGAACATCATCTCGAGACGCTTGACGAACTTTGCCTCGCCGCCGCAGTACGATATTAGTGTGTCGATGTCGTGTTGGGCGTTCCAGGAGTATTCCCAAGGCAGCGCTTCGTAGTCTATGAATTATCAGTGGACCACAGACCCGTGTTGTAATTTCACCCGAATGAACTCACAATAATCAGCCCAGTAGCACCCTCCGCAGCTCAGAGGATCCTGTTCGATGAAGCCCGTCTCATTCCGTGGAACAACGAATCCTGAGAAGCCAAGCGACTCAGCATCGGGATTCCAATGGTTCCTCCAGTTACGGCTCCGGTTCAAATACGTCGATGCATTTGCATCGCCCAGTCCATCGCCGACGGTGTACACAGCAAAGTCGTTGACTGAGTACTCCACCGCACGACTGACAGACCGGCCGAAGGACGGGGTGATGAAGCCATACTCGAGCCAGTCGGGCAGGGCCCCTCGCCCCTCTTTGGTAGAACCGGTGCGGTCGCGAGGATCGTTGTTATTTGGCGGTGTCACTTCTGCGTTCGTGAGCATGGCAGAATATCCATCTGACCAGTCGATGCCATCCCGCACGCCCTTGACGTACGCGTCTGCGAGGACGTTGTCGCAATTTGAGCCGCCCTGGGTCGCGCCGTTCCAGAAGGATGAGCGCGCATCTGGCATATAGCCCTCATTCCTCCAGACATCGATGAGTGATCGAATATACTCTTTGTATGCTACTGGTTGGATGACGTGGAATAGAGCCGTGCCACATCGAAACTGTGGACGTCAGTCCTCCATCTTGGTATGCTTAACCTAGGGCATGACATACCAGGTCCCATAATGTGAAGATGTCGTCGTAATATGGTTCTGACGAGGCCCAAAGAGGATTCTCCCCTGTCTTGTTGGTCGGGATTATACTCAAATGGTACAATGATGAGTAAAGTAGCTGTAGGTCAGCCAGGTTCCTCGTGTCCGTAGTGGTCACCTTCGACAGCACTTGGCTGTTCCACGCATCCTTGGTATGTGCCGTCAGTTCCTCGCGAGTTGTCCCAGGAGGAATTTGAGAGTTGACATTTGAGCAGGCTTGCTCCGTAGAAATGAAAGATACGCCGACCCTCGAAGTGACATTGGTGGCACCATCGAATGTGTACAAGACACCAAGACGCGACGTTGAGGTGACGTTGTCGCCGGCCGGGTACTCAACGAGCGAGCTGTTGGTGTTGCCAGCACCGAGAAAAGTTTTATATGCTGACGGAGGAGGATCGAAGTGTCCGCAAAAGTAGACTGTCCACTTTGGCGCCCGATTCCAGCCGTTGTCATATGAACCGTAGCCCTTGTAGTAGCCCTCATTGGTATCACCATCAACCACCTCAATGTTACCTCCCAGGTAGGACTGCTGGAGGCCCATGCCGCGGTAGCTCGACAGCACTTGGCTCACGTCGACAATGACGTTCCTCGTCTGGTTGGTGTTCGGGAAGGTATATTGATAGAACCCCGCCCTCTCGGTGCCCGCCAGCTCCACAGTGATTCCGGAGCCTAAGAACGCCTTGTAGGATCCAACTTCGCTTATATCGGGGGAGAGTCTTGTGTCGTTGTGATCGGCCAGCGGGTTGGCGATATCTCCTAGGACTGGCATTTGCGAAACCACGCCATATTTCGGTGCGCCGCCTGTGCCACTCTCATGGAGCATGGAGAAGCCCGTGAAATTTCCGTCAGGCTTATAGCCGGAGTATGCGTCAGTTCCGTCGTACAGATCTGGCCCAAGTTTCACTATCCCCAACGGCCAGCTCACTCCCGGAAATGTGTTGCCCCCGTTTTCCTGACCTGTCTTCATCATTGATCAGCTCATGATCACGAGGCTTGGGTGTCTAGATCCAAGGTGAGGGACAAACACTAGGTAGCACGTAGCTTGTCAAATCCACAGCGGCAACAGTGAATGAGAACAAGACAGCCGTTACGATCACAAAGGTCACCGGCATGGTGGCTGTTTGTAGGTCAAGGTAAAGAATGAGACGCGAGATAAAACGAGAGACAAGGCCTGGCAGTGTTTGGACGGCATTCTGTGATCTGGGCGAAGCAAGTTTTTCGGTGGAAAAGCTACGCGCCGTGCAAACTGACTCTAAATAGGACCCCACGAGCCCAGCCTATGTGAATAGAGCTGATACACCATTGAGCTCTGACAGGGATAGTGAACTACAACGTGCTTTTTTGCGGTCTATGAATGGACAGGTGATGCCCCAAGCAAATACGCACACTACGGGTGCAATGGTGACTTTGAAAAGTGACAAAATCGAAAACGAAAAGGCAGAGACATCCGGAAGGATGAGCTTCAAATAGGCAGGTAAATTAGAAAACTGGCCCCCTGCAGGTGTTGGAACTATCATCTGAGCAATGTAACGTGGGCTGCAGCCCTGCCTCCCGAGTGTCCTTCGTGACCAAGCTGTACCATGTGACCCACTTTGGAGACGTACGAAGAAAAGGTGATGATCACTTGGAGCACTGCGGAGGCAATGCCAAACTTTACTTCATCGTGTACAGGCTCAGGATCTGCAACCCGGACGAGCGAAGCTGATCCTGGTCCAGATTTGTGGGCAGTGTGCAAATTGAGCGGCGCAGCAAAGAACAGGAATGATATGGGTCAGAAAACGCTCCTTTGACTGTGATACTTTGCTCTGCCGCGTCTGCCCAAGATTTTCATGCCCCCGACCCATGAATTTGGCGCGTATGCAGGTGTACAAAAAGAGGATGTGATCGTCAGGCACGTGGTGAAATCTACCGGCTTGATTTGCATGAGGACCAGACCAGTCCATTGCCAGGGGCTGCTTACATACATACATACATGCAAACGTTCATCCTGTCTAGAGGGGAGGCTCTAGCTCCCGTTGAACCCGACCGTCTGGGATACCCCAAGCCACCAAACATCGATGAACTTGGCCGACTCCGCAGACGGTCTCGAAACATTTGCGCCGTCTCTCTATAACCGCCGTTTCTCTAGCTTTGTGGGGCAGACTTCCAAAACCAGTTGCAGCCCTTCGAATCATCATATTTTTCATTTCTTCACATGTCGTAATGTTCCCAGGGCGGGCGGAATGAGAGGTTGTTAGCATGGATGGGAGGATATTCGTAAGCAATGCCTTCCAGGCTAGCACGAGCTGTTTGCTGATTCCCAGGATCACAGTGCCATGGCAGAGGTAGCAACAATTCTCATAATATATTGAAAGCCGCTCAAATAACTCACTGCATGTAGAGACAATGAATTCATTTTGACACGATGTTGGTGGGTTTGTCTTGCTATCAGTCAATACGTCCCTTGCACGGTCTGACATACTGGCACCTCGCGGTCGAGCGTCCCCCTCCTATCTCAACTCGATTTGGAGCATTCTTGCAACACATAACGAGACCGCTAGGGCTCTCCTCGCTGCCGTGCCGTCCGGTGCTAGTATACAGAACCGAGAGAGAAATTAATATGAAGGATAGCAAACATCTGTTCACATATGCTCGGCGCCTTGTGGTTCATCGCAAGTTTGTTACACCACCTCAATGCCCCGTCTTCCCAAATCACCCGGCTCCAAGACCTCCTTGCCATAGCACTGTACCAGTTCTGCGTGTCCGTGTGCTTCACATGCATTCTCTCGACCTTCTACCACACCTTTTCCGATCACAGCCCGGGCCTTCACAAGTTCGGGAACGAACTGGACCACCTCGCAGCAGAAAGACGTGGGAAAGAGTCAAAAAGGGAGGGAGGCAATCGAGACGCCTAGAAATGATCTACTCATTCCGAGTCTATCATTCGAGCTGAAGTTATCTTTAGATGCGGAAAACAGACCATGATATGAGGCGGTATGGTTGACAATACCGGAATGTAACTGTGTACAGTTCGTCTTCAAGCCTATTTCTTGTCCAGAGCTGCCCACTCACGTTTTTCCACCCGTCACTGGCAATCTCAACTTCAGCCTACATCTCAGCCTCGTCTCCACTCTGCCTGTCAATTTCACTTCACTTTCAGCATGACTACCACACTGGTCTTTCTTTGCTTCGAAGTTGGGTCCATACATAGTAGAGACACCCATCGGCAGCTGACAACACCGAGGCCGACCCTGACAGGACAGCTTACACGGTGCAGGTAGGGCGTGCAGTAGCTATGCTAAGAAGACCTACAGCTGGTCGCCAATGCGCATGAGTTGAGCCGGCCATCGAACCAGGGCACTTCCAACGACCCTCCTCATCCCAATCCTGCTCCGCCAGTAAACGCCCCGAAGCAGACAGAGAGTTCCAACCAGCAACCGAAGGCCTAGCATATCACATCCCAATCAAAGCCAAGAGATGTCTCGACACAAAGAAGAAGATGGCTGAAATTCTCTCCATGTTCATTTCATTACTCCCCAATGTTACAAAATTACCAGACAATGACCTCCCGGGGAGAGAAGGGGCGGGGGCGCCTGCACCAAACAAACCTATGGAAAAAAGAACCAGTCATTGGTGGTCAGGGCCCAGCTTTTTCAAACCAGGTCAAGAACCCCCTTTCCCCTCCTCCCCCAATGCGTGCGCTCTCTCCTCAAGACCGTCGCAGACATCGTCAACGAACAGCTAGCTGCGTGGCACACTCTTCCTCGGGCCTTCGTGCGTATTTCCTGCCCCTTTCATGCCTCGTTCTCGTTCGCTCCTTCCTCACTTGTCTCTGCTTCCCAGCCAAGCCAAGCCAGATGTGTACTAAATCCGCGGGATGAAACCCCCCTTCCTTTTCCCAAGTTTACCTCTGCGGGTATCCCATTTTTCTCTTGTAGTTCGTTCAGTCCTGACCCGTAGACGACCCATATGTATGTTTTGGTTATGTTTGTACACATACGAAACAACACCTTCCTTTTGCACAGACAGGCACGAGGGCCTAGTGCCCCCACTCTCCGCGCTCCAGAGCTCCCATTTGCCAACTTGGTTGCATTCAGTCATGAATGACAGGCAGTCGAGCCTTGTTCAGGCTTTCGATTTCCAAGCCAGCCTTGCAGACAGGGACAATTCAGCGGAATGGTGCCTTTCGTTCCTCCCTAATACGAGGAGCTGGCGGCGAGAGGTCGCATGGTGTCCGTGATTCGCTGCGTGAGGCTCGTCATGTTGGAGATGTTCCTCAAAGCAGGGTCGCTAGGCATTGTGCTGCTGAGGCGCAGGAAGACATGCTCGAGGCGGCCCTTGAGCAGCGACATGACCTTGGGAGTAATTTCGCGGACTTGTCCCTCCTGGATTCCGAAAGTGGTCAGCTCATGCTTCATCCTAAACAGTGACAGTGATTTAATTAGAAATCATTTTGAGGGAGTGCTTACAATTCTGGGGAGAGCCTCGAAGAATGTGACTAGAACAACCTCAGTCCAGCCGAGCTTGGTGTGCAGCAGTTGTGGGTTTTCCAAGTTCGCCGTGACAGTCGCTGCGACGGTCAAGAGAAGCAGTGGATTCAAATTCTGAATAAAAGTAGCGTCGTACTTGGCCAATACCTGTGAGAACACTTCTTCCTCGTTACGGGTGTCCTGAATCCAAGTCATGACCGCGTCGTCGAACTTGCCCTGTGCCATATATGTGCGCACACGCTCGCAGGCCTGCTCAATGTCCAGACGCTCACGATTATCCTTGGTAGTCGGCTGGAACACGACCTGGGTCGTGGAGAGCTGCGATCCAGAGATTTGTTGTGTTTGCTGGGGCGCCTGCTGCTGGATTTGCTGCTGACCAGGGAATTGACTGGACTGCTGGCTGGACGGGCTTCCAAACTGCTGGGACTGCTGCAGTGACAGAATGCTAGGATTAACAGGTTGGTTAGGGTACTGCTGGTGCTGATGCGGAGGCGACACAATGGAGCTCGAGGGTGCCCATTGCTGCGGAGAGCTTAGAGCCCCTGCAGCCGCGTTTGGATATTGCTGTGCCCCAGTCTGTGGGCTGTCGTATTGCTGCTGAGGCATGACAGCTTGCGCGACGTGCTGCAAAGCCTGAGACTGGCTGTGAGAAGGGCTGTGGTATGCACCGTTGCCCGGTGCGTGGGCTTCCTGCCCGATTTGTCGAGAGCGAGACGCGTGGTGCGCTGGCGAAACCTTCCGTTGCTGCTGCTTGACAAGTTCAGTCTGAAGCTTCAGAATCTCCTCCTGGAAGCTTGCCTGGGCAGTAACCATGGTGTTCAGAGTCTCTGACATATTGGTGTTGAGAGCGACGAGCTGCTCAAACTTTTGCATGTCCTTGAGGCGTACCTGCTCGATTGCATTGAACTGGTTGTTCACATTCACCAAGATCTCCTTGCCGCATGCTGTCACTGCCTCGGTAGCCAACTTGGTGAACCGTGGGATGATTCTATCGTCAAGGACGGCGTAGAGCTGCTCATCGATCTTGGCAGAAAGTGTGTGAACCATCTTGTCCGTCATGGACTTGACGAGCTCGGGCTTCCGCAGAGCCTGGTCCATAGCATGAGGCAGGGCGCGCTGCATTTCCTTCTGCACTGCCTGCGAGACAGAGCTGCCGAGCCTGCTTCCAAGCTCCGCAGTCACCGTGCGGGTTACGACCTCGCCTACCTTAGGCGCGATAGACTTCTCCATCTCCTCTTCGATGATCTTGGCGAGCACACCTTGGCAGTTATCGTTGAGGACCTCCGAGACCATGCCAAGGAGCTTAAGCTGGCTCCCTTCGAACTGGCCATCGCGAGCTTTTGCGTCCTTGTCGAGATTCTGTCGGAGATTGGAAAGACCAGACTGGAAAGAACTCGCAAGGTTCTCGACAAGGCGTTTCTCCATCGTGTTGATGCGGCTGTCGACTTCTTGCGAGAAACTTGAGGAAGGAGCGGATTTCGAGGCCTTAGCCGGTTCGTGTGTCGTGGTAGCGACGACCTTGGGGGCGTGGCCGTTGGTCTGAGCAGCTTCGCGCTCGCGTTCAGCCAACGCGGCAGCCTGTGCGGCGGCCTTTTCAGCAGCAGCCTTCTTCTTCCTTCCCTTCTTATCGGGCTTCTCAGCGGGAGCTGGCACGGCAGCCTCTTCCTCCTTCGCCTCTTTGTGCTTTGGCGGGGTGACCACCTTTCGCGTCGATGGCTCTGGTGCAGGCTCGGGGGCTGTTTCCTTTGGCCGAACAGCCAGGCGAATCGAGGGCTGCGCTGCTGCCTCCTCAGGAAGCTGGTTCTGGGGTTGAGGCGGCGGAGGCCTTAGCTTTGTGATCGAGACCACGCCTGCTTGTGTAGCATCGACAGGGTTGACAACCTTATTGTCATCGTCCCATCCAAGCTCAGACGCTTTGATGGAGAGACACGCTACTCCCTTCGAGTGCATGGCATACAGCTCAAAGAGGGTGGCCTCAGCGCCTTCCCCGGAGGAAGCAGGGTTCTGGAGGAGATAAAGGCTTCGCAGAACACCCTTGTTGGCGAACGAGTACTCCCTCATGCCGCTGATGACTGCGGTAGAGTCAGGAGTGGGAATCAAGGGGTCTTGCGCCACCAACTTCTGGATGTAATCGACCTGAGACGGGTTGTTCTTCAACGCGTACTTAGGCGCCGAAAGGTGAAGGAAGTAGACGGAGTTCCGCGTCGGGTGACCAACAACAATGATACCAGAAGGAGGGTGGTACATGACACTGCAGACAGCGTCGGATTCCTTGCTGTGAGGAAGGTTGAATTCTTGAACAGGCTTGCCCAGCGCCAAGTCCCAGAGCTGCAACGTGTGGTTTTGTTTCATACCCACTATCAAATAGCGCAGCGCCGTGCGCTTCTGGTACGGCCGGAGCTTATCCAACAGCAGCACAGAAGTAGGCCAGGCCTTCTCTCCTTCTGGCGTCGTTGTCAGAGTCATCAGCGGCTCCTTCACCTCGGCGGAGGTGTGTGCTGGCATCGGGTTGCGAGGATCAGATTCCTCGTCGGGGGCCGTCAAGTCACGCACATCCCAGAATTTGACGCGGCCCGACTTGTCAAGCGAGACAACAACAGAGTCATCCTGACTGAAAGTGAAGTCCTTACCAGCCTTTCCAGTGTTGATCTTCAGCGAGCACTCCTTGGCAAGTCGGTCGGTGTCGACGACGCGGTCGTGGCCGGGCTTGATGAGATTTCTTTGCAATACAAACGACGGCCAGATGATGTTGATTGATTTGCCGCGGCCGACAGCAAAGTACTCCGGATGGTTGGTGGAAGTGCGAGCGCGTGTCTTCAGAACACCACCGGGAGCATCTCCACCCTCCTGGGCACTGCTGGGCGGCAGAGCAAATCCGTACTGCTCAAGGTGAGCGTCGTCAAGGTGGTCCTTCTCACCGTCCCTGACCTGCACCCAGTAGACCGTGCCACTAATACCGGTGCCAACAATAGCCTCCTTCTGGGTAACCTCCTGGTCTGCGGGGGTGGAGGAGATGGCAAGGTTGAAAATGCGGTCCTTAGTATCAGCAAACAACTTGGCATCACGGCCATCGTCCTGCCTAATGACTCGTAGGCCGCCAGCCTTGGACATGCCATATGCCAGGTATGCTTCAGAGGCAGCTACGAGGTTGCGGTCGATTTGGTCGAACTCTTTCTTGAGCCGCGCAATATCGAGGATGGCCTCATCGCGGAAGACGGGACGAGTGTCATTAGCGCCTTCTTGGACCGAGATGGAGATCCACGGCTTCATAGGGAAGTTGAAAACCTTGACAGGACTTGTGGTCTCTTCGATGACAACAATCTCCTCGTCGGCCTCAGCACTCTCCCAGCTATCGGCGACAGTACCTTGAGCGGCGTCATCCACAATGTCTCGGACAGCTTTCGCCACCTCGGGACGGAATGCGGCCTCTAAGGCGGTCCTGTTCTCGTCCTTCTCGAGCTCATCCTTAATGTCTAAGGCAGCTGTAGCGGCGGCTTCATTGAACTCCTTGTCTGTCTGAGCAGCCATCAGCTCCTTGAGATCCTGGGTGATCCTGGCCTGGGCCTGCTCATCTTCAGCACGGCTGATTGCCTCGCGTGCCTGCAGATCAGCCTGGCTGGCGATATCGCTGATAGCTTCAGACACTGTCTCCTTGGGCTTAGCCTCAGACTCATGCTCAGGGTGCGAGGATTCGCCCTTGTGGTCATGCGAATTGGGGCCATCCACCTTTCGGCGGGTGGACTCACGACCTTCTAGATGGCTGCTAGTGCTTGAAAGACGCTTGTGCTCGGGTCCACCGGCCGATCCAGGCTTTTTCAAGATCTGGACCAGTCCTGGAGCTTGACCCTGGACGCTGGGAGACGCGGACGCCCCTGGAGTTGTAGACTTTCCACCAGCCCTGTTCTGAGGGGAGACTGAAGCAGTCAGCTCATCGAATGGATTGGTATAGTTGAAGATCCCAGTCTTTGTAGCAGGGGTACCATCTCGACTCGACTGTGCGGGCGCGGGAGAAGGCTTGAACTTGGTGTCCTGAGAGACGAATTCGAACGAGCTCGCAGTTGGAACAGAAGGATTGCCACGGTTAGTGGAGTCGGACAGGGCCCGCTCGAGGGTAGCAAAGTCCTGCTTGTTGGACTGCTCGCTTGTGGTGGAAGCAATCTTAGTATCAGCTTCGCTTTGCGCGTGAGGCTCGGGGCGGGCGTCGCTTTGGCTAGGCTTGGGCCTGTTCAACAGATTGAGCAAGTACTGCTGAGTGTTCTCGGGCGGAGGTGCAGTATTCCAGCTGTTATCAGTCACAGGCTCCTGAGCCTGAGGCTTCGGCGAATGTTCCGACTTAGTCTCATCGTCCTGGAACTTGCCTCTCATAAGTGCAGCAAGCAGGCCGGTGGGGTCGGCAGAAGATGGGGCAGGAGCATGAATGGTGCTTGGCTGTTGGTTCGAGGCGTGGCGAATGAGCGAATCGCGGTGAAGCTGGTCGGATGGCTGCGTCGGCTGCTGCTGCGGCAATGCCTGCTGCCCACCTGGGCCGCTGTTTAACTTGAGAAGACTCAACAAGCTCGAGGTGCGATCGTCGCCCCCGTCCATTGGCCTCGTGGCAAACCCAGGAGGGTGCTGGGATTGGTACATAGCAGACGGCGGGGTCGGCGCGGCGGGAGGGTGATAGTCGGTGCTGTCTTGAGAGGGATACGACTCATTTACGTGCTGCTGCTGCTGCTGCTGTTGCTGCTGCTGTTGCTGATGTTGATGATAGTGGGCAGCTTGCTGGTTGTTGCTGTTGTACGGGTTGAATTGAGAGCGCAGATCGTAGGCCGGGGCCTGTTGCTGCTGCTGTTGGGGCTGCTGGTGATGGTGCTGGTATTGCGATGCAGCAGCAGATGGATCGTAGCTCTCATGGCCGCTGGACTGCTGCGAATGCTGCGAGTGCTGGCGCTGGAGCTGGGCGAGGAGGGAGTTCAGCGAGCCGTCGCCTCCGACACCTCCGCCGTAGCTAGCCATGATTGAACTTGAGCTTGGCCGGCAGCTGGGAGGTGTGGCTAGCACCAGGGCGAGGAGAGAGTGATGACTCGGTCAGCCCCGAATTGATGGTTGCAGCTCTCTCCAGTCCGAGTAAGGTTGCGATGCAAAGGATGAGGGGGGTCTTGTTGATGGGCGCAAGTGGATGACGCTGTCAGGTTTTCCGTTTGCTGCTCGAAGGATTGGGTTACGGCTCAAAAGTCACGGCTGGGCGAAAAAGAAAAGTGGAAAGTTGGTCGATGATGCTGGGGTATGCAGGCGCATCACTAGACATACGCCCAGGTTAGCTCTATTGCATTGCTCTCTGCTCGGTGAGCCCCTCGCAACCAACCTCGATCAGACCGACAAGCTTCTTCTCCTTGAGTACCTTTAAGCAGAGGTCAAACCTGGACGGGATGCGCTGATGGCGAACTGGAAGGGGAGGGGGGAGGTAATGCAGAGAATTCGGCGCACGAGGATAAGAGAGAGGCGAGGTAAGGCGGGCAGAAGCTGAGGAGAGGCGTGCTCTCTTTTTTTGTCTGTCGGCCCAAGCGTCAACAACCCAGTCTCAAGGTCAGGCTCAGGCGCAGGCTCAGGTGCGAGCTTGCCCCAGGTGGTCTTGATAGAGGTACCTATCTACTATCGGATTTTCTAGGCACCTTGGGATCTAGTTGGTACGTGGCTGGCACATGCCGGCAGCCCTGAAGTTGGTTGACAGCTCGCCTCTCGCCTGCAGTAGTTGCAGCTGGAGTTGCGTCAGAAAAAGCAGAGGCGATGCTATGCGGGAGGGGAGGGGGTAAGCGGGAAGAGTTGAGGTGACAGCAGCACATGCAAGAGCCAGCAATTTGGGCTACAACACGCCATGCCGACACCGACCACGCCGCGTCAGTTGAGTGGTTGGGCACCAGCCTCACAATCTTGAAGCCCTGTATCTGCCGTATGCTCTCTACTGTCTGTTTTCTGTGACTTATTTTCCATCTGTTTCCCAGAGGACGAAACGTGGAAAGGAGCCCGTTACTGCCTGTCTCCGGATTGCCGGGCCCGCTTCGGATATAAGCTGCCGGTAAAGCGCCTTAGTACCTGGTCTACCCAAGCGGTCGACTTGTGCTCTGCGGTCCTCTATCGAGCTAGTAGACTATGATGGGCGGGCGCAGGGGGCCAGATCCCGCTCGACTCCCAGGAAGGCGCCGAAACCGAACGCATCTCCATCCTCCGCGCGACGTCAGACTCTCCCCGTCTTTTTCACCAACGTCTTTTCTTCTTCCTCGACGACCCTAGGAATTAGGCTCCAAAGCCTTCCGCGTTCCCGCAGCATACAAAGCGCGCATTTAATAGAAACAACAAGCAGCCTCGCGGCCCCATATTTTCTGTCTCAACAGAATCTCTAATCCTCCCAATCTGTATCTGTACCGGAACTGTACTACTCTCTGCCTCGTGCCTTGACCTCTCTGGCCACGAGCCCGTCTTCCGACACTCTATTCCCGATTCCACCACTTGCCCTTGCGCTCGAGTCCCGCGCTACTTTGACAAACCATCCAACGTCGGTCTGACCACACGACATACGTTCTGCTCGACCTACCTCCTGTCATGATCCGGGTCTCGAGCCTGCCACGGTGAACCGAGGACACATTCATTCATTACCCACGCGAAGACTGCAACATCCCATCCGAACTTCCTACGAACACTCAACCTCAGCCAGTCGACACAATGTTCTGCTTACGAAGGTATGGCCCCCTCGCCCCATTCCCTAGATTCCCTCTCCAAGCGAAGCTGACCTTCTCCCGCGCCTACAGCTGGCTGCCACTCCTCTTCATCCCGACCAACGCCTCCCCGGCCTTCATCTTCCTCTTCTTCGTCTGCACCTACTTCCTCAACCGGCCCTGCATCTACTGCTCCTTCCTGCTGCTCATCCTATTCATGACCTCGTGCAACTGGTCCGACCGCTGCTTCTTCGACTTCAGCTCTAACTGGTTCCAGCCCCGTCCGGGCGTATCCTACTTCACCGACGGCACGGCCTCCTTCACGTGCGCCGAGGCTGGGGCTTGCGCCGGGGATGGAGGCGCTCCCGCCGCTGCCTTGTCCGCCGTCGAGAACATGACCGCCACCGCGAACGCCACCTACCTCGTGGCCAAGGACACGGTCAACGCGACGGCCAACGCGATGATGGGCGCCGCCGCCGAGCAGGTCGCCCAGGCGAGGAGCGAGTGGACCGGCATAGGCATGGAGTGGCTCAGGAATCTGCTGGGCAAGAGGGAATGGAGGATCGACTGCCTGGACGTCTACATCAGGCTGTAATCACGAATACATGTTGTGACGAATTATTGCCGGGTTTGGAAAAGGAAATGCATAGCCTGGGTTTGCGCTTCTTCTGTGCCTTCTTTTGATGTCTGACTTCTCTGGCGAGGGGCAGTGGGCCTCGCAAGTCGGACTGGCTAACTCCGCCGGTCTGTGGAAGGGCCTGAACCCGAGAGGTCACGATATCATAATACCCTTTTGTTCATACGATTAGCGTACGAGAACGTACTCGATTGCTACGGCAGGAAAGTGATGTGCCGGCTACAAAAAGAGCCAATCGGGTGAATATTGTTCTGCATTGTGATCATGTCTATACGGCTTCTTGCTCCTCAGTCAACCCCTAAAGCAAATGAGCCTACCCGGACGCTCTCTTCCAACGACCACGACCTGAACGGCCGATACCCAGTCTCCGCCAGCATCCACCACGACTTATTTCACAGTTTCGACGCCGTCTTCCCCTTCTCCTTCCCCTCCTCGTCCCACTGCTCATCCCACGGCACCCTCAACGCCAGATGTTCCGCAGGCGTGGGCACGTGGATTTTGTGATGGTCGCAGACAGCGTAAATAGTCCTGCCATCCTCGCTCGTCATCCAGCCCTTGATGTACGCCGTCTGCCTGCCGACCTGGTACACATAGGAATGTACTATGACGGTTGTGCCTGCTCCGGGTTAGAACCAAGTAACCCGCATCCGCCCCCCCCCCCGGGTCCGATGCCACGCCCGCGACATGCCCGTCAGGTATACACGAGTCCTGCACGAAACCTGGCGCGAGTGGTGCTCCGCTCTGTGGCGGCGCGCGATGGACATGGGGCGTGGTCGTCGACCCAAGGTGAGGTGAGGTCGTGGGTGATCACTCACCTATAGGCACGGCCTTGAGGTAACTGATATTCAGTGTGCGCGTCACGCCTCCCAGGAATCTTTAGGCCCATTGATACCATCAGCATCCAACTTAGCGACAGATCGTATCGAACATTATCCCTCCAGAGACCTCATCCCGTCCACGAACTCAGAATCATAAAGTGGTCAAGTTCCGCAGGATGAAAACCAAAAGGAACGCAAAAAAAGGAGAAAGCACGGAGACAAATTCCCGTGCCAATGGAAAAAAGACAAAGAAGTAAAAATCCACAAGGTTCACTCACGACCAAAACCCAGGACGTGCAACCGGCCCCAGCGCGATGGTAGTAAGCATATCAAAGATGACGCCCGCAGCGCCACCGTGCATGACGCCGTTGTAGTTGCCCATATCGGCGCCGATGAACAGCCTGGTGGTGCACGACGCCTTGACGCCCGCGTCTGGGGTTGGTCTCCCGGCTACACGAGGGACGTTGCCGTCATCGTGGGGCGGCGGTCCGACGGACGCGTCCAGAACGGCGCAGTTGTCCATGGTCGCGTTGTCAAAGGCCGGGCCCACGCGGGCCTGGACGAGCTTGTAGCTGTTTCCCCCGGTGATAGGGGAAGTGTGGTTAGCGATGATGCATGCTGGTTGGGTCTGGCTGGATTTGTAACTGGGGTTGGCCAGTAGCAGGTGGTGGTGGTGATGCTTTCAAGGTGGGAGGGGGGAGGTCGTCCTGGATGATATCCCGATAATCAAGGGTGGACGGGAAGGGTATTCAACGCGATGCGACACAATACAATGAACACGATGAGAGGCCGTCCATACCGGTCAAAGATGGCCTGCACGCCGGCCAAGGCCCTGCGCCTATTCTCCTCCTTCGAGAAGGCTGGCGGCTTCCCCGCCGGCGGTCCGGAAGCAGGCATGGCGGCGGCGGCGGCGGCGGCAACGTGCGGTGGCTTCTGCCCGATCACACGAGAAAGCAAGGACTATCGAACAAGACCCCTCGATGAAGTGACTCGCCCTCGTCGACGCCCTCTGTTGCTGCTTTTTTTCCCTGTACGTATCTACCAAAAAATCGCCGTCGCCACAAGGCGCATGTCTCGCGACGAAATGCACAACAACCCTGACCTCCAACAAAAGAAATGCCGAGGTCCCCCGGTCACGGATTCGGCCCGGGGATTTGTTGATCTTGGAACGGCAGGACCAGGGAAATGGGGAAGGGTAGGTACCTAGGTCATGCTAACACTTCCCGGGAGAGCTCAGGCCGTTCCCGCCGTCCCGCCGCCACCAGCAGCCAGCAGCCAGCGCCCACACACCTTGTGTCAGCGCTACTACAAAACTTGGTTTTGATACTTCCTTCGTCTGGCTGACAGCCCAGCAACAAGAACAAGAAACAAAGCGCCCGGACCCTGGTCAGCCCCTCGCGGGGAGATGATTTGCGTCCGTCGCTGAGCAGATAAATGACAGAACGAGTCATACGGTCAGAGGCAACGTAAGACGGCCGGGAGACAAACCACGCTGTGATATTTCCGTTCGCCAATGTTTCAACATTCTAAGACATGGCCTGATTTTTTGGCGTTGTATTCGTTTATATGCTGCTGCTACATCTGCCAAGTTCCAACGTGTTGGATAAAAGCAATGACCGGGTTACTAAGAGCCTAAATACCAGGTGGACAGTGTCCCCTAAATCTTGAATTCTACGGGAACGAACGAGGCAGAATCGGCCCACGGCTAAGAAATGATTGAAAAACGAACTGTCCATCCCTGGGAACCGGAGCAAGATATATCAGGCCCAATGCTATATGGGGCGAAGCAAGGCAAAGCAAGATTTAAGATGTTAGAACCAAGATTCGAACCAACTTGGTTTTCCCATATCCCAAATAAGAAATGCATATTGCGTGTAATTCAGGGGAAACCAAACTTGGCCAGTCCCATGGGACTTTTGGGGGGGGGGGGGTCGGGCGTTGCACACATGGCACGGTGTGTGTCATTATTGCCTGCATGAACCCAGGGACGGGTTCACGTGCTGCTTAGGATTAGATCCCGTCAACTCCCCTCCCTTCTTTGAATCATTATCACGCGCATGCGCGTACGTGGGGGGAACCCGGCCACATTTGCATTTTTATGATCAGGGCTGCGGCTGCGGAGTCACGAGCCTGGCGAGCTCGTCTGTGTTAAACAGATAATGAGGCGGCTCTGACCCAGGGTCCGCATCTCTATTATTAGAGACGTCAATAAGGGAGAGGCCCGTGACAGAGTCTCGAGACTGATTGACTGGACTGCCCTTCTGGAGGGTATACTCCGTACAGTATGCCGCGCCGGGCAACCAGGCACAGGGAAAAAAGCGGGCATCAGATTCTCACAGACCCTTCTCTGAGGAACTCTGTCCTTGCGCGACCAGTCCGCCCACATGCCTACTGTGCCTCAGGAAAACTTGGTCAGCTCCAGGGCGGTGAGAAGCCGTAGGAACCGCAGGAAAAGAAGATGGCGGCGGTCCAGAAAGGGCAATGTCAAGGGCCCCGAGTCAACTGGCCTGCCAATTGTTTCCTGCTCTTGACCGCGGAGTCGGACTCGCTCGGTGGCACAGGGGGAGAGAAAAATGCGTGGTACACCCGCACACACCACGAGCACGCCGGGCGCGCAGGATTGCCAAGACGGAACCAGCAGCGCAGGTGTCTCAACCGTCGTGGTCTAGATTCTCTCATTCTGTCATCACTGAACCCTGAAGGGTGCGGCGGCAGCGGACGGTGCGTTAGTTTCCCACTCTCTTTCTCGCACCGCTCTGCAAACTGGCCGGGCTGAGTGGTCCGGGAAGGTTTTAAACACAGCCATCGCCCGAGAGTTTATCTACTAACCTGCTGCTTGCTCCCTCAGGTGTGCGGGTCTCTGAGGGAAAGTGATGAGATCAAGACTTTGGTTAGCGAGTGAGGCGGACGGAGGAGACGTGGGTCCGCCTGGCTCATTGGCCCCGCGCTGCCCATCACGAGCCACGCCATCCCGACGAGCGGAACTCTGCTAGACCCTGACTGAACTATGGGAAATGCAGAGAATGCCATGGTTTGGGAGCGCGAGTCCCGGAAGTTTTCCCAGTTTCTGAGTGCCATCAAACTTCGTGCCAGCGCTTGTGAGCCAATCTGTCAGAATTTAGTCCCCACTGGCACTGCAGGACCAAGTCAATCTTGTCCTAGCCCAAATGCTTGGGAGCGGTGTCCCGTGACAGACAGGATGTATTAGGGGCACATTCGGGCTGTCCCTGACTATTTGCAGGTACACACACCATGGTCCTGCGTACCTTCGTGAAGTGCCAGGCTTGGAGTAATTCGTGCAGACCTGGATCAACAACAGTCGCAACGGTCGCGGTGAAGTGAACCCCGAAAATGGGCAGTCTCGTAAGTCGAAAGTATGAGGGGCCCTTCAGATGAATGATGAGCACCGCCGGAGTTACCTTGTACGACAGAATGAGCAGTGAGATGTCGTCACAAGCCCCTCCATTCGATTCTTCCAGAACGCCTGTGGTGGAGAGTAGAGTAAGCGGGATGACGATTGCCAACACCCACCGCAGCACGCACTCTGCTGCGCACTGCTATGCTGTGCTGCGCCCGTGTCCGCCCGGTGCAAGCAATTCGCGAGCACAGCGCAGAGCATTTTAATGAAAAAGTTAACTGGCGATTTGGGAAGGGAGGTGGTCTGTCGGCCTGCATGGTGATGTAGCATCGCATCGGCATCTACACTAGAGTCTCGTGCCGAGCTGTCGAGCCCACCACAGGCCCAACCTTAAAAGCAAGTTCAACATGTCGCTTAGTTCGTTGCTGGAGTCGTGCCTGGAAGTAAACATGGCGAAGCCGGGTCCATCTTGTCGGATTCAAAATGAGCCCCGAGAAAGCCGGAAGCCTGCTTTGCTGTCTGGCAACCTGGTAAGACGGCTGGACGGGAGAGCAGCAGCCACGTGAATGGCAGCGGTAAGATGACCCCACGGTCAAGTTCCTGGTGGACTGGTGGGGTATCGCATCGAAGTTGGAAGCGAATGGAACGTCTCACGCACATCACTCAGCCTGGGGGAAATCAATCCCCACCGCATGGGAGAATGGCTGAACCGGCGAGAGCGAGTGAGTCTTGGGGTGGAGGCCTGGGGCGTGCTTGACATGCTTGCATGGTGAGCGAACTCAAGAGAAAGAGCGCAGTATAGTTACCAAGTTGACAAGATCTCGGGCTCCCTGCCCGCACTTGAGAATGTGTCTTGGCATCTCCAAAAGGCCGTTGAGTTTTACCATGGCATTGGGAAGAGATGGCTTGAATAGGGTTTGCCAGGGGGGCTCGCAATGGTCAATTTGTTTGATGTCGGCCGTCCACCGTTGTTATTTTGGAGCAGATGTCCTTTAAGGAGACGAGTACCATCATTGGTGATGACGCATTGTCATACGCACCACGGTCAGATTGCAGATTGCTGTGGTACCTCGAGGGCTACGCATCGTGACATGCGAACGAAAAAAAAAACGGTCTCGAAGATCCGTAATGCAGTGAATGACAGTGTGAAAGATTGACTTGACTCGACTCGCTCGAATCTCGATGGCTTCACACAAACCGTCCTCTCTTTGCATGCCAGCATGCCAGCATGCTCGATTGCTGTTTGATTGCTCTGACAAACACTCGCTGCATTGCGGCCCGGTACGGTACCACAGCGTGTGCAGGTCGTTTCCCTCTTTAGAACAGTGAGGTGGTCTGAGTGAAACACTTCTGGCGAGGGCTGGGCTCATGGACTCGGTTCTAGAAGCACCAAAGTCCCATCAATGACGATGATGAGGTTTGAGTGGCAGGTGGGGGCGCGTGATAAGGAAGCAACCGCAGGCGCGGGGGACAGCCGCCCTACGTCGCTTGTCCCTCCCCAGCGGCGTCGTTAACAGCGGGTTCTGAAAATAAGGGGTCCTGGGCTCTGAACGGCGTGGTCATTGGTCAGAGCCCCGAATTGAGATGTGACGCTGCTTCGGTTTTGAGTTTTGGCTTGCACAAGGCAGGCCCGACCATAATGGGGCCGGAAGCTGTCGCATGTCGTCATTAGTACGCCACCGAGGAGCATGCTTGGGGTACGTACTGCAGCCGGGCGACTGCCGCCACCGCGTGGGACAGCAGAACAGGTACACTGCTGTCCCAGCCTGGTATTGGCAAATCTGGACACGGCCCCGTCTCAATCAGAGCAACCCCCCCCCCCAAAGTTGCTGCTTCTGTGGTCCCCACCTGCACACCCCGACACAGCACAGAGTCTGTCTGCCCTGTGTGACTCCAGTCCGTCTGGCTGTTCACGGAACCCACCGAGACTCATGAACTATACGGGCCGCTGAAGAGGCTGTAGTGTACTCTGTGCGCATCTGACTGCAGTGAAACCACCAGACCAACGGACTCTCCTTCGTACCAGCGTGACCGCGGCTGGAAAGTGGAACATCGCCGGCAGCAACGAACATGGTCTCGGGAGCAGAGGCGCCCGCTTTTCCGTTACGTACTTCCATCATGACGACGGTGACGACAACGAACGAGTAAGGGCGAGTAAGGGAGGGGTTTAAGCATTCTACGCGCAGTGTCTGGTTTCTAGCAGCGTGCCTTGAGTGCATGGGTGCCCAAGAACGAACCTCAACAGCAGGAGCAGGCCGCCAACAATCACCAAGGTGGTGTGGCACGCAGGCCGTTTCAGTGATTGAGGCTGCTGTGGGAAGCAATGAGCCTTATTTGTTCAAATAAAGCGATGGAAAGAGAGATGGTCGAACCCATTTCCTCCATGACCCTCCCTCTCCTCCATGCGAATGCCTGCTCATGCTCATCGAGAACTGCCACCTCTCGCGCCTGCGTCCTTCGTCCTGCGTCTGCGCCTGCGCCTACATACATGCATGCTAAACACCAAACATTAGGAGAGTATGTCGACTATCGCGAAACGCTGTCGCTGAACGGAAGCTTGGGCCGTCATGTCGCAGGTTTGCCCCGAGCTGGTGGGAGCATGCAGGCAAAGATTGATAGGCGGTGATAGTCGCTCGCTGAAGCAACGGTGTGATAAGATGCCAATGTAGCCCAGCTCTCGTACCTTGGTGGTTTGCAAGTAGTGTAGATCACTTCCCCCTCTGAACATCTGCTCCGTACGCCTTCCTTGCGGTGCCCCCTGGTCCCCGCCGAGTTGCCGTGCTCGTGTCTGTCTCTGTGTGTCCCATTTCCCCCATCCGAGACGGGCCTTCTCTGCTGTCTGTCCCGCACATCAATCTGCAGCTTTTTCTTAGGGCGTCGGTCTGTCAGGCTTGTATCATAAAGTAATGAATGATTGGAAGGGTATTCTTCGGCAGTGCAAAACATGGCCATGATCCCACGCCCTGCACGTGTACAGTAGGGAGAGCTACGGCTGAGCATGGCGTTCCTAAGACGACATTTCTGTGCCAGTCTTGTTCAAGCATACTGCACAGTACCTAAGCAGACCAGCTGTGTGCGACCCTCGCCCGTAGTGTACTCATCCTCATCTCATGTCGGCATGGGCCTAGGCCAGCAGTAGATAGACACTATGTGTTTTGGCTTGTCACGTCTGACAGGACCCCTCTTTCTCTAGACCAGGCGAGGCTCGAGGCGATGCCCAAAAGAGATGGCCAAGTCCAGCAAAGGCTTGTTCCGCATACTCGCGCTACCGTAGGGTGGTGGTCTCCCCCCATCTCCTTGGACCCCTACTTTTCGCGCCCCTCAGCTGCTAGACCCGTGGCCGTGACCAAGTTTGGTCTTCCCTTTTGCCTTGGGAGTCTTTTCAATCAACCATTGTCCATGCGGACGGATCAGTGGTCTTCTTGTGCCCTGTTTTGTTTCTGTCTGCTGATTATCTCTCTATTGTTCCGACTATAATTGCTGCAGCAGGAACCTGGCAGTCCACCTGGAGCTCTCTGTCCCCCGAAGTCGGTTGGGGCCTCCTCGTCCCAAAGGTCAGGGTCCATCTGCTCGTTCCTTGACCTGAAATTGATAGGACCCGACCCCCTCCCTGCCCGCGACTACCCCTGCCCTGCCGCCCTCTCTGCAGGGAACTTGCTGATGACATCTATGTACTGTCCCCAGCAGCAGCCTCGACTTGTTGGATAACCTTCCCCACAGGGCACACAGCAAGGGTCTGGGACCACCAACTATTACTACTATCATAGCCAATCCACCCTTGTCCCCCCCCATGAATCCCATTCCGACATCAACTCCCATTTTCGAGTGACCTTGGATTCCCACGCCTCTGCTCCAGTCGTTTCTGTTGCTGCTCGACAACCTCACCCCTTCCCAGCCGCGCAGAAGCAGACGAACTCGCTTGCCCATCGATCACCCGAGACACTCGACCTACCATTTTTTTTACGTCACACGCCCGCCCTACAGCAGGAAGGTTTTGAGACTTCGAGATAGAAGGAAAGACTAGACCACAGAGAAACGCGAGAGCACGAGCGAGCCGGGTCAAGTCAGCAGCCGTCGCCAACCAAACCTCGAACTTGGTCAACCTCCCCCATCCACCAAAATCGAAAACACCATATGCAGCCGCCCTGCAAAAATGACCTTATGAAAGTAACTCGCAGGCAGGACGGCCCTGACACCGCACGACGTGGACGAAAGCTTCGTTTGAGAACCAACCCACTTCTGCATGTCAGCGGCAATAATTCTCAGAGAGCCCACATAAATTCAAGGAGCATGGCGCCTCCGGAATCGAGAAACACCCTCGAGCGCGCCGCTCCCACCGTCTACTACAACATGAAGACCTCGAGACCACCCCCAGTTACCTCAAAATCACACTCCTCGGCACCATACCCACAACCCAACTCCTCCCACGCCAGGTCACAATCCACCAGCCATTCGAGGACATCAACCAAGTCCTCGTCACCCATGGCCTCTCCTCGCCATCCTCTGTCGGTCGCCGCCTCACACCCACCCAAGCTTTCTCCGTCAGCCGCTCCCAAAAGCCTCTTATCCACACCGCTGGGACAGGCATATGGTCAAGATGCTCGGACTCCTTCCCCCAACTATTTTGGGCAGCAGGCTGAGTCCATCGACGCGATGGAAACAGGCGGGGCTGCTCAAGACAGATGGAGCCCCTCGACGTCATCGGTGAAGAGCTTTGGCGCTGCCTTGCCGAAGCAGGTACCTCTCGATGGAAACCCGGATTTTGAAGCCTTTAGGAAACAGGCAGATGCAAACAGGGGAAGGTCGTCGTTCAGCCTGGGTTCCTCCCACTTCGGTAGCACCACACCCATCACATTTGCATCAGGACCTCCAACAGCAAGGCCGCGCCCTCCAAGATGGCACACTCATGCTACCGATACCACCACTACACCGGCGCTCACCCGCTCGTCTAGTCAGACCGCCGATATACCAATATTGAAGGAGGCGACTTCCGAGAAGATGGACGTCGACAGTGCCAGTATTAGCACACACGACTCCGCATATGTTTCTGCTGATTCCAAACGCAACTCAGAGGCAAGCGTCAACCAACCCAGCTTCTTCAACTTGCCAAGACACGAATCGCCAGCGCAGTTTGATTCATCCTTCGACAGGAGTGGCGGGCTCTCAAAGGTGGACGATCGTCACCCAAGGTTGTCATTGGCGCATGACAAGGTCGACCCCCCTTCGCCAAACCCTATCTCCAACCTCAAGGCTCGTTCGGACACAGTGCCTGCTACATTGGAAGCGTCCGGGCCATCTATGATCTCACCGACACATTTGAAAGAAATGCTGCACTCTCCGTCGAATAACGAAGTCCTGCTCCTGGATCTTCGGGTGTCTCCGCAGTATGCCCAGTCTCGCGTCAAAGGCGCGTTGAATCTCTGCATCCCAACGACACTATTGAAGCGTGCCACCTTCAACCTTCAGAAGCTGCAACAAACCTTCCAAGGCAACTCGGATCAGGAGAAGTTCTCAAAGTGGCGGGATACGAAACATTTAGTGGTGTACGACGCCTTCTCGTCGGAAAAGAAAGATGCCGTCTCCGCTATGAACACGATCAAGAAGTTCACCAACGAGGGCTACACCGGTGAATGCTCAATATTGAGGGGCGGTTTCAATGCTTTCGCGGCATCCTACCCAGCCCTCGTCGAAAAGGGCAACGTATCAGAGCAGTCACCCGGCCGGCCGACACTGTCATTAGCTGGCGCCAGCGGCTCGAGCAACGATGGAGCTAGGCCCAGCATCGCTCCTGTCGTCGGCGGAGTAATGCTTCCTAACACGAGTAGCGCGGCGAATCCCTTCTTCGCCAACATTCGACAGAACCAAGACCTAGTTGACGGCGTCGGGCAGATGGAAGTCAAGGTGCCACAGGGGACAGACATGGAAGCGCTTCCGAGGTGGTTGCGAGATGCTGCAGCTCCATCCGACAAGGGCAAAAAGGTCAGCGACAAATTTTTGAAGATCGAGCTCGCCGAGCAGTCACGCATGAAGGGTGCCTACTCCTACCTCAATCCCGGGACGGCTGTGGGTGCTGGGGGGGAAGCGGAGGAGAAGGTTGTGTTGAGTGGTATTGAAAAGGGCGGCAAGAATCGCTACAAAGATATTTTGCCATTTGAGCATGCTCGGGTCAAGTTGCAGGGCAAGCCAGAAGGCGCCTGCGACTATGTGAACGCCAGTCACATCAAGGCGTCCAGAAGCCACAAGAGGTATATCGCCAGCCAGGGTCCACTACCGGCGACGTTTGAGGTAAGTCACGCCTGCCCTGTCCCTCCAGCGCGGTGCATCAGCTAACCATCTCCTAGGACTTCTGGTCCGTGATCTGGGATCAAGACGTTCGTGTGATTGTCATGCTCACGGCGGAATCTGAGGGTGGTCAACTCAAGTGTCATTCATACTGGAAAGACCGGGAATTCGGAGCCATCAAACTACGGGCGTTGTCCGAGAAGAAAGTGTCGCTCGACATTGACAAGAACAGCACTCAGCCTGCGACGTCGACCGACTCCAGTGACTCAGCCTCCGCTTCCGGTACAACACAGCCAGACGACGCCTTCGGCTTCGGTGCTGCCGCGGCTGAGATGGGCCGGAGAAGAGCGAACACCACGACGACCTTGGATGCCAGCCCACAACAGGGGCAAGCCAAGTCAGCCGCCAATCCTCCAAGCCATGGCGAGACTCCATACGTAATCATTCGGAAGTTTGCTTTGTCCCACTCCGCTCATCCCTTCGCCCCCATGCGCGAGATCACCCATCTGCACTATCCTTCCTGGCCTGACTTTGGTGCGCCTGCTCAACCCAGCCACCTCCTGGCGCTTGTCGATCTGGCAAATGTCATGCAACGAGCGGCACTGCCAGTCGATGTGAACACCACGCTAGCAACAGCCAAAGGTCCACAGCAATCTGAATCGTCTACACAAGGCAAATCCACACGCAGTCCGAAGAAACGAACCCGTGCTCAAAGTGGGATGCCCCTCGCTTGGTGGGAAGAGCCCGAGGCAGACCAGAACGCGCGCCCAATGCTTGTGCACTGCTCGGCCGGCTGTGGGCGCACTGGTACCTTCTGTACTGTCGACAGCGTGATCGACATGCTCAAGCGCCAAAGGATGCGTAACATCAAGAGGGCCAACGCCAATATCGAGAAGAAGGTTCGTGCGCACAAGCTGCAACCTCCTCCGCAGGTTCCACACGATCAAGAGGGGGATATTGCCATGGCTGGTATGTCCTTCAACTCGCTTCAAACCGCGTTCAGCGACCGAACTGAACGGCGGGACCCATTCGACGACGCCATCAGTCCTGGCACCGCCGCGCCGCCAAAATCACCCGCGTTCCCTGACATAACCATGGCCTCGCCCTCTCCAGCTAGGTCCTATTCGTCATCGGACAGCGAGGACGACTATGGGAACATCGACACGTCTTGGATTGACGACGATACAATGGATCTGATTTCGTCGACTGTCACTGATTTCAGGTGTCAGCGCCTGTCCATGGTTCAGACCCTGCGGCAATTTGTCCTTTGCTACGAGACGGTTGCCGAATGGGTATGGCGACTACAAGAGCGCGGAGGCCCTGCAGGTTCCGTCGTTGGCGCACCCGGGACGGGAGCCGGTGGGACAGCCGCAATGCGAGCTAGGGGCCGTAGCGGGACGGTGGCCCACGTGGGACACTCGAAGTAGGAAATCATCCACAATCCGCCGAGTCATGACAGGTACGCGCCAACGCCCGAGACGGCATTGGTCTTGGGGTTATTTTGGAGGATATCCAACAGCAACTGAGCCGTTTCGGCTGAAAGCAGAGGTCTTCCGGCACCCTTTTCTCCTTTTACTACCATCACAGGCTGCATCAGATATATCATGGACACGGGCGGGACGAGGAACACCACCCCTTGTTTTAGGCGTTTTCAGGCACACACGGGGGATCGGCGCTGTGGTATACTATAAGGCTTGGACAAAGACCAAGATGGTTCATATCTGTTTCCCCCTACATTATGCGTTCTTTTCCTCCATTCCGCGGTATTTTGCATGTGGTCCAGAACAGAAACCAGGTACAGGGTCTGGGTTGTTGGGTTTGGGCTCAAGGGGTTTTACACAAGCATCTGTATACAGCAACAGAGGTTTCGATCACGTGTTCCAAACCTTACTACTACTACTACTACTCCAATATCAACGCGGTTCTTGAGCATGAGTCTATTTCTCCTGATTGTGTTTGACAGTGTGCCTTGTAGTTCTGTAGGTTGGATCCTCATGGTGAGGCAGAGAGTTTGACGCGGCCGCGGTTGTGAGTGGTTGCCTGCCTTGTTGGTGGACTTGATCTGGGCCCTGCCTCATTGTCCCTCGCCGTTGCGACTACATATACAGGTTCAACTCATTTAACGGTGTACAAGGGCGAGCCTGGACACTCTGCTCTCTTGTTGGTTGTTCATCAGCTAGGTATCCCCCTGCCAAGGAATGCTGCTTCTGAAATGTGGTTGTGATTTCTCAGACTGACAACTCTCTAATTCCGCTCCCGCACTCTTAACTCCGTGTCTGCATTGTCCGTAAAAGTAATGGCTGGCCCTACGATGCGGTAGATCGGAGTCATGCTGTTGTCCGCTTCGTGACTTGACACGCCCAGGTGGTGTAATAGATCTTGGGAGCTTCTATGCGATTGGCCGACGGAACGAATACGGTAGCAAAGCATGGGCATGAACACTCCTTGATTCAACTTGCATTTACGTCTTAGAGGCGAAGTCTATCATCGTCCATCACCCGTCTTCATCACAACAAGTACATATAGTCTATGTACTCCCTCAGCGATTGATCACGAAATTACTGGCGCCCGTCGTCATTGCACAGAAAATATAACCTTGACAATGTGGCTCATTTGGTCCCTCGCCTTCTTCTCCGCCTACCTCCTCGCCAGCACCGCCATCTCCCTCGCGAACAACTATGCTGCCGCCCGCAAGACCGGCCTGCCAGTGGTCATCAGCCCCGTCAGCAAACTCAACCCGGTATGGCTCGTCCTCCAGCGTCGCCTCGCGCCCTGGATGAGGCGGAACCTCCCGCCCGCCCTGAGCTCGTGGACGCGCCACAACACGCTCAGCTGGTTCTTCGACGACAAGTACCTCCTCTTCAGGGAGCTGGGCAGCAGGTCCTGGCTGCACGTGACCCCGGCGGGGGTAGAGTTCCACTGCGCCGACCCGGCCGTCAACGCGCAGGTGTTTGGCCGCAGGAACGACTTCGACAAGCCCCCCGAGGTCCTGGACATCGTGGACATCTACGGGCCCAACATCTCGTCCGTCACGGGCGCAGAGTGGCGCCGCCACCGCCGCGTCACGGCCTCGCCCTTTAACGAGCGCAACAACCGCCTCGTCTGGGACGAGGCCCTCCGCCAGGCAGGGCAGCTCGCGGAGTGCTGGAGCGGCGCCGGCGCGGGCGGGTTCAACACCACCGCCGCGGACACGATCGCCGTGTCGCTGAATATCCTGGCCACCGCCGCGCTGGGGGAGTCCTGGGACTTTCAGAGCGCGGCGGGGGCTGCGGGGCGTGAGGGCGGGGGCCAGGCGGCGAGCTACCGCGACAGCCTGCACGTCCTCCTCAGCAGCGTGCGGACGCTGGTCGTCACGCCAAAGTGGGTGTACCGCCTGCCCGGGTGGTGCATCCCGAGCTCGTACCTGGCCGGGTTCGTGGAGACGCGACGGGTGTTTGGACGGCACATGGAGGACATGGTGAGGCAGCGCAAGGCGGACATTGCGAGCGGGAACACGAGGACGGACGACTCGACGTTCCTTAGCGCCCTGGTGCTTAAGTCTGAGGAGGTGAGGCGCGAGGAGGAGAGTGGGAAGGGCGGCGGTGGGGAGGGTGGTGGTAGCGTTAGGGCGAGCCTCAGCAATGATGAGCTCTACGGCAATCTGTTTACTTATAACCTTGCTGGGCATGAGACCACAGCCAACACCCTTAGCTTTGCTGTCTATCTGCTCGCTGCATTCCCCGAGTGGCAGGAGTGGGTGCGCGAGGAGGTTGATGTGGTCTGCAGAACATCTGTTGATGGACAGGTGAACACGGCCTATGAGGATGTGTTCCCCAATCTGAAGCGTTGCCGTGCATTCTTGGTAAGTAATGCCCATTTCCGTTCGAATTCCTCTCCACACAGACGACCAACACCCTTTCGCCATGTACATGTTGAACTGACTGATTGTCCTTTGATAGTTCGAGACACTTCGTTTGTACGCCCCTGTGCTGAGCATTAACAAGGCTCCCGTCGGCCCTCATGGTCAGGAAGTGATTATTGACGGGAAATCCGTTCTCCTGCCCCCTGGGACGACAGTAGCGCCGAACGTGATGGCGTCTCACACGTTGCCCGAGCATTGGGGAGATGATCACATGGTCTTCAGGCCCGGGCGTTGGATCGGTCAATCCGATGACGACGCCTCTGATGTGCTTCTTGAGCTGCCCGCCTCGGTCAAAGAGAGAACGGTGTCCTCCGACGGCAAGGGAATTGCCTATTTTCCCTGGTCCTCCGGAGGTCGCGTATGCCCGGGCAAGAAGTTCTCGCAGGTCGAGGTTCTGGGAGTTCTGTCAAGCATCCTGCGGGACTATAGAATCGAGGTGGTTCCAGAGGGTTTGGAGTCGGAGGAACAGGCTCGAAGGCGGTGCTTGGAGGTCATTGAGGACAGTGAGACCCAGATTACGCTTCAGATGAGGCGATCTGACACTGTCTGCTTAAGGGCAGTGAAGAGACCGTAGAATTAGTTCAAGGAATGTAATTTTAGATAAGGTAGGAAAAGCACATATCAGTGTCGGGGGCAGAGCTGGGGAAATACCTTGATCTAAACGCTATATACCGGATACAGACGGTTCGTTACTAATGATGTCCATTGACCCCATTCACGCCATTCACACCATTAGTCTGCTGCCCCTGTTGCCCCTGCCCCTCAACCGCAAATGCCCTCAAAGTCTCCAGGTTGACACTCCTGAGCGCACTCTCCTCCGTAGCCTCAAGGTCGACCTTCGGGACCGCGCTCCTCGGGATGCTGCCGCTCTCGAAGGCTCGGAGGGCCTGGAGCCATCGGCCGGTGCACAGGCACCACTTGCAGCCCTCGCTGAGGCCCACGGGCCGGAGGTCGTTGCCCTGGCGAGCCGTGTAGTCGAGGAAGTCCTCGGACACCACGCCCGCCACGGCGTGGTTCCCCTGGTCCATCGCACTGGTGCGGCAGTATCCATCGCGGTGGAAACCTGTCATAGGCTGTGTTGAGAAGAGCTTGAGGGGCTGGCGGAACACTGCGCTATGATTAGTGTCTGCTTCCCGGGAGAGGTGTATGGTCGTGCTCACCGTTGAGGCTGATGTTAGACATGATGTAAAGCGGCCAAATATAGTGCATGTGATGCCAGTGGCAAAGTTTGTTGCTAAGATCAATATGAATAGACGAAAGGTTGATATGAAATGAAAAGGTCTTCCGAGTGGGAGACAAAATAATGAGTTTACCTTCAAGGTGATGTCATAGACTGATTGCAGTTGGGGACCAGCGTCCGACCAGTACAGTACCTTACTAGCCGTGGTGACATTCCCAACTCGACTTCTCTTTGTCTTCACACAGGAGCCCCACCGCTTATCCAATCTCTCCTTTCTCTAGTATTTTTCTCCGTTTACCAAGTGTGAAATTCCAGCACATACTTAACGACATTTTGAGAAATCCACGGCAGATTTCACAAGCAGCACTTCTTGACGACGGGGACAATTTACGAACTACTTACTAAAGTAGGAAAAGGACGCGGCCACGAGAAGAGGAGGCAGACGGCTGAGTTGCAAAGGCGATAGTTTACCTGCGTTCCTGATTTGATGTCGGCGCGCCAATTAATTACATTTTACACCTGAACAGATCCAAAGTCTTTGTTTTCACGAACACCCGACTCATTCATCCTAGTCTTTCGTTTCCGGACTGCCAGACTCCTATATTTGATTCGAAGACGTTCCATCCAAGGCCAAAGTAGAGGCGTAGTTCACCTTTCAAATTGGTCCATAATCTACATTTTGAAACCGCACCAGGGTGCCTTCGTTGTCTCCCACCTGAAAAAGGAGGGTTGCCTGCCTTACGTGTTCACTCTCAACAACACCCAACCAAAATCTCCGAGCACCACCAACAGTTGGAGACGTAACATAGCGGCAAGGGTCTAAGCAGCCTCACGCTCATTCCACACATCAATGTGGCTCTGCAAGGCGGTTGGTCAGCTACTGTGCAAGTGGACATATGTACTGAGAAATCTGGTACCGATGCTTACAAGTTGGCTTCCATGGCCCAACGCAGCGATGGAATAACTGGGCATCCGGAGTGAGGTAGGTGAGACGTGGTAAGGTGTATTCGCGGACACGTCTTGACGCAGAATCCAGGCCTGTTGACAACGAGACTCTTCAAGATAGAAATAGGTAGGCGACCACTGACGCGCGTTGTGGTACATGGGTGTAATACTCCGGCGTATTTCTTGTCGATCGTTCTCGCTGCTCTTTTTAGGTCGAATGATTTTTCGATAAAGCCAAAACAAACCAGGGACGACTGATACTATGAGGCTCAGAAGAGCAATGTAGGGGGTTGCGCTTGTCTTCAATGCCATTTCCGGAATGTGGATTGATATGGAACAGACAGATCGCCGGATAATGTAATGCAAAAGCCGGTGCATCATTTGGAAGACAGAGATGTTGTGGTTGGGATTTATAGGTAGACACTCCTTCTTGCTCGTCAATATGTGTTGCCAATGTGGCTGCTCCGAGCTTTGGCCACCGAAGTGTGGTCGATTTCTGGCCGCGTGCTCACCTCACCCTGCCAGCCAGCTTCTCTGGGCACAGCCTGATTCTCCAGCGAATTTAACCAGGCAATTTTCTTTTGCACCTTCATGTCGTTCGTGCGACCGAAAAGTGGTCGATGGCCGCCAGACCCCAGGATCTGGGTGGGCAGAATATCATTGGCGTCAGGTCGTCCTCGGATGCTTACGGGAGGCAGGAGACTTCCGCTTTGCTGCCCCCACAGACCCCTGACAGAACTCTGGTCGATTGTGACACTCGGCTGCAGGCAGGTGATTGTTAAAAGGGGAAGCTACATAGGTACCTAGCGTATTCGGAAACAACTGGCTCGCATATGCCAGGAGCTCCAAGAGCATCAGTGGGATGGTCATCTCTGCATTGATAGGTGCACAAGACTGTGTCTCTGCCGCCAAGCTCGGACACGCATCCTTGTCGTTGCCCGACGTGGGTGGACAACAACATCCCGTCTCCCTATCCCAACGGGTGCTGTAGTCAGCACTGCCTGTTGTGCAACAGGAATCTGGTCGATGTTCGATGATTTTGTGGCTGAAGCGGACGCATCAAACCAACCACTCACAGCACGTACGTATGCCAGTACTTCTATACGTACCTGGCCTTCTCCAACTACAAATTCTGGGGACCCGCCTGCTGGAGTGTTTCTCCTGGTACGGCACTATCTTGCAAGTAACACTTGACCCTTTTGCCATCGTTGTGGTATCTATTCCAGCCCACTTTCGCATTTCCGTCACCCTAGCGACATATCACAAACATGTCCCTCTCTAATCACTCCCTGGGAAACAGTGTAGACGATGTCTGGCGACTTCATGAGCCCGAGATCCGGCTTTTGTACCAGACCAAGAGTCTCAATGAAGTGAAGCGCATGATGGATGCAAAGCCAGGCTTCCCAAAAATGGCGTGAGTTTCCTTGATGAGACCATTTCAAATTTTTCGTGGCTAGAGCCGCCTGTTTCTCGTTTTATTGTAAAGAGTACCACATGCTGAAATTCTATGTAGTGTCAAGACTTGGCATGAGAAGCTTGGAAATCACAGAATTCGAAAGACCATTAAGAATGAAGAGTGGGGAAAGGTATACCGATACTGTGCCCACTACAGGCTTGAAGATCCTTCTCGAAAGAGAGGCGATAAGACACTGAAAAGGACAAAGAGGAGGACCGAGGTAATCCGTGGTAACAAGAAGTTCACGTGGGATCAAGCTTGGAAGAATATGATGCGCGCCGGGGCTATTGTTGAGCCCCAACTCGGTGAGTTCAATGAATCATATCTTTGCATCACTCGTGCTGATACTGTGTTGATATAGATCCTCCCAGCCCTCTCCCACCAGATATAACTGTCCGAACTCCGTCGCCTGTACTGTCCTCACCGAGTCCACACATGTCTCTGAACACCTTGCGGCCACGAGATGAGCCTACCACCACTATACAGTCGAAAAGGCCGTTTTCGTCATCTGAATCCGGTATCGTCCGCAAGGGCAATACCCACTGGGGTAGTGGATTGATGGGCATCCAGCAGTCTCATCTGCTGGAGCCGGCCCCCAACAGTGCCCTCCCGTCGAGCTGTCCTTCCCTGTCGGACTGTTTAAAGGCACAAATGCTGCTGCACCTTCCGGGACTACCGATTTGGGGGTTTTCAAATACATTGGTTGGTATGTTAGCTTCTATGTACCCCGATATATACCTAAAATGGAAATCGTATCACAATACTGCCATATTTTGTCCACCTTGTCTTTTTTATCCCTCCTAACGGGATTCTCATTTTCTGGTCGATTGCTGTGTCGTGGAGATGAATAATTCTCGGGACCTTGTTTAATACTCAATTCAAAACAATTTCACTGACAGACTCTTAGACATGGCAGACCTAGACCTGCCCGCTCCAAAATCGGCTCGCGAGACGTGGTACGGCACTACTGCATCCTTGACATTTCACAACAATGCACCCATCGAACCTACTGTTTTTCCAGGAACCGAAATTTCAAACGAATCATTGTTCTATCTGTCCGATCTGTTGTCATCCTTAATTATCAGACCGTCCTCGGCCACCCTGGGAACGTTCAGTATTAGGGACAGAGCTTATATCACCATCTCCATGGCAGTATATCTCTTGTCGAACAACCTTGTGGTGGACAGTTGTCTTCACTTTCATTCGTCCGACCACAGAATGTTCTTTGAAACCCTGGACTTGGCATTCGCGGAGATACCCGCCAGACACCTTCGAGCCTTGCTACAGAGCCGCCTAGCCAGTGTCAGGGCAGCATTCGAGTCCTTGCTCATCATATCTGGCAAATTAGAGCAGCGGTTCGCCTTCAAGTCATTGGTGGAGATCGGAATTCGCAACAGCTGGCTCGCCATCTCGGCACGGGGCCACGAATATTTATACCATGCCGTCTGCATGGACCTGGACGAAGTTGTCCAACACTTGCTGGAAAGAGGCTGCCGTCCAGACAAACCTGTCCTTTATGATGACCCCCCTACTGTTTCAACTGCGATTGTTAAGGCATTGGAGCGGCATAACATCCAGTGCGTGCAGCTATTGTTGAAACACTGGGATGTCAATAGCCAGGTTCAATGGGGACCGGGCTCTCCCATTCCGAGCTTCGCCTTTTTCATCGAGAAAACGTGTTATCTCGACGAGATGCTGCTCGGTCAAGGCATCAAGTCATTTCTTGATGCGGGTGCAGATATCAATACTATATTCAGGAACGACAGACATATACCCCCAAGTTGTGCCCTATTGCGGCCCCGGTGGGAAGAGGACCGAATTTGGTCTGTTCTGGACTACCTCTTCTGTTTCCATCCGCGCCTCTTCTACGAAGTTGCACCGAATTGGAGTCCGGCACAGCACGCATTACAACCGACAAGAGCTGGGATTCTTATTTCACTGGAGTTTGGACCCAATATGCTACACGAGTACTGTAATAGGGTGGCCCAAAACGTCGGTTGGGCATGTCTCCAAAAATGCCTTGAGCTGCTCGTAGCTGAGCAGCTCACAGGGGTTGGCCCCTTGATTGATTGTCCACGCAGCCTGGTCGACCTCAAAAGAGTACGTGCCCTGGTGGATTCGGGTGTAAGAATGGACAGGGTACTGAGCCGTGCTCCATATCTTCTGGCAGAGTACATGCACGGCATGAGGAAAGGGAATGGTCGCGACTGCGACCCGGAGGTGATACGGTATCTCCTGGACAACGGCGCTGTCGTGGATGGTCAGGCCTTAGAGGAAGCTGTTCGATTGCAAAACACCGATCTTCTCAAATCGCTTATTCAAAATACCGCCGACAAAGACCAACACGGGGCAGACGCTGTTGTAGAAGCTGCGATCGCCAACGATTTTGAAGCAGTGAAGATACTCCTCGACGCTGGAGTAGACGTCAATACGGATCTCGAACCTGGCCAATTCCCCAAGTTCCAGACAGAGACTGTTAGTTTGCTGTGCCTGGTTGTTGAATTGTGGACTTTATCATTCGAAGACCTGAACAACATGATCGACTTCTTGGTCCAGCGAGGGGCGCATTTCAGGCTGTCCGCACTGAAGCCACGTTTGTCTGACCTGATGGAGTATATGCTCGAATCGGTTGAGACCTTTCGTGGATGTAAGGGCTTACTCAGAAAAAAAGTCCAATACATTATCGACGCGGGCTATGATCTCAGTGATCCTGATGTTCCGTCGGCGAGACTTTTGGAGGCATGCGGTTATAATTCGTGTATTAATCGGGGACGTAACATCGCAAGGATAGAAATGTTCGAGACCATTTTTCGAAACGGCGCCCTTCTCCGACCGGGCGCTCCTCTCGCCGCATGGATTGCCATTGGCGGTGGGGCAGAACTGGCAAATGAGATGCTCTGTGGTGGCGTCGATATTGACGCCTATTTTCATGACAGACAGCAAGCGAGGACCGCACTGCAAGCGGCAGCAGACAATTGCAGCGAGGAGTTGGTGGTATTGCTTCTCCAGAAAGGCGCTGACGTTAATGCACGTGCAAGAGGCGAATGTGGGAGAACAGCACTGCAAGCCATTTGCGGTTACGACCCGCAATCACCAGCAGCGAAGGAACGGCAAATTAGCATCATCAATCTTCTTATTGCTTATGGCGCCAAAATCAACGCGGCTCCTGCACATTGGCGGGGTGGGACCGCGTTGCAATTGGCAGCGGGATGCGGCAACCTGGAAGTTGTAATGCTGTTGCTTTCCTGCGACCCCCAAGCCGATGTCAATGCTCCGCCATGCCAATTTCCTGGAGATTATTGGCATGACAATGCTCTAGATTTGGCTGCTCGATTTGGTCGCCTAGATGTCGTCAAATTGCTCCTGAACAACAACGCACTGAGTAACTTCCCGGGGGCTACCGGTTACGATGGTGCTATTCAAGCCGCGGAGGATGAAGGATGGCTTACGGTCGCAGCGTTGATGCGCCAGCATGCAACAACCATTTCCAGATGAAATACCACGCTCAAAAATCTGTCACAGCCGCAGAGAGATTGGCATGAGTATGGGTATGATGCTCGTGACGACTCCGATGGATACATGGACTACAGCGGAAACTCCGACGAGGACTCCGATGGAGAACACGAGGTTGACGAGGACGAAGAAGACGAGGATTCTACAGATTCCAGAGAGGAACAAGATTCAGTGGCGCAGGTGCAGATTCAACCCGCGGCAGTCGAGCATCCCGGCCTCGAACATGTTGCAGCCGAATCAGGTTGGGTCTCAGACATGGAAATCGACAATTCCCTCAACTTTGACATCGGCTTCGGCGTCCTTGCTGACGACATGGGAAGCATCTATGGTTTTGATGATGCTGGCCCCACCTCCTTCATCGACACTGCTGCATCAGGCAGGGGGTTTGGTCAGTAATTTGTCACGGGGCATAGCTAGGAATGCATTTCGTTGATGAAATTGATATGAGCGACCTGTGTGAGCCTGAAGATTAGTGGTGACGTTTCTTTTGTGTAATTAAAAAGATTTGATCGTTTGAATGACATGTATTTCACGCCAATTGAAAATAAAAACGGATATTCGCAGAGCAAAAAACGGATGGTATAGAGGTACATAACCCACACAGTATAAATAAAATCGTATACTTACCAAATTTATATAGTATACCTCTTTTTTTACTATACTAACTATTATAACCATATATCCTTATTATATATTACCTTTACTTTATATTAAAATTATTACTATATATATTTTATACCTAATTGGCTAAAGGGATAATATTTTTAGCTTTATTTTAAGCCCTTAAGATTTTAATCTTACTCTTAATCTTACCCTTATTGTTACTACTAGTAATAATATTACCGGCCTTTAGATCTACTTGTGGTAACTAGTTTATAGTCCCTCTTCTACCTGTATACTACTTCTTAGCTACCGGCTTTATACTTAAGGATAAAGCTACTTATAAGGCTATTTCTGGTACCTATTACTTCTAAGGCTGGTATTTTACTTATTTTATAAGTCTAAGACCTGTAATATTACTATAGTATTAAAAAAATAAGATATAACTAGATAGAAATAGTTTTTAATTATAATCTAATTAATTTAAATAAGTATTTAATTAATTTAAGTTATAATTAATAGAGGATTATTAAGTTAAGTTAGTGGGTTAAGGCTATTAGGTATTATAATTATTAGTTACTATAATTTACACCGTGTAGCCTATCTATCGGGGTTAAATAGTATGCTCTGATTGGCTGTAGCGGCTTAGTTAGCAGACTTGTTTTGTACTATCTGTTTTTTGCTCTGCGAATATCCGTTTTCTTGAAAATCACGAGGCTGAAGATGTAGTTCATATCAGCATTGTTTCAAGCCCACGATTCGTCGCCCCCGATAAGTATCACATATCTCATTCAACGGATGTGATATTGGTTCGTGCCAAGTAATAATCGACAGATTTGCTCAAAAGTTTTGTCTCATGATCTACAAAAGCAACGTGTTTGAACAAACATGTAGTTGCAAATTCATGTCGATGGGGTTGACTTCTGCGGCACACACTCGAGGCTCATGTTTGCACTACACAACTGGTGGGAGTCTTTCATTGAAACAAATGGGTAGACTCTTTTCCACGTGTCGCGCTGATATCTTCCCGAGCGCCTGCGCTTCCGGTCACCTTGATCTGCTGTGACTGAGATATTCGCTTGGCCACTGAGCATGCCCTTCAGATTGGAAAGGTCTCACCGTCCATAACAGCCTTACCGAACGATTCAAATTGTCGCGTCATACGGATTCACAATTCCAAGGTTGGCTGATTAGGAGGTCCGAAATGAGGCGCAACGGGCTGCGGCAGGGCCTTTGTGCATTCCGTCAAACTTTTGGTCTTGCTTTATCGGAAGGAGAATTTTCACCGTCTGATGTTGTCAAAACGGACTATCTAGCTACTTGCGATTGACAGGCTACCCAGTCTTACGCTATGGCGGCGAGAACCTGAAAGTTCATGGTCAGCAAAACATATGAGTTCTTTGAAGGTAGTTATTAACAACAATTTTTTGCATCAAAACTCATTCAGGGATGACGAGCAAGGCGCTTTCGAATTCGTCGGGCTTCCCGACAGAAGCCAGTTTGGGTCGCTCCGGGATGTCACGGCCACTCTCGCGATCTCGACACCCAGCCATTTCTCTCCCACCTTGACGCCAATGATATCTTCGTGTCTCATTTTTGCTTCCATCTGAACAGTAGAGATCCACGTAGCAATGCCCCAATATCCGTTGCTCCGTCTGCATTGAGGCCATCATCAGAGCAAGGCTGAAGGACTGTACTAAGCGGAAGCGACCTTCTGTCCCTCAGTTACTGGCTCCTTTGCGCTCTAGATATCTAAGGCAAGCAATCACTCTTCCTCTAAGCCACAACAATAATAATGAATATAAAAGCCAGGTACATCAGACGCTTGAGGTGTTCCGACTCCTGAGCCCTCCTCTTGGCTTCCTCTGGGTAGCGACTCTCCACGAAACGCTCGATTCTGGAGCAAGTGGCATCGATCTCTTTGAAATTGGGTTCACTCGGTATGTTCTTCTGTCGAATTTTCTTTGCATATTGCCTGAACACCTCACAGAGACGCGGGAAGTCCTGCGTTGAGTCAATCATGATCTGGCGTGCTGAGCCCCTCGAGATCTTTATGTTACGGTCGAAGAGCTCGGGGTCCTGAAAGTACAGCTCGAGGGTCGCAATGGCCATAGCCTGCGTGATGGCAACAAAGTTGAAGGTTGACTGCTTCTCGATGCTGGACATGTAATTCAGACAGTCCTCGACCCTGCTGATGCCCATGCACACCATCTCGCTGCCGCACTGCAGCGCCTTTTCCCGGTTTTGCGGTAGAAAGAGCTCACCAAACGTGTCGACGTATTTTGACCACACCTCTTCGGGTCAGAAGTAGCGCTTGTCGTCGAAATCTTCTCGTATTTCACGGGTGATGCTGACCTGTTGCAGGAGCTGGCCCATCGACTTCATCAGGTGGGGCTTCTCGTGGAGCAGCGCCGGATCCGCAAACTTGATCTCGACGAAAAGCCGTGTCCGCCCCTCGCCAACAAGTCCTGCGACATTGTGACAGTACAGCTTGTAGTCCTTGACGGTCTTGACGCTGACTCCGTCGGGGTCACTGTCCGCCTTCACTGCGTAGTCTGCCATGCCCTTGCCCATCTCCCTGGCGATGTCCCTTGTTATGACCCTGTGCTGGTCCTTAAGCTTATTGAATTCCCTGGACACAGTGTCGAGTCTTACAAACACCTCCCTGTCCTTTTCATTGGGGCCACTGCCATTAAATGTCTAGGTCTCATCGTTAATGTAGGTGTGGAAGTTGCGTAGCAAGGGCTCTTTCTGGTCGAGGGGAAGGGACATGTCGTCCTCAATTGTGTCGAGACTGCGGAGGACAAGGTAGAAAATGCCGACCGACATGATCAGCTCAGAGCGAAGCTCTTGAATCACGGCCACAAATGAGCGGGATGTCATTCCCAGGAGGCGGTAACATTCTTTGATGTTCTGCGACTCCTTGCTCGTGTCGCGCGGGTGAACGGGCTGGTGTCTGCATGCAGGCAGAGGCACATAATCCTCCCAGACGAGATAGCAACCACAGGAAGACCCAAAAGGTAGCCCTGCACATTGAAACGGTTTTATATTGTAGTTTGAATATTGTACATCTGTATCTTGTAGTTATCAAAACTCTGCCTCCAGCAGAGGGTGTGCGAATCTCCGAACTCTTTCGTTCGCACCCTCCACTGGCTAGCTGTACATTGCGTTTCTGACATGACTTGTTGGGAGTTCCTTGAATACAGAGTGGGCTCAGAAGCTAATACTAGCTTTTGAGCAATGCCAGAAGTAATGATACCGATCAGGAACAATTGCATTGAATCGGTTCAGAAGACAGCCCACATGAAGAAGAAAACAAATTCATAGTTCAATTATCGTTCGATGCACTTCAGGCTTGCTGGCGCAATTAGCCTCAGCCTTGAGTAAGGAAGATGAGCAGTGTCTAATAAATCATCTTCGGTAGGATGTAGCTCAGTGCGATCAGCAGCATAAGAAAGCCTTGACTCTTCTTTTGGGATCAATGTGTTTCAAGCACTTTCTAGTCGTCCCGTGACTCGGCGTCATTCTCAAGCAGTGACATCAGGCTGATATAGATTTGAACTCTGCGGACTCATGATGAGGAAGTGGTTTCGCTTTTAATCCGTATACATACTCTTCTGAGCAGTAGGCGGTCCCTTGCTTGCCTGTAAAGAGCTCTTGGCCTACTTCTTTGCCGCTCCCGGACGGATTGATCTGGCAAGTCTGGTAGCGCAGACGATATTCTGAATGCAAGGCAGGCTGTCAGGTACGTATACAATTAAGAACCCTTTACAGCCGCACTCTGACCCTTTTAAGTAGCGATAGCTCATTTTTGACAATGTATCAGGAGCTGCAACACCCAAGCCAGTCCATCCCTGCACTAATTAGGGATTACATTCTAAGGTGAAGCCAAGTACAAGAATTCAATGACGTTTCCGGCAACATCCTTTGTCCTTGGTCAGATGCAAGTAATCTTACAAATCATTCAAATTAGGGCCACTCAATCTCATCATGGATTTCTACCTATACATCACCTCTTATCCAAAAATTATCCCATGGATACGCAGTATTTGCAAGAGGCGGGGCCTGAGTGGGCATATTGTGCTACTCTTGCACAAAAATGTAAAACTAAGACGGTTGATTTGACAACCCTGATTATCAAGGCCTGGGATCGGTCGCAACCAAATAATCCCGAGCACGACTTAATCGAACTGCTTGCCGATAGCGAGGCCAGGAGCGTTACATCCCCAGTCCTACGATACAACTTTGATAAATTTAGACAACAATATCTGGGTCAGGACAGCGATAACCTTCGAGTATTTTTCCAGGCATATCGTGATGCCCCATACGTGGAAATCTCTGGCGACCGATCTTTCAGGAGGCTACTTATGGCCATTCAGGTCATTGGGCTACCCATACAAGAGGGTATTCAGCTTTCTGATGATAGATTGTACCCACCAGTGCTCCGTTTCATCTATGGGCCTCAGGACTTTGATCCAAACATAGCGCCACCAGGTGAGCAGCCTGTAAGGCCTAACATTGCCATTCAGCCACCTGCCACACCGGTTCCGGTGTAAGTACCATTCTTCTCCTGCTACGGAACCCCGTCCTTCGTGTTTTGGAATGTTCCAGAATACAACACTTTAGGCTCCGTAGCAAGACTAACGTCATGCTTAGCCCACCTCAGAATAATGATAGTGAAAGTGGAGACGAGAACGATCGCAATGAGGATGACGAGGGTGTCAGCGGAAGCCCGGGCGACGCCTCCCTTTTCCTTGAGCCCAATGACCCGAACCAGGAGACAGCGCTAGAGCAGCGCGTCCAGCAGATCTACAACTTTGGCCTAAGCAACGACCGCGCCGGCCTACATAACCGCAATTGGCACAACCTTTACGCAGACATCGCGGGCATAAGTCGAGAATGGTGTGATTCTGGCAACAGGGCACACCACTATCAGCCCCCTTATTCCCAGATAAGCCTACCTCCATATCAGACATATCCTGTTGGCTGGCTTCTCGGCGACCGCAGGAGGCTATTGCACTACCTTGCAGACTGGCCCGGCCTGGGCAAGACATTCTCAGCAGTTGAGGCCATGGTCAGGGTGACAATGCTACTGTCTCTTCGCGTCCAGATACAAGAGGAGTTTGATGGTCTCCTTACCTCCGTTGATCCTCCGATACATGTCCACAACCGAGACTCTCGTTACCATGACAGGAATACAGAATGCCAAGCAAACACTGAAGGGCAATATGGTGTTGTGTGTCCGTGCACTGCTAACTCGCCCACGGCACAGCTGGTCAACGGAGATAGTAGTCTTGGAATAGGTTACATGTTGGTCCTCGTACCATCCGGGCTCACTGAGCAGTGGGTACAGGAAATCAACAAGTTCTTAAAACCCGGTGTCGTTCTCCCTCATAGCAAGCAGCCTATCGAAATAGTTGACATCACTAGCAATGTCAACCGCGAAGGCGCAACCCTGAAAAGCTTGATCTATGGCAGACGCGCACATGCTGGCCTCGGCACTATCTGCGTTGCTGGAACTACTATTCTAAGCCCATCCGTCAAGCAAATAGAACGGAAAAGAGCACGAATCCTAGCACAGCAGCCTTCTATAATCGTATTGGATGAGGCTCATGACGTCAAGGGCGTCGATACCATGGTGCCTCGACTCATACGGGGGCTGATGAATGGCGCGCCCGAGCCCGTTCACGTCCTAGCTATATCAGGGGGCCCCATAACTGGGGATGAACCTAAGTTTACAGCCATTGAGTCCATAGCCACAGCAGAGAGCCTAGAAAGGTTCCATAATGATACACGCGCCAAGTATATGCGGCAGCTCGGGAAGGCCAGACAATCACTCCTGGATTCAGCCAGCCAAATCAGCAGTTCTAGAGCCATCCGAAAGAGTGAGATGGGCCTGGACCTATCGGCACAAGAAAGAGCAGATGCTTTGGGGCTGATAAGGCAGTATGACCGTGCTGGTCGTCAATACGCCAACGTACTACCCTTGCTCCAGCGGAGGCCCCTAGACCACTATTTTGGATATCCCATCCCCCGAGTAGCGCCAAAGTCCAACCCGCCCGGACTCATGAGGGATGAAATGGTCATGCGAACGTATCAGCGGGCAGTCGGCGATGGATTCCGGAGGTGGCTAGAGAAGTGCCTGGATAGAAGAGTGGCGAGTTGGAACACGGAACCCCAGTCAACAAGAGGGCCAGAACCCACCATGGCTAGAAACTTGTTTATGCTTGAGACGGACATACAGATCAATCCGCTTAATGGAATCCTAGACAAGAGCAGGGTCCACATGAGCCTGGCGATGTTGGCACCCGGCATGGCTGGAAATTTGCTCCCCGAAATTACCAGGCAGAACCCGACTTGGTTCGGCGCAGACGAGGCAAACCAAGTGTTCGCAAGGACGCGAATCAACACGCAGCGCCAGGCTATCGAAAGGTGCTCTGACTATCACTTAGTGTGGCAGGCGATTCACGTATATAAGAACGGAGAAATGACAGACCAGTTCAACTCGTCAAAGATTATTAGCATCCGTACGATTATTGACCAAATGTTGGTTGACCAGGACTTGCATGCGGGCAGGAATCCAAACCTTGGCCCACTCCGCAAGAAGGCTCTCATCTGTGTGCCCCACCCATGGCATGCTTACATACTTATGATCTTCTTATTCCGGCAATACCCTGGCAGAAACTTTACATACATCGGGTCTTGTTTCAGGAGCAAAGCAGACCGCAATAAGCTGTTGGAGCCGTTCAATCGCCAGACTATCGAGGATGAC
The DNA here is from genome assembly GCA_014872975.1 of Diaporthe citriasiana. NCBI lineage: Eukaryota > Fungi > Ascomycota > Sordariomycetes > Diaporthales > Diaporthaceae > Diaporthe > Diaporthe citriasiana. The sequence goes on from JADAZS010000084.1 coordinate 60,222, forward strand.
CCGAAAGAGCGAGACCCAAACGACCCGATTGCCCTGGTCAGTACGTATCAATACGTAGCAGAGGGTCACAATTTGACCCGCTGCAACTATGCCATCGCCACATCGCCACTATCAAGCAGGACATACGAGTTGCAGCTGTTCTCTCGGATTTACCGCCGGGGCCAGGGCTGCAAGACCCATAGTCGGATCCTAATGGATGACGGTGACCCAGCTGATGTTATATTGTTCCACCGGAGGCTGGGGCGTACTGCAGATAGCGTGCCTCAGACAGAGCGTGGTGCTGGGTACCGGTTCCTGCTTCAATCAGGGGGTAATGCCGGCGACCCGATGGTAATCGACGGCTAGGACGGAGACAACGCTACCAAAGACCTATAGTCTACATACAACGGCTTTACGGATATGATACCGGAGTCCTCTAGAGGTAGTACGCACACCTGGCAAGTATGGGGCATATTTGGGTGCTATGTGTCCTGCCCAAAAAGCTATTAGTACTTTCTCCAATCAGTCACACAACGGAAACCCTTAATAGTGAATACTCCTTAGCTGTCTTGAGTCTAGTGACTATCATGCTACTCAACACCAAAAATGTTCTCTAGTACATATTACGCATTCAAGTCTTATTTGCCGTTCTCAGAGAAAGTATCCTACCAGGATACTGGAGATAGTCTACCCAGAAATTGGCTGGTTGAATGCCTTCAACAAGCATGCGAGCTGTTGTGTTACCAAATATCAGGCATTGGGACAAAGCCCCCGGTAGGCTGAGGCTGGGAACATGTCCAGCAAAGTTGAGGCCAAGCTTGGATCGAGCAGAATGTAATGCGTGGCATCTGGATCTATGGAAGAGTCTCAAGCCGATGGAGAGCTGGAGGACACAGTGTGAATGGGAAAAAACCAACCTGGGCGGACCATGCCTATCTGCTGGCTGCGCCACCCTCAAAAGTTCTGTACAGGGGAAACAGCCACACGTTGTGAATCCAGGTGGAAACAGCTTGTGTGAGATGGGAAGTGCCGGATTGCTTCACATGGAAACTCAAGGAGATCAGGCAATCGTATGGAAGCATAATACAGTAATTCGGGACTCGCAGCATGCAAACCCAGGTGGAACAAAGAATGAGTAAGATTCTAAATGCCGGACTTCTCCCATGGCACAGCAGAACCAATCTGAAGTCTCTCTCAACAAATGCAGTTCAGCAGTCAACATCCCGCCCATTGATGGATGTCACATGCAAGCCCAGCCCTGACAGCAATCGTCTGCGAAAACGACATATTTCCGTTCAATAGAGCTCGTCGAGTTCGTCAAAACAGTGGCGCCCGCTCCCGGCTGGGCCTCAATGCCGCCGCTGAGAGAAAAATGAAAACCGAGTGAATCAACCTCTTACATGCAGTCGGCGTGCCTCTATCTTCACAGACTTATCCAGTAACTCAATTATTATGGCCGCAGGAAAACAATGGCCCGCCACGCGCCAAAGCCCAACAGTGGAAGGTTGAAGGGGCAAGGTTATTCTGGCGGAGAAAGTGGACGTATTATACCACAGTGATCATTCTTCAAGGCCTTCAGCCTTAATCACGGAGAAATCCCTGACAACGATGGGGCGAAGTGAGATACTGCCTGACATGCGCGGATCAAGAACTTCTGTATGACACTTCACTACTCTCAAGGGAGGACTTGGGCTGGATGCGGGTCTATTCATCATTTCATCAATTAACAACTCTACCCATAGTGTTGTACAAGCCGGATAGGGTGGCCCCAAGCTGTTCCTCCGCCTTTTTGTTGGTGAGGTACCGGTCCCCGCCCCACCTTTCCGACCACCACGCCCACCGCCCAACAATCACTTGAACAGGCGCTGCAAGCTGACCTCCTTGCTGCCGTCGTGCTTGTTCAGGATCTTGGCCGTGGCAAGCTCAAAGTCCTCCTGCGTGACGTGGACCCTCCTCTCGCGCAGGGCGTACATGCCCGCCTCGGTGCAGACACCCTTGAGCTCGGCCCCCGAGCAGCCGTTCATCTTCTCGGCGATCTTGGTGAGGTTCAGCCCTCGCGTCAGGTTCATCTTGCGCGAGTGGATGCGCAGGATGTCGGCGCGGGCCTCGACGCTCGGGGGCGGGAACTCGATCTTCCTGTCGATCCTGCCGGGCCGCAGCAGCGCCGGGTCCAGGATGTCGAGCCGGTTCGTCGCCATGATGACCTTGATGTTCTTGGTGGGCTCGAAGCCGTCGAGCTGGTTCAGGAGCTCCAGCATCGTCCGCTGCACCTCCGAGTCGCCGCCGCTGGAGCCCTCGACCCGCGAGCTGCCGATGCTGTCGATCTCGTCCATGAAGATGATGGAGGGGGCGTGCTCCCGGGCCATGACGAACAGCTCGCGCACCATCCTCGAGCCCTCGCCGATGTACTTTTGCACCAGCTCCGAACCGGACACTCGGATGAACTTGCAGTCGGTGTGGTGGGCTACCGCTCGCGCCAGGAGGGTCTTGCCTGTTCCTGGTGGGCCGTACAGCAGGACGCCCTTTGGTTGTGCGATGCCGAGGGACTCGAAGAGCTCGGGGTGCTTGAGGCCGAGCTCGATGACCTCCTTGATTTCTTTGATTTGTTGGTCCAGACCTCCTATCATGTCGTAGGTTGAGTCGGGCACTTTTTCGACCATCATGAGCGAGACGAGAGGATCCACGGAGGATGGGAGGATTTTCTCAAGTTTGTATGAGTCGGACAGGAGGGTGACCCGTTTGCCGACGGTGAGCTTAGCAATATCGACTGAATCTGATACATCGACGACTGCAATGGGTGTCAGCATGATGAGACCAAGACCATCGTCGCATGTCGCGGGTCCAGATTGACCCCTTTGCACCGTGATAGGATTAAATTATAAGAGATCACATGAGAGATCACATACCATATTTGCCCTCTGGATGGACCTTAACCAGGACCTTCTTGGTGCTCATGACCTTGACGACCTCTCCGACGTAGGAACCCGGTTGCTGCAGCAGGCCCAGCTCTTCCCGGAGAAGCCGCACTCTGGAGTTGTAGTCATTCCTCTGTGCCTCGAGACGGCGCAGCACAGCTTGGCCCTTGAGGATCTCAAGCTTCATCGCCTCGATCTTGTTGTGGTAGTAGTTGTCGAGCGCCATGGTGATGGAGGCTGCTCGGGGAGCTGGGGCTTCGGCTGGGGCTGACGTCGAGGGTGAGGTGTTTGGAGGAGACTCGCCGTCGTCCTCGGTGTCCGGGGGATTTGATTCGTTTGTGATGGAGTCAGAGGGTGAGTGGTCGAGCTGTGCCGGTGATGGGTCGTGATGCTTGATGGATATGAAGATGTTCGCTGTCACGATGCGGCGCAAGCAGAGGGCGAAGAGCTGCCACAGCCGTTGCCGCAGGCAGTCTCGGCCAACGCGTCGTCCATCACCATTGGTGGCCCGTGCTTCTGAACCCATGTCGGTTCTCCCTCCTGCCGCCAAAGCTGAGATATTAGATAAGCAGCAGGGACGTCATCTTGGACCGAGCTTGTGCCAGCTCCAGTCAGCTCGACTTCAAATTATTGCATTGCTTCATATGGTCTTCAGTCTGTATATATCGAGATCTGGGAGTCCACTGTTGTTGAAATCTGGACCAAGGTTTCAAGCAGCACATTGGATACACATATGTTCAGCCAGCCTCAGAGACAGGCTACCTAGGTATGTCTCGGTCTTGGGGTGTTCATTAAGGCCGTAGCGGGAGGGTAGCGTAATCTTTTGTGACTGGTGCCTCTCTCAAGGTCATCCGTCAGGGCGAACTCACCCTCCTTCACAGGTAAAGCGTCACGCGGCCACAGATTTTGATATCCATACTAAATTCACACCATCATCAGGCGCTTCCGGTGGAGCCGCAGAACGTCGTCCTCTAAGTTTCTGAGAAAAAGGAAACACTAGGGTCTGCGTGCGAACCATTAATTCAGGGCCAGTGTTCATCCCAGATGTTGCCCTGTCCTGGTCTGTCTTGGTGTGGTTGTTACTGCGTAAGAGCAGCAAGCGAGGCATATCCCAGCTGCTCAATTTTCCAGGAGTACCCAGACTACCTCTACAGCGTACCGACGAATTGTACTACACGTGTAGCGTGTGTTGAACTCAATCGGAGCCCAACGTATGGGGTGAGATGGCGGTGAAGCGCCACCAGACATTCCTGTAGTTGCTTGGACTGCACCTCGGTATGCCGGCGGTTTCTACTGAGTGATGGTCCGATCTGATCGCAGCTATAATCACAACTGCCGTGACAGATCCTGTGCAAACTGCCAACGATTCACTCATGTTAGACCTGTCATCCCGGACGGAGCAAGGAGGAGTAGCCGCAGCACGATCGCACGGGGACAGTCCTGTTTGTGAGGGTATTCGGCACCGTGCAACAGCATGTGAAAAGTCCTGAGAGAGCGGTGACTGGCGCTGAGTTCACAGTCTTCTTGGGAGACCAACGCGACCAGATAGACCAGATGCCAACAGTCGAACCTGACGCAGCTAAAAGCAGCAACGCAACCACACCACTGGGGAGGCTCGCATATCATGTCACATGGGCGGCAGAGAATTAGGTGGATGATCTGAGATGTGGACCCTTTGGGTTGCGTCCGACCCAGCCGACCTGACCTGCACAGGGTTGAGGCGGCTGCAAGGAATTTGGTGGAGGGTCCGATGATGGGTCCCGGATTCACCATGATGAGCACTGCCAATCTGGGCACCACAATGTGACCAGTGACCAGTCGACTGTGGCCAGTGGTATGATGTATAGCCCAGGCTATCTGAAATACCTACTGCATGCAGCAGACGGACTCAACTGAAAAGACTACCTTGACTACCTATCGGTTCGTGGCTCCTGCATGTGGCCCCCTCGTTCTGCACGTCTTGGTGGAGGTTAGTCCTGGTGCGGGTGGGCTGAGTCGGGACGGATCTGTACACTAATAAACATGAGCACGGCAACAGCCCAAATGCAATGCGACATCATCGGGCATGACGACCCTCTTCCCATGCTATGCCGTGCTATGCACCCATAACTACAGTGGGGGTGCGATTTGCAGGCGCACGCACACACACCTAAACAGTACCTACCGCAGCCAGATTGTGGTAGCAGAAATCGATGTTCAGTGTCAGCGTCGCAGGTGGGAGGACCAAGAAAATATGGCTGCATGTTTGAAAATCTGCATGTCAGAAGACGGGCTGATACAGTGGCGGGAAGAATGTAATATCGTCAGCAATCCAGCTGTTGCTACCCGCCTGTTGTGGTGTTGCTATTTGGATCCAACTGATCGGCGTCATAGGCATTGGGCTAAGTACCAAAGTATCGTAGTGGCTGGAATACCTGGTCTGCTAGGACTTGTAGTGTACAGTCGGCTCCGGTTTTCTCACTTCTCGGGGCTGCCATAGTGGGCACAGAGCAGTGGGCAGTGGGCAGTTGGTAGCCCTGCGTTGCCTTCATCTGGCATGCCCAAGGCTTACTGTGATGTTTTAGGTACTTACAGGTCTTTTCAGCCTGTTGGTTCTGCAGCCCTGGACCCGGCACATGTGCCGCCCTCCCGCAAGTCCGGCAGCCCGTCTAGATGGCCTGCCAGCCTGCCAGGCCTGCTCAAGGCTCAGAGCACCTGAGCAGAGAGACAGCACCGACAGGTGCCAGGGTGCCGGGGTGCTTGCTTGCTAATAATATTGCCGAGCTGGTGGAAGGATCAGCCTGCGGTTGGTTGGCTGGGCACTGGGCCCCTTCCTCCAAAGTTCCCCCAAGACTTTTGTCCGATGTTCTGTGTTGATCTTCGCATCTGGTTCGAGTCAAGTCGAAATTCCAAGAAAGTGGGCGCCAGCTCTTTTCCACGCCCCTCGCCCTCACCTACGGCAGCTGTGTATGCACTGAATGCGAGTGCGAGTCTTCTGACCGAAGTACATTGACATCCTGCTCCTCGGTCTGATCGTCGATCGACCCTCGCCCCTCGAATCCAAACCACGGCCGCGGCCACGAAGACTTCCTTTTCCCGTCTTCCTTGTTCTCCCCGAGCTTGTTGCCTAGGTCCCTCATCCACTTATTCCTCCTCTTCCTCCTTCTCCTACTCATCTGCCTGGGTTTGCACGCAGGCACTGCCATGACTTCGACCTGTCTTTAGACTGGAGCTCTACTCTCCGTCAGCTTGACCCACACCAGCTCTACACATGATCGGCTATTCTCCATCTCCCCAGACTCACCACTACATGTAACGCCCGACGGGACCCAATTTCGCCCACCTTTGCTTTGCCCCTGTTCCTTGTTTATCTTTTTCTCGTACGTACTCGTAACTTGATACCCCCTCTCATCTCGAGCACGAATATCAGCCCAAAGCTCCAGCCATATCGTGATCGTGCCCGAGACAAAGCGACCTGGCTCGCCGCGCGCCTTAGGTCAAGCAGGCAGTGAGCACATCTCGAACACGCACTCGACTCGACCTTCTGTGCATGTGTGTGTGATATACGGTGCATTTTAAGACGAGGTCGCTGGACACCTCGACGGGGAAGCTCTGTCAGAATGGACAATCCTCACCAAAACAAACCGGACGACGCTAGCGAGGCGTCGCGCCGCTCCTCAGTCGCGCCCTCGCCCACAGACGTCCGGAGCGCGAGTAGATACGAGTCTATCACTGGACGAGACGACGATGGCCTCTCAGAGAGCTACCAGTCTACAGATACTGTGCGCAGGAGACCAGATGCTACGACAGGTTATGGTATGTGTTACCTGCCACTTCCCGTCATATCGCGCCTCTGTGCCCCATAGATCGATCTCTCTCTGCTGCATCGTCCAACTTTGCTCAGATCGCATATCTCGCCCTCGTCCTACTTCATAGGCTTTTGGCTAACTCGACTTTACCCGACTCGACAGGCACTAGCACCCCCTCTGTTGGCACCGCATCCTCGTCACAATATCTCGAGCCCGCGACCTCCAGCGAACGACACCATCAGCGCATGGGGACCAACTCTTCGCAACCGTCGCGCTCCCCTGTACCGCCCTCGGCCTTCGACCGCGGAAGAGCCAAGCCGCGTAAGCCACCACTGTCACGACGAGCTTCCTCCAACACCCAGGCACCGCACCGTGGGGGCATCTTCTCCGTGGACGATGCCCTCGACGAGATCGAGGCGGACCAGGTGAACGAGCTTCAGCAAAGCTACTCAACAGTGCGGAGGAGGCAGGCTGCAGCGCCGAAACTGAGCAGGATACAGTCGAGTCGGGACGCGGCCGGATCCACTGAGGACGCGCCACCCCCGAAGACCCCAGTGATTGTGGAGGAGCGAAACGACGACGAACCGGAAGCAGAGGCTGCGGAAGGGAGCGTGCAAGCCGGCGATGGGATAGACGAAGACACGCCTGTCGACGACGACGACGACGACGACGATGAAGACGATGGTGACATCAGCGATGCCGAGAGCTTCACGCTCAAGGACAGGCAGGCGGCCATCAACGAGACACATCCATTCGGTATTAGGCTGTGGAAACCTGCTCTATACAAGAAGGATAGATCGGTTCAGAAGAACGCAGAAACAGACATCCACAGCTCGCCCGGCGGCAGGGTCAGCAATTGGCTGCTCTTGTTTAACGTTGTTTGGACTCTCTGCTTTGGCTGGTGGATGGCTCTGATTGCCTTCACGGGCGCTGTCGTATGTTTCCTCTTCGCCGCCGCTCCTAGCGCGCTTGAGTATGGACGTGTGCTATGGGGACTGGCAAGCTACCTCTTTTACCCTTTTGGCAAGTTCATCCGACTCGAGCAGCAGGAGGCGTACATCGACGAGGACCAGGGCGAGGGCAGAAGCATCAGCGAGTATGAGCAGTGGCAGAGCGGCGACCTGGAATACGGAAGGCTGTTCTTCGGTCCCGATATGGGCACCCGTTCTATCGTCGGAAGGTCGCGAAGGAGCATCGATTCTGAGCCCAGCGAGACCGACAGCCTGCTAGGACGCGGACGAGGCCACCATGGCAACAGCAGCGACGACGACCTGCCCCGTATCAAGAGGAGGCTCTTTGGTCGTGGTCAGTGGAACATCGGCCGGCTCATCTTCTTCATCTTCTTTTACGCCCTCATCACACCGTCGCTGTTCATCGCGTCCGCCATATGTTGGTTCTTGGTCTTCTGGATACCAATGGGCAAGGTCACCATGCTACTCTTCGATCACCTGCGCCGGCATCCCTTGGCCTTGTCATTTGAGACTGACGTCTCATACGCTCGCATCCCAGCGGCGCCTCACTCTTCCGTTATTGTCTGCACCTATCGGGCTGTCGGACTGAAATACTGGAAATACACGGTCGATGGTACCAACATCTTCCTCATCAACCTCATGGCCGTCGTGCTATTCGTCATCCTCGACTGGGCCGTGCTGGAGGGCGTTTTCCAGGTCCACAACTTCATCACATCCCCCGGCTTCCTCTTTATCATGGGACTGTTCTCCATCATCCCTCTGGCATACTTTATTGGTCAAGCTGTGGCTTCCATATCTGCGCAGTCGTCCATGGGATTCGGCGCCGCCATCAACGCGTTCTTCTCGACTATCGTCGAGGTCTTCTTGTACTGTGTCGCGCTCAAGGATGGAAAGGGTGCGCTTGTGGAAGGTAGTATTGTTGGCTCTATTTTTGCCGGCATCTTGTTCCTCCCGGGCTTGTCCATGTGCTTCGGAGCCATCAAGCGCAAGACGCAGCGCTTCAACGCCCGCTCGGCCGGTGTGACATCGACAATGTTGCTTTTCGCAGTGATCGGCGCGTTTGGTCCCACTCTTTTCTATCAGATCTACGGATCCCATGAGCTCAACTGCGTAGAGTGCGTCAGCAGTGGTCATTCCAAGCACGGCATGGGAGCCCGAGACTGCCGCCGCTGCTACTTCAGCCAGACTCCCGCCCTGGATGAGCGATTCTATCTCGAGGCGGTCCGCCCATATTGCTATATGGCGGCCACATTGCTGTTTCTGAGTTATGTCATTGGCCTCTGGTTCACACTGCGCACCCACGCCGCAGTGATCTGGAACACTGAACAGGATGAGAAGAGGCACGAGGAACAAATGCACCACTCTGCAATGGGTGGTCGTTCAGCCCCTCGCAGCGGGTACCCATCCATCGCCGAGGCCAGTGGTGCAGACGTGCGCGAGAGCCAGATTTACAAGCGAACTCTGGGCCAGACCCTTAGGCAGGTAGGTCTGCAGCCCAGTACTTCCAGTAACGGCGCTACTGTGACACCGCACATCCCGCCTCCGAGGTCCGACACCGTCAGCTCGTCAGTGAACATCCCGGGGTTCTCGGACGCCGAGAATAGTCAGCTCGTGCAGCAGATCGCCGAGATTGCCAGCACGGCTGCTACCGCTGCCGCTAGAGACGCGCGGAGCAGCGTTGCTAAGAGCACCCCTGCGACGACACCTCACCTACCACAGGGCCACTCCTCTGGGAGGGAAACGGCCATGAGCTCGCACCGGCCGCCGCCCATCCGCACCGCGACCTTCCCCGAGCACGACGACCCTGTTGGTGCCGAGGCCCACGCGGGTGGTCATGGAGGTCACGATGCGCCGAACTGGAGCAGGATAAAGTCCGCCGTCATTTTGATGAGCGCCACTGTGCTGTATGCGATCATTGCGGAGATCCTTGTGGACACGGTGGATGTGGTCCTCGAGGGTTTTGCGATTGATGAGAAGTTCCTGGGTATCACGCTCTTCGCGTTGGTGCCGAATACCACGGAGTTCTTGGTAAGTCTACGCGTTGGCTTGTTTTTCTCTTCCCCTGTTTCTGGTGGACATTAGTGATGAGCACTACGCGTTACTACCCAGCTCACTCAGACGCATACTTGCGGTTGCTGAGAACACGTTGAATTATCTACTCCTGAACCCCCCTTTCACCCTCTGCCTCCCCTCCCAGCTGAGCCCGACCCCGTCTTGCCCCAACCAGGTTTACTAACCGTGGCCCCAGAACGCCATATCCTTCGCCATGAACGGCAACATCGCCCTCTCCATGGAGATCGGTTCCGCGTACGCGCTGCAGGTGTGCCTCCTCCAGATCCCGGCTCTGGTGCTCTTCAGCGCCGTGTACACCATCACGCTGCCCAACGGCGAGGTGCCGCTCGACATGGCCAAGTACACGTTCAGCCTGCTGTTCCCGCAGTGGGACATGGTGACGGTGATCCTGTGCGTGTTCCTGCTTAGCTATATGTATGGCGAGGGCAAGAGCAACTACTTCAAGGGCTCCATCCTGCTGCTCAGCTACCTCGTCGTCGTCACGGGGTATTACTTCACTGGCTTCGGCGTCGGCATCGACTCCATGGGCGCCGGGGCGAACAGGTTCGACGTCTGGGATGCCCAGGCTGGAGGGTGGATGCCGGCTTCTTCGTCGGGGCGGGGCGGCGGTGCGGGCCCTGAGAGCTTCAAGACTGTTGGGAGGACAGTCTCTGGAGTGATGTACTGAAAAAAATCGGTGGTCATTGGTGATGGGGGTTGGAAGTTCGAGACTTTTTGTCTGTCTTTCCTCCCTGGCCTGGCGGCGGCCGTTGTTTGAACCATGGGTTGTTCGGGAGTGACGTGGTGTGAGTACTGTACGGTACTTACCGGGCGGGATGGTTGTTTCAGGAGTTGTCTAATATCTTCTTCAATTTGTTGTTGTTCTTGTTGTTCTGACTCGGAGCCGAAAACCTGACTTTGGATGTCATTGCGTAGGTGCGTGCATGAGAGACGTGCTGTGCCTGGTCGAATACCTCAGTCACACGCCTCTTCTCCTGTCATTTTCTTTTGTTATTCATGATGGCTGTAGTAGCATATTCGATATCCCATCTTCTCTTCTGTTCTATTTCATTGTCTCCGTGCCAGACTTGCATATGTGTGAACCTATAAGTGACGTAGCTGCCTGGTTTGGTGATTAACCGGTGGACTGACTGGTTGATTTAAATGGGTCGCCACCGCCCACCTGTATATCTGTGCTTGTGTCTGCGTACCACGAAGCTGTGACAAAACATCAAAACATCTCACTGTTCTGGCGTCCATGGGTTTCTTGATCTCTCGGCCTGTTACGGTGTGCGCCCCTTGCGCTTGGAAAGGCCCTGGCTATCGTGTTTTAGATGGAGAGTGTGGGGGCCTAGGGACAAGGCTCCTCGTGTAGTATACGTCGTGTAAGCGATGAGTGAGTATGTAGGTGAGTCGTCGGAAGAACATATATATATATATACACAAGATCTCTCGTTTCGACCTGGTTGCTACACCAGACGCAGACTTGCGAAACTTCCAACTTTATCATAAAGACCCTCATCCGAGAACGTGGACTGGAAGAACCCTAAATCACCAGCGGGGCTTTCCCACGGGATTTGCACCCCTGCCTCTTGAGTCTCGACAATCCCAGTCCGAGTCCCAGTCCGAGTCCCAGTCCCAGTCCCAGTCCCAGTCTCAGTCCCAGTCTTAGTCCCAGTCTCAGTCCCAGCCCCAGCCGTCCCTTCGCACTCGCATCCCGCCCCCTCGTCCCGCGCGGCCAGCATCGCATACGCCCGGCGCGTGAGCCGATCCAGCGCGGCGCGCAGGCCCTTGTCGCTCGTGTCGCGGTTGTTGAACTCCGAGTCCTTGTAGCACGGGTGCTTGTCTGTCGTGCAGGTGCACGGGTTGCAGTCGCACCCGTTACTATCAACGGGTCCCTTGGGCGGATCGGGGTTGTCGATGCAGTAGCAGTCCGGGCCGTCTGCGATGGACTCCTCGAAGGCGCGGAAGTCATTCCGTAAGGTTTCCAGCTCGCCCCGGAGGTACTCAGCGTCGGGGAGTGGGTAGTATTGTGCGACTTCTTGTTCTTCCATGGTTTGGTAGGTTGTAGCTGTTTCTTGTGGAGGGGGGTCTGAAGTTCAACGTGTCGAGTTGACCTGGTGTGCCCTTCTATGAGATCGTGGATAAGTTATGAAGAATTACTCTGCTCAATATCGTGAAACTCCTTGAGTTGCATCAGCGTAAGGTGTCAGGGCACCTTTATCGAAGTGTTGAGCCAGAAGACCGGTTGCGGTAAAGAAGACCGCTTGGGATGCACAACAAAGAGCAGCAACTCCTGCATGTATATCCTGCCAATGCAGCCATTTCTTTATCCGTAGGACTTTATATTCCTGCGTTCGCCAAATAATAGTTGCGACGGTTGAACTTCGGAATTGTTGCTCCCTTTTGGATGATTGGTCGGACAGTCACTCGCCGAGAATGTTGTCAAATAGGTGCCAGAAATTGCTCGCTGTGGGATCTCTGGGCTCACAGAGTCAATAAAATTAGAATTTCGATTGCTCAAACCACCGATCGAGAGTCCTGGTCTCGCTTTGAACATTGACTGTAGCTGGAGTAGTGCATCTGGTCCGTCCATTCCGTCAAACTCTCAACAAGTTGGGGACTCAGCCCCCTGTTGGTCTTTAGAAACATGGTCTCGAAAGGATGAATGCTCCCTCCGCCGTAGTTACCCTCTGACTGCGGATCCCACGCTCCCAGTGGCTCGCAGAAAGCCGTGATATTGTGCTCCTGCGAGGTCTGATATCGCGCAAGCAGCGTGTCCACCTTCTTGCCGGCGCCGAGGATGATACCCGTCGCCGCGATCTCGCCCTGCACGGCCTCCTGCCGGTTGGCGAAGCACTGAGACAGGCCCTTCTCCACCCAATCCGACCCACTGGGCTGGTATTCGGCCGGGCGGGGGAAATCGTCTGCGTGCGAGAAGAGCGTCTCCATCCACTCGTCGTGTCGCGGGCTCGTCGGGGGCGGGTGGAGCAGGAGAGAAAGACCCTCGCGGTCCGTTGCCCACACCATGGACTGTACGTGTGGCGTCGGCCAGCAGTTTAGCGAGACACCGACAAGCTAGGATTGATAAGACGTGAGAATCAGCTCTGGTGCGATTTTACTGTTGCAGCGGACATATTGATGTAGATGGTAGAGGAGAAACTCGATCAAGTGCATACTTTTACCTCTTGCGTAATTTTCGACAATAATCGCTCCGTCCAGCAGAGACCGTCTGCCCAAGTCGGCAGAAACGGGCCACGCACGCTGGCATTCATCAAGATGAACCGGTTGTACCGCCGCCACAAGTCATCCTTGAGGAGGACCTCGGCATGTGAGCCAAGATCGTAGCATGCATTATCCCGGTGGACCGATCGGACCCCCGGAACATCGGGGACTAAGGAGTCCGCATCGGTCACGCCATTGAAGATGAAGAGAAAGTCGGCTTCGGCGTGAAGCCCGTGGGCTATAAAGAACTTCAGGTTCCGCCGGGCCTCTTGGCTCTCGCTGTACACGTATGTGATGAGCGGGCGTTCGGTTTCCGGAGCGGCTGCTGCGTCCCCGACGGCGGAGTCTGCGGAACCAGAGAAGTGGTGTATCGATAGCACTCCGGATGTTGATGAAGTATGAGACCTCTGCCCAAGCTGGTGCCCATCGATTAGCGCCGACTGAAAGGAGAAGCTGTGGGTCAGAGGGCGCGATTAATCAGGGCGTTCATACCCAGAATAGGATGACCAAACAACAGAACGCTGCTGTGAGAAGGCCTCCGGATACGCGGGAACGCGTGTGGTTGATCATTTCGTCCGAGATATTTGTGCTCCCGTTGATGTAGAGCACAGGACTGTGGAAAGACTGAGGCTTGTGCAGGGGAAATGTGTGGTAGAACTTGATTGCAGAGAAGAAGCCAGAGCGGCGCTGTTCCTGATAACGTCTTGGGCCAGATGCTACAGGCGCTGTGCAACGCGATCGCTTACGCGGAATAACCGGGTGCGAGCAACCAAAAACAAGCATGTGTGCTGCACAGGATGACGAACAAAGATGTCGGAATGGGGGCGGATTCACCGCATGAGGTGACGGTGGGAACTAATTCCGCACATTACATTCCAATTTGAGATCATGGTTTTGTATGGTGTGATAACTGCATGTGAGGTGAACAGCAGATTTCAGATTAAATTGGTGGCGCTTTATTGCATGCAAGGGGGAAGAGTTGCACTAGACATGGACCTGGATGCATCTGACAAGAGAGTTTCAGAGATACAATAAGCTGAACTTGGCATATATACCTATCCGATAAAGTCAAGCCATGTTTTAACCTCGTCGGTCTAAAAAAAGACGCTTCAAAAGTCTAGACCGACACTTCTCAAAGTATAAATACGTACTACATGTAGACAACATGATAACTCAAGCATTATCGGTGTTACATAGCTACTCACTCTTTCATTTCCTCCCATCCTCCTTAATGCGTCTTATTCGTTTCGAATGGCTGAACAAAGTCAGGTGTCAGTCCGTATGCTACAGAAACCTGCGGGAATTGATGGATCATGTCTGGTAAATGGCAACAATAAGCTGCGAATCCACCGGATTCGCAAGCTGAACTGAAGCGAGGTCCACAGGGCCACTCGAGGTCCATTCCCCATGTCATCGTGGCCTCCCGACCCGAGCGGTGGAGAGGCCCTCCCAATCTACCAGTGCTGCATGTTATTGATGTTGTTCATATTGTTGGCTCTAGACATTGTTCCCGTTCGTGCAGGGTTCTGTAGAACGAGTCAAGAATGCGTTCGCGGCGCTTGAAGAATTAGGATGTGATGGGCGGATGCAGGTGGTAAATGAACAAGAGATCCTTGGTGTCGCGGAATCAACGTGAACCCGTCCTTCCGCGTAACTTAGCGGATCTGGGTTCCAAAGTTGAGCTCGCACGGGGTGACTTCAAACACGACGGCGAGAGCGACGTCTACCGTCCTGACGGTACATAGGAGGCACACCCACGATCTTTTTACCATTCTGTTCTCCTTCCCAATGTGTTACATCAATGCTCAGCGAGGGTCAGACGCTATCATGGGATGGCTCCGCCGCGTTCTCTTGGTCAAATCTTCCGACGACGACGGAGATCACTTTCCCCACCACTATTTTCCCCGTGCCTGTCAGTGGTTTCAATATTGACACAAGCGGTCGGTCTACTCAGGAGGTCCTAAAGTCGTGGATACATCGCAAATTACAACCGCAAAGTTGTCACAAACCTCATTAGTCTCCTCTGCCGGCGGGTATCGGGGCCTAACTAGTATATGGGTACTACTTACTTCAGCAGCTACTTATGGGAAACGGAGCCGGCAATACTGCTGAGCCCACGAAGACACTCCTGCCACCTCCCGAGATCCCTCAGCCGTGACTATTTCATGCTCTTCTTGATCAATCCAACAGAGACCCTTTCTCATCTGATATGATACTGGATGTAGCAGTACTTTTCTGGGTCTGGAAGAGCAAGTGACTCTTCTCCTCGGGATAGGCACTGGAAGTGGCAGCATCTTTGCGGAATCTCAAGCTCAGGCCGTCCGCCAATAATTGGAGTCTGCCCTTGATCTTGGAAATAGGCGATGTGTGGATTTGGGACTTTGGTATTTGCGAGAGGGGAACACGGTGCGGCCCACCGACTGAGTGTCTGTCTAACAGGTCCATCGCATGCTCGCTGATCGTATAGTTCGTTGGGCTGGACATGTTCGTGTAGTACATATGTTGCAAGTCGTCCATCCGCCGCAGTATCTTGGGACGCACTGTCTCCAACCATTTCCGGTTCACGTAGATAGGTCTGTGGCTGCAGAGGGTGTTGAAAAGCTGGCGATCGTAGATGAGAGTTTCAGCCAGACCTTCCCATTCACATCCTTTGATAAGCCGTGAGACGTAGGCACCTGTACCTTTGGCCCCCGCTTGACGTGCAGCCGCTGCAGTACAAAGTCTGTTCTCTGCGTGCGATACAAGACAGCCCAGGTTCATCTCTTCCAGAGGAAGTAAAATGTTTTCCTGGTAGTACTCGTCGTTATTGCTGCTACTATCATCTTTGGGTTGTCTATGGTGTTGCACTTGGCTGGACAATCTCGAAAACCAATGGTTACCGGGCAGATGGGGTTCCCAAGGGTTGACGGGCTGTAACATGTAGTCCTCATACAGCATCCCGACAAAGGAGACTTCGTAGTGATTGATGTTCACCACAAGGAGACTGCGATCCCAGGGGCTCTTGAAAACTCTGCACCAGTGTTCTGTGATGTCGTTGTGTAGACTTTCCAGCCTCTCGACGAGATCAGCATCTGCGGAAAACTGAGGTTTCTGCATCTTTTTTGTCATCACTCCAATTGCGCTCTCCATTTCCTTTTGCAGAAGAGGTGTCAGGATTTCTCGTTCGAGCTGAATATTCCACAGTGCAATGCGGGCCTCCAGAGTTGTGCGATAGTCGTCCTCGCCACTTTCTGAGAACTCATCACTAGAGTCGTGTATAGAGGACGCGTCGCTCGTGTCAACGAGCTCAGGCTGTGCTGATTGGTTCATGGCTGTTAGAGAATTGAGCTGACAAAAGAAGTAAGATAAGCTGTGAAAGTGAGCTAAGGTGTATGGCCCAAATTGTTGTAGAATAGATGCTGGGATGAAGTGACAAGTAGCGGGTGTCCAACAGCATTTATAATCTGGGAGGAGGGGAATAGCCTTATAGGTCTGCCCAAGTGACGTAGATGGGGATGCTGGAGTGCGGCGCAGCTTCAAGAACGGGAGAGGAGCTCGTACCTACGTGCATCCACGGGCGTTAAGCAATTTGCTGAAAGTAACACGAGACTGCTATCAGCGCCTTCCACGTACCTGCGGACCCTCTAACATCCCCCGAACTTGAACATAACGCCACCCACCTGTCTTATAATTGCGGCTCCAAGGTCTAAAACGTATCAACACAGAAGATGAGGAAGCTTCTGAGATAATCAAAGTCAAAAGAGTAAGTCACTTCGGCATGTCCTTCAGGCTTGGATTTTACCAAGAAGTCACTTGAGACATTATGGCAAGAAGGGTCCCAGCAGTTTTACTGAAGCTTTGTTGGACGAAAGAGGTTTTGATATGTTTTGCGCGCCTCTGCTGGTATGAAACTCTGTAGATCGAAGTTCCGCAGCGTACATCTGTGTGCAAGTTGATAACGGCAAAGGCCCTGACCAACCAAGCGGACACTCAGGCATGATCCGTATAAGAAAACTGACATTGAGCAATTTGTATTACCGTACCATGGGTATTACACGTATACATCTATTCTTGCCAAAGAGATTCGCTATCTTCCCTAGCCATCAGGGACATGTCTTTGTTACTCACCAGCAATATCTGTCGATACAACTGGTATAAGTAATTGAAACAGCCAGCCCGCAGGGACTAAGCCTCCGCGCCAATAACTTGCTCCACTCTGAATTTCATCGCAGAAGCGGTATCGCACATTCCCATTTGCCTACAACATGACCAGTACGCCAAGAACGGCAACGCCAAGGGACCTCATGGAACCCATGGTAGTAGCGGCCCGTGCCAAAGACCTCCAGATGTCCGTAGTCATCGCCGCCATGTCGCTGGTAGTAGAAAAGCTCCCTGTCGTGGCGGTGACATCTGTGGCGGTGCTCGTGCCGGATCCTGTCGACGATCTTGTAGAGCTTAAAGCCGAACCTGAGCCGGTAGGTGACGCGGTGCTGCTGCTGGTACTGCCTGTGCTAGCCAAGGAGCAGGACTCGCCAGTGCTGATGGCGGAGCAGGGGGCCTAGGCTGCTGGGAGGACCTCATCTGTGATGGTGGTTAATATTTGGGTATTATATGGCATGAGACGTAGGACGATCGGGTCCACGAGCCAACATGAAAGTATGCACTTACTGAGAGCAACCTGCTCGCCACATACAGCCAGTATGTAGGTAGTAACGTTATTGATAATATTATTCTGGTGCTTGTTAGCGTACTAACAGGTATAGTCTATTTAAACGCACCTAACTGAGGAAGTCCTCATCATGAGGCACAACTAGGTATATTCTGGAATTGGTAAGGGATACTGGGTAGAAGCTAGGCTAGCGGCAGCAATTAGAGTGAGGAGGGAGCTTCCGGGACGTTGATACTAGGACTAAGCGTAGGGATCATCATTGGCGTCAACTGGTCTTTTTCGCGGGTCTGCTTTTAGGGATTACAGCTTTCATTCTGTGAAGGGGAAGGCGAGGAAAACTAGCTCGCGTACTCTCCAAAGGCAGTGATAGAAGCAAATCATAGGACAGACCTGGAATTCGAGTACAGGGCCCTGGGTATTATCCTATCTCCACAAGCTAGTCCACTGTCCGAATTTCCTGAGACTAAAACGGGATCGATTCACGAATTAACGGACTTGTAGGACTTTAGTTGACTAATGACTTGTGCAACGCGTCTGGGTGTTTGCGGAGGGGCCGGCGTGCGAAGTAAGCCAGTTGTTGCTCAGTATCATCTCGGCATTCTCAGCCGTTGCTCCCGTAAAGCGCGGCCATAGATGCACCCGTCCCTGGTTCATCAGCCTGGTTGTCCAGGGAGGCAACGGTCTACTCTGTATGTAGGGAGTCGCAGGGCGTGGCACAATAACTCCGATACATCCCGAAAGTGTGAGATAAAGTTACAGGCCTAGAGATATTACCCATTTCTCATGAGATGCGCCGCTGTGGATCACTCCAAGGTCAAGCAAAGCGATGTATACACACCTGCTTCTGCTTGGCCAAGCATCGAACACACCGACGCCCGCATGATGATACAGTGTCTCCAAACAAACGAATTCTGATCAGAACGCTCCGTTTTCCCCTTCTGGGTGTCAATGTCAAGGCTGCGCGGTGTGACTGCAGGCGGCTGACCGCAAACATATCCAATCATTTTGGACCAGCTGTCGAATACAACAGCTTTGAGTGGCTCTGTGGATTGTGCTGATGCAAGGGATTAAATCTGATGAACCAAGATTGACTGCACTTTGAATTGGCTGTTTCCACGAATTTTTCTTCAGATTGAGACCTCTCAGCGAAGAGTGAGCGCTTGGTCCGTCTTTCTGCATTTGGCGCCACGCTCTGCTTCACGCCGTGCATGCTGAAGACAACATTGAATCGCGTAGGGTCGCCTCTTCCGTGTGGTGAACCGGAGGAATTTGATTCGCATAAAATGCAGGGACATTGTGAACAGGTGATGACCGGCGGGTAAAGGGCCTCCGAGGAGTCTGGCGGATAGGACCACATGCGTTGTTGTCTTTATGTAGCCCTTTTGTAATCGGATATGTAGGACATTCTCAAGTCCGGATAAAGCATTTTAACGGTCCGATCACCTTTGACATACTCTGACGCTTGAAAACGGACTGGGCGACGAGAATGAGTATCTCCGTCCACGCACTCGGACAAAGTTCAGCTCGTCTTTTTGCCTTTCTTACTCCAGGACAGCTGTCGTTGCCCGACCCTTGGCAGGCAAGAAACCGGCCCTACTGGTAAGCCGTTTCGCCTGGTGCGGTCTCGTCTGGCCAGATCGCATGTAGTATTGGTCGGCCACTTGTACAGCGACCAGCGCCTTCAGCCAAGCCGACACTTATCGACCGGCCAGGTAATATCTACCTTTTTAGGTGGGTCAGGGAGTGGCTCGGAACGTAGTCTCGCCATGTTTCTCAAGCAACACCGGTGCTTTAGTCCAAGATCCCACTGTTGTGTGGGCAGCTGAGCGCGTTACCCGGCCGAGAAAACAAGCTGGTTGCCTGCAAGTTCTCAAGACAGGAGCATGGCGGCTCTCTTTGAACGCATTCCCATCGAATGAGATTCCCGTGGCCAGCCGGTTCCAAGAATTTGCAATGTCTGGCTGCATAATGACACCCTGTTCCTTGGGTTATCAACCCGTCGAGGCGAGGACGCAGCTCCGTTATGTTTCATTGCAGCAAACACTCTTCCGGAGAAGGGTCGCGTTTCAGCGACCACATTGCGACAGTGGCATGGCCGGATCGGTGGGTTGACGTAAATCAAATCTTGCGTTGTCAGAGTCCGTGGGTCAGGAAGATTCTGTTGTCAGGCCCGAGGCCGAAAAGTGTCATCGTTCGCAGCAAGTTCGGGTGCGCTCACACGCTCGGGATATTGCTTGGCAGGGCTGGCCATGGCGTATGGACGCAAAGACATGAGGACAGGTGTCTCGTCTTCTGTGCCAACCCTGGCAGTAATAGAAATGGTTATATCAACAGCAAAGGGGAGTCAAGAAGATACTGTAGTAGAGGTAGAGTAGTGTAAGTTGAATGGGCAGGACGTTGTCGCTGGTGGTCGAGCTGTGCGACAGGGGTGCATGTAAGCCGGTGGGGGGGGCAGGGATGGGAGCTGCATGGGGCTTGCAGGCACCTGCCTCCCAGCCTCCCTCTTTGTCGTTTAGCTAAGCAAAATGCCCGGCCGAGAGTGGCTATTTTTCGGCTACGTCACTCGCTAGCCATGCAGGAACCACTTTAAGGTGGGGACGTACCCGCCCGCACTAGTCCTGATCTGGGCCTGTTGCTGGCCCAACCTCCGGATTTTTGTTTACCGGATCCTGGGGGTGGAGGATGCTGCTCACCTGTTAGCTGTTCCGGGAGCCTCACTTCTCTGGGTTGAATTGATCTCATTGAGGATAGAACAGGTACCACCCCTGGGCCCTGGCCGCAGCTCATCCTGTTGCTACGGACGACCATGAGGTACATGCATGCCCACCCCAGGAAGTTCAAAAAGTGGTGGCGCAGGTTTGGGATTGTATTCTTGGCTGTTGTTGTCGAATGTCGATACCGCCCAATTGGCACTACGTAAGGCCACATCCACTCCTCCTGCCCTGGCCCTGCCCTGCCCTGCCCTGCCCGTCCCCTTCCTGCAGGCTTGCATGCATGCCTGGGCCAGAGACTACAAAGTACATGGTCGCGCGGGTGCGTTTCCCAGCCATCGCAAATACTCGACGCCAGTCCGAGATTGTACAGGTTCCGGGTGGCATTGCGAGACAAGAGGAAATCCTGCATCAGTTTCCCTTCTGTGTCCTCCTTCTCCTTCGACCTTCCTCTCCATGACAACCACATACCAACCATACAACAATACACTTTCGACTTGCATTCCACCCGCAGCTGTAGTCTGACTCTTACTGCTTGCTATCTCCATCTCCATCTCCATTTCTGTATCTGCCCGCCCTTCTTTGTTCACCTTACCCACAACAGTAGTGTGGCATATCTAGAACTCCAACGTTCCAGTCTGCCGCCTACCACACCCACTACATCTTTAGTCAACAACCGGCGCCGTCTCTGCCTGTTCGGTGCCCGAGCCGTCTCTTCACATTCCAGTGTAGGCCTGCGCAAGGCTCAAAGCGGATCCTGTCGCCAGCAAAGAAGCAGACATCAGCACCACTAGTCTCCCACGGTCCTGACCGCACCCATCCGCCAACTGGCCCGACAGGGCGCCCTCGACGTCCCTCCGACTCTCCACGGAGAGGTCGGCTTAGGGGTCAGCAGCGGCGGAGGACACAGCCGACAACATGGCGAACGAGAGGTTCAAAGTAGGGTGGTACCGTACGTTCCATCTCCCGCCCCAAAATACCACCAACAACATTCCAGTCTCTCGTTGTCTCAGATGCCACATGGGCAACTCAACAGACGGAAAGACAGACGGATAGACTAACTGACACGCTCTCCAGGATTCGTACCATTCCTCGGCTACCACCATGTGTTGATGATATTAATAGCGATAGCAATTATCCTGCTATGTAAGTGCCGTGCGAAGTCTCCACAACGTCTCCACGCAAGGCGCACACCAGATGGGGATGAGGATTCCCAAGAAGTAAACCGGACTGAAACTGACAACGCCTCTTCACCCGCAGCCCTCCTCCTCGCAGGGTGCTCGTCATCGAGCCCGCTCATCCCCGACATCTTCCTGATATCGCTCTACTATGACGACTACACGCCGCGGCCCGACACGTCCCAGGTCAACTTCGCCGCCTTCAGCCAGATCAACTCGGTCGCCGGCGACGCCCACCTGCAGGCCCGCGTGGGCTACTTCGGCATCTGCATCAACCCGGACGGCGGCAGCTGGCTGTGCTCCAACAACGCCACCTCCCTCGCCCAGGAGGTCTCGGTCGACCAGGACCCCCTCAACCTCATCTGGCTGGCGAGCCAGTTCAAGGACTCCATCGTGTTCCCTTACCTCATGTGAGTAGTTTTAGCAGTACCTCCTGCTCCCCCTTCGGGGCCCCTTCGGGGGAACACCCAGACTCGACACAACAAAAAGCTGACACCACAATCCAGAATCATCGCCATAATCTTCGCCTTCATCTGCTTTCTCCTCCTGGCCACCTTCCCAGGCTGGCACGAGGAGGAGGACAGCGAGGGGTCCGACCGCGAGGTGAAGCCCTTCCCGAGCCGGCCCGTGTCGCAGGTGGCCCTGGCCATCATCTTCATCGCCTCCATCTTCGTGCTGGTCTCGGTCCTGTGGCAGCACACCGCCTCCGTCGCCGCCAGCACTATCGCCGAGGACTTCGCCAACGGCAGCGTCAAGTCCGGCGTCGGCACGAGCGCCATGGTCCTCGGCTGGTTCTCCTTCACGCTGCTCATCATCGTCACCATCGGTCTGCTGGTCATGATTCTGAGCATAAGGGTGCTGAGCCAGCTGGCTGACTGAGGAGTGGTTCCTATAAATGGAGGCCGGAGCCCGGGCTGATGGTAGAGCGCGAAATAAGGCGCATTTGGAGAAAGATGAGATGTTACTACGATGGAAATGATATGATAGAAATGGGTACGAAACGGGGAAGTTCCCCGGAGGGAAAGAAATCACAATGAAACGGAATGTCCATCTCCAATCAGCGCCACCACATCCGTCCCCCTATGACGAAACGGCGACCACAAACCCTCCTCCATTATCCAACACGCTCCATACGGTACATATAATGAAAAAAAACGGGTATACGACGACGATAAACGACATGGCCGGGCTGGGAAGATGAGGCCAGGGTATGGTTGGAACAGGCGGGCGGGCGGGCGGTATGGATGTGGATACATGTACATGCAACACAAATCTGGCCCCTCCTCTCTCTCACTCACCCCTTCTCTCTATTCCTCCCTCTCTTACGCTGCTTTCTCTCCACATCTCCACCGACAACACACAACATCCCATCTACCGAGACCAATCCAAAACAGAGAGAGCGACACGTCAGAGAGGAAGAGAGAGAAAGAGAGAAGGGAAGGGAAAGGAATGAAGGGAGGAGGAGGAGCCGCAAAGAGAGAAAGCAGCATCTGGGAAACGGAGTTTTTATATCCATCCACATGAAAGGGTAGGGGGGGCTATCTGGTTCGTTTTTGGTCCAGAACACGAGAGGAAGGAAACTACAAAACCAACCCCTCGCCCCTGTCTGGTTTTATTGTCACTTAATTCAGTTTATTGCGCCTGTTCTTCTGGTCATCTTTTTTGCTTCTTCTCCTTTTCTTCTTCTTCTCTTATACCTGTATCCCGTACTGTTTCTTTTTTTTTAAACTGCCCTCGAGCAGTGTTATTATTGCGCATAAGCCATAGGATATAGAGAAAGGAATACCTGCTGCTGTCAGCCGACGGGCGGATACCGTTGGCGAGCAGGCACCTGAAATGAAAAATCGAGCATCAATCAAAGTAGACCGTCTTGACCATATTCATTCCCGATTTGTGCATATCTAATCCAGCAGAAAAGATTGGAACTACTGACTCTCATTAGAGATTTAAAGATACTTCGTGTAGGATCCTAGGTATGCCATGCTTATATCGTGCATGATTTCGCCCCCCGAATGACAAAGGGGTACCAGTACCTATCCACATCATGCAATGCCTTTTTGTTATTGATACGCCGAACTCCATCAAATGCTCGCTCACCAAAGCCACACATGAAAAGCAACTCTTGTAATATGTACGAGGTTCCCTCATCGAGGCCGTGGGAATGGGTGTGCCTCGGTGTTCAACACCCAGTCATCCAGGCTGATCAGGTCAGGCGCCGAATACAGTAGGTAGTAGTACTTGAGTGTCTCCGCCAGCCAGAAGCTCTCCATCGAGTCAATGGGCGCAGTGGTGCCGTCCTTGTTGTTGACCAGGTCCACGGCTGTGTTGGCGACCTGGCTTCGCGTGTGCTTGACGACCGCTTGCCACATCTTCCACCCCTTCTCCTGCCAGGTTGGGTCACCTGTAATCCGGTACATGTACCAGACGGACTCAATCGCCTCAGGCCTGTGTTGGGAAACAAGATCATCAGCTCAGTGGCCCGTAAAGGATTCGTGAGGAATACTAGGGGAATGTAAACTTACCGCAGAATGTATCTTTTATCACCAATCTGCGTGAAACCTGGGGGAAGGCCCTCGCTAATGATCAGATTCTGCACGTACTCTTCATGAGTATCGGGCTTGACTGGTCGTGGTGGAAGGTTAATAGCGGCCTGATCGATGGGCACCTGACCAACTGTCCCACCAAAGGCTTCTGAAGATGAAGAGGAAGATGAAGTACGGCCCGTGGTCGCATCGTAGCGGTCGAGTTCCGCCTGTAGCTTCTTCATTTTCTCTTTGATGGCCTGCTGGTCTAGCGTTGATGGGTCCAGAGTCAGGGTCGGCCTCACGTCGTCAGATGGGTCAGGCGTTGGCAGGAGAGATGCTTCGTCGTCAACGTCACGTTTGTTCACCGCAGGATGAGACGCGATGTCGTCATCACGCCTCGGAGAACCATCTACATTGCTTGATGGGCTGCTGCTGCCTTTGCGCCTCGGATAGCCATCTTCGTCGCTGGCTGGGGCATTGTCACTACCACGACTCACTCCGCCGTACCCAGCTGGCACTCCTGGCTCCTGGGCAATTCCAGTCTTCGGCCCTGTCTCGCCGGGATATAGAGTCTTTCGGGCATGTTCTTCTGCTGCCTGGAGTCTAACGGCTTCTGCGCGGATAGCTTCCTGTTTCTCAGTCTCCCAGATCCGGAGACGCTCGTGGTAATTCTCCATTTGCTGAACCCTCCATTCGGGGTTTGGGTCCAGATACTGGTCCGTCCATAGTGTTTCGTTCCATTGGCAGTTCTCTGCGTCGCTGCAAGGAGCAACATGAGAATACTCAGGCATGATTCCGCTCGGCATCGCGAAATATGCCCACACACATCCATCTGTGAGGCGCTTGCCGATGTCCAAATCCTCTGGTGAATCGAAGATCTTTGCACCCAGGCCGAACATGCCGCCGAGAAAACAGGTGAGATGCGTGATTTCGTACTCGTAATCCATCCTCTCTGACAACGGCTTGTCAAGACCGCTGGAGATCCTAACCTTGGCGGAGAAGAGGATGTCGGGATCGTCCGGAACCATGGGTCGGAAAAGAAGCCACTTCTTGACTGCTGCCACCGTCTTTTCATGCATGGTGCGGTACTTGGGCTCGAGACCACCCAAGAGAAGATATTGCTTTGGGAAATATTCGTACGCCGAATCCTGTGATCCTCCCATAGAGTACATCTCCATTCCTGGTGCCGCGGTCAAATTCGAAGCCACACAGTCCCAATCAGCAGGCAGTCCATCCGCTGCGAGCGGCTCAGCCGTCTCATGGCTCTGGAAGCGAGAACTCGCGCCAGCTCTGTATGGAGGGCTCAGGTCTGGTACCTGACCTGGGTTTCGAGGAGGGACCCCGCTCTCTGGGGTGTAATCGCCAACTTGGCGCTTCTCAACAGTCCTGAAGCCGCCGACCTCTGGGCTTCCCTCACCGCCTGGCTTGACCTGGAACTCTACGCTGGGCCTCCCTTGCGTCGACATGTCGAGCGCGCCTGAGCTGCCAGCCGCGGGTGGTACGTATCCCTGGGGATCCTCAAGCTCAGCAGTCTCAGCCTGCAGCTGAGCTTGAAGGCTGGCCTGCTTGAGGGCCGAGGTAGCTGATGCATTGCATCCAGACGTGTCCACGTTCTCCGGGAAGATTCCGGGGACTGTTGGGGCCGTCTCGTCGTCTCGATTTTGCCACTCTTCTAGAGCATCTGTAATACGTGCGATAGCATCGTAGTACTTGTCTTTCCCAGTCAGCTGGGCCAGTCTCGTGAACTCCATGGACAAGGTGCCGAGCTCTGCTATGCCGGCGCGTGTGCTAGCCCGTTTTGGCTGGGAGGCATAGGCAGGCTTCCAGTTGTAGTACAGTACGGGCATCCTGTTCGGCGTGTCGAAAATTCCCATCAAGACCTCGGCAAGCTCAACGGCCTTCTTCAGCAAGAGCGGATAGTCGCCCTTGTGGCCACCACTAACGTCGTATGCGGCCAGAAGACCTCCCAAATACCGAATTGTGGTTTCGAAAACAGGGATCTCGTTACGATGCGGAGTCGTCGTAAAGTCAATATCCTTCAATCCTTTGTACGCCGAGTCGAACTCCTCCTTCAAGCCCATTATCCAGAGCGTATCCATGGCGTCCACCAGAGTGGCCGCCCAACCGCAAAAGGGGTCCTTGAAGGACTTCTCAATGGGGACAAGCTCGTCGTGTCCAAAGGCGTACTTCTCGTAGCCCTCCCATGCACGCTTCATCTCTGCCTTGACCTGCGCCAGGCGGTCTTCCCGCTTCGCCTTCGCGTCGGGGCTCTCGGATCCGAAGTTGTACTGCACTTTGGGGACGGACTTTGGCTTGTCGGTAGGCAGGGGAATTATGGAATCTTCAGGAACTGGAAACCACTCTGGTTGTTTTTCCCAGTAAATGGTAGTTGATGTGGTAGTGGGCAGAGGACTGTCCTGGTACCTGCCCGGCGGGTCTTGGATGTGTAAAGGCTCGTCGACCGCGTGTGGGTAGGCATCCGCAACGTTGCCAGGTCGTCGATCGGGAATGAGAGGGGTGGGCGGCTCGGTCGTGGCGGGTGGCTCCTGTGCTGGTCGATTCTCTTCGTCAAGCGGTGCCAGGTCCTCCGCCAGGGTGGGGGCAGGTGGCAAGGCAAAGCCATCCTTCACCTCGGTTGTGGTCTTGAGGTTGGGTATCTTGACCTTGTCCTCTTCAACATCTTGGGCAAAAGTGTCCTCGGCAGCTGGTTGTGGTTTGTCGGCGAGGGGCTTCTGCGCCTGTTCCCGCTCGGCGGCTTGCGGCTGGGGGTTGGGTTGCAGGGCGGCTTGCTGGTAGTCGAAACTACTGCTGTCCCAAGCCGAGTTGACAGAGACTCGATAGAGCAAGAAGACAAAGACAAAAGCGCACGCAACGAAGACGCGGTATCTCCTAAGACGAAGCATCTTGAAGAGCGCTGTAGAGATTGGATGCCGGGATCGTCACCGGGCAAGTGAGGGGCGGCCCTTTTGGGGCGCTCAGAGATGTCGCGACAGGTGTCGCGTAGGTTCGAAATCAGGATATACGGTATGACATGTCAGGAGGGAGCTTAGTGGGAGCAAAGGAGTGGCCTGCGTGGGTGCGCAGGAAGCTGTACGGCGAGGCTGCGATCCAGGTGGTTATGCGAGCAGGAAGGGCTGGAAGAGGCCAACAATCATGTTGATGGCCGCAGGGAACAGGTGCAGCTCGCAAGTCGCCGGTAGCAGGCGCAAGTCACAGCAGGGAAGATCCAAGCTGCTGTCGAGCTTGAATCTTGTTGTCTCGGCTGTGTGGTTAGGAAAGAGAAATAGGAAACAGAAGGAGAGACAGCGACATGGCGAATGCGACAGGAGAAACAAGAGCAGTCGCGAGACAAGGGAGCAGCAAGCATGATGAGATGGATGGATGGGTGGCCACGGTGGGTGGATGGGATTTCGGGTCGAGGATGGAGCCAAGACAACGAGACCTGCACCTGCATGCTACGGCACAGTATCCAGACTGGCCAGACAGAGAGAGCTGGGGGGGTTGGGCTCCGTGCTGTCTTGGCATCGTCTCACAAGGGAAAGAGCTGGGGTGGACACACCTTGACTTAGACGACCAAGCATTCACTAGGAGGGCGTGGCGTTGACATAACAAGTCAAGGCAAGGCAAGGTCAGGAAGGTGCTGTGCAAGGCATGGCACGCGACCAGTGTTGCCGAGGCCCAGGCCTTTTTTTTTTTTTGCCTGTGTGTGCCTGTGCCTGTGCCTCTGGTTCTGGCTGCATACGGAAATAGAGACTAGTGAGTGTTCTCAGATGGGATGCATGGCAGGCATGTCTCGCGACAGTTTCCACGATTCGTGCATGCATACATAGTGTACTGTGTAGGTGGTGTAGGGAGGTGGTTCTTCTAGAATAAGCCAAATAGTACACGGTCTTGACCGACCGACTGTGGGCCCGCCAATTTCTCCAGACAAAGGCAAAGGTCCAAGCAGCAGCCCAAAAGAGGCACGAACACACAGAACACGTCAGCTGAGAGCGAGAGCAGAGAGAGAGAGTGCATAGTACCGACAGGCGGGGAACGGACTGACGGAGAACCGTTTTATTTCTCCCGTTCTAGCCCGTTGTGGACCACGGCGACCACCGGAAATGGTAAGTCGAAACAACGAATCCAAACGTGCAGGAGCACACGGACAGCTTTTTTGAACCGGAGCCTGAGCAATGGCAGCTGCAGCAGGAGTGCCGGCAAGTGGCTCTTGTCCTCCACTGTTTAAGCTTGTAATTTGGCTCAACGCGCGAGGACAATCAATTCTCATACGGTCAGTTGCACTCGATCAATTTATTATAGTATGTATGTCATCGATGTGCCCTGCAGTATACGAGCAGAAGGCAATGCAGCAATTAACAATGGCATGAATTGGGGGCCCACGCAGTAAGTAGTACATTGTGACTGATGACCACCCTCGGATGCCACCTTCCGCCTTTCTCTCGACGTCGCCTTCAACCTCGAACCTCGACCTCAAACCTCGGTAGTCTCCCGTCTGCTCTGTTTCGCCAACCTCAGACATCTTCACTCCAATTCCTCTCCACCTTCAGTGCCGTGCCGTTCAATACCGTACCGTATTAGTTCTCAGCTCTCGCGTCCTGACACCCGGACCGTCACCGAACAAACACACCATATCTCCAAAGCTTGGCAAATTGTCACAGGGCCCGTCTACCCCTCCGGATCTTGTAGTACCCACACTACCGAGCAGCCCGTTCAGCCCGCTCTGCCCGCCCTGCCCCACGGCTCCACAGCATTTTATTTTAGTTTAGGGGTCCAACGGCAGTCCAACCGCCCCCCCCCCCCAAATCCCTCCTCCTTTGTTCCAGCGCTTCCTAGCGCCGCCTGTCCGGTCGGCGGCTCATGTCCGGCTGACAGTGTTCCCAATAGATACGGAGGGGATTGATTAGTATAGTGTCTACCCACCCATGCACGGCGCGTAGCCCCCAACTCAAGCCGCCTTCAGCCGTCGAGCCTTGGGAGGTGGGTGGCTTTCGGCGGCGGCAGTCGGCCCACGAACCATCGGCCTTCCTTTGGTAGCATTGCGGAAGACGTGCCTCAGCATGCCATAGGCCCGGGCCCAGCCTCAGCTCCGCGGCGGCAAAGAAACTCCCGGTCGGCCGTGCATATTTTCCGCGTTCCAAAACAAGGAAGATACATGAAGGGCAGTCCTAAGGGGAGAGTTGTGCATGCGCCGCCACGTGATCAGTCCCCTGGCCGTTCTCAGCTAGGTACAGTACAGCCTGCCTCGGTTGACTGCCGCTGTTCTCTGCCCGGAGAACCTCAGGGCCGTGGACGGTCGTCTCGCAACCCCCGTCTCCGCCGCCTTCAGGTCGAGCCCGACCGCGGCGCAGTTGAAAATTCAAGCTGGCGGTTGTCGATTTTGGTCCATAAAGCCACCAGCGAGCCAAGCAGCTACCAGATGAGTTTCATAGCGGCAAAAACCAGCCGAGTGTGGTGAACGATGCCCCGGTGTCGTCCAGCTCGAGAGCTCACCAAGTAAGTAGCTGGCCGGCGAACGCTCGGTCCGCCACGCGACTTCATCGGCTGTATCGGGAAGCCAAGTCATAGATCCGGGGAGAATCAAGCCCGCTGGCCCGGTACGGAGGAGGATCTCATGCAGCAGGATGGATGTGCTGTGGGTTCCACAACAGTGCAGCCATCCCAAAGATCTCGAACGCGCGTTTGCCGGTGCTGGACAGAGCTCGTTGGCCGGCGTTGGATTTCCTTGTTGTAAGCAGTCCTTCATATTGCTGGCAACTGACAACGACGCCGCGCCCGGCGTACACGTAGGCATGCCCCAGGGCTATTTAGCGTGCTGTGCCGTCGTGCCTGCATGAGTGGAACCTGTTGGTTCTGATAGTAGTATGGTTCAACTGAACCAACAGTACATTACCAACCATCATGATGTGACCACACGTCGCTGTCGGATCGCCTCTTCTGACCGTGACATCTTCCATGGCACCTTCAGCCAATAGACCAAGAAGCTGAATATCTGCAAGAAAATGGCTGTCAAGGGAACAATCCTCGTCACTGGGGCCAACGGTGGCCTAGGCAGTGCCATAGCAGCACAAATCGCTTCGAAGGCCGAGCTATCCGCCCACCACGGGCTCTACACCGTGCGTGACACGGAACGCGCGCCGGCGCTCACCTCCGCCCTTGCACATTGCACCGCACACGCGTATGACGTCCTGGCCCTCGATTTGACGAGGCTCGATGATGTGCGCAATGTGGCAAAGGAGATCAACGTCAGTCCACTGTGCTCTTGATGTCGATGATTCTGATGTTGACGATCCACGCCACAGAGACGGGTCTCCATCGGCGAAATCCCACCCATCCGTGCCCTAGTCCTCAACGCCGGCTGCCAGGACTTCGGCAAGCAGTCGTGGACAGAGGATGGATTTGACACTACCTTTGCTGCGAACTATCTTGGCCACTGGCTCCTCACCCTTCTTTTGCTGGGAAGCATGGACAAGGAGGCTGGGCGGATCATTGTGATCGGAAGTCAGAGTCACAAGTGAGTGTAGCATCCTCTCTGTCCCTTTCCTCCTGGAAAGCAGTATCCCTGGGCCTGTGGAGTTTCATGCTTGGCCCAGGAGGGTGATTGTGCACAATCCAAGAACTCACCGAGACTAACCGCTACGGCTATCACCCAGCCCGGACGATCCCCGAAACGCTGCCACGAGGGCCTTCGACGACCCAAAATACAAGGCCTTTGTTGCCGACGCCGCAGGTTTCAACGCCATCGCCAGGGGCGCCTGGAGCCCCGCGACCGAGGACGCGAGCTGGCGCGGCGGGTATCGCCGGTACGGCGCCTCAAAGCTGTTCCTGGTCATGATGTTGCACGAGCTTCAGGCGCGACTCGACGCGGAGCCGGGCCTCGGGCGCATCTGCGTCCTCGCCGTCGACCCAGGCACCATGTCGAGCGGGATGCAGCGGATGGCGCCGTGGTGGATCCGCGTGCTGCTCTTCCAGATCATCTACCCGCTCCTGTTGTACCTCAACCCGACCACCGATAAGGCGAGGACACCGGCGCGCTCGGCGGGTGACGTCCTGGAGGCTGCGTTCGGGGCGGTGGGCGAAGGTGGCGAGATGCCAAAGGACCTGTACTTTGATGGCAGGGTGTTGATGGAGACGGGCGAGGAGTCGAGGGATGCTAAGAAGAGGGCGCTGGTCTGGAGGGAGACGGCGAAGTTGGCGGGTTTGAGGGATGGTGATACTGTGCTTGGTAACTGGCGGTAGATAGGTCAGTTGGATATAAGAGAGTGAGTTTGGATTGTGTGCTGGCTAGAATGGGGACTTTCTCATGCGCACTCAGGCGTCAATCTCGATTCAGTTTCCAATTGATCAGCGGCTTAACGTCAAGGAGCCTGAGAATACAACCAGGATTAACTCATCTTCTTGCTCGGCAACACTCTTGGCGATTCTCTTTCGGCCCCGGTTTGGGGGGGGGGCATAGTATGCCACCTAACAACTGATGCCGGACAGCTCGTCCTTGTGAGGACCTATTGGCAACTAAGCAATATTGAACCAAGAATGACGCACTGTTTTAAATGCATCAGCAAAGTTCTGGAGCTTTCCACAAGCCTGGCATTGCTTCTGTAGTTGTCAAATGCTAGAAAGAGCCTTGTCTCGAGCTTCTCGGCACGAAGAGCATTTTGAGAGTGAGCATTTACTACTCACACACAGCTAATCATTTTAGACTTGACACCATGTCGCAGCAGTTTTCACCGAGGTGTGAAAAAAAATACATTTCTAGTAGGCACGCGATTTTACACAACGCCTCGCCACGTGCTCCCCTCTTCAACCACCCAATGATGGGGGATGATTTGCCTACCAACCTGCATATGCGGTCAGCACGACACTCTTCAGTTTAGCGCAAGGCTTTTCCTGTGCTCGGCAGGGGTCAAATCCACGTGCGGAACACATGGACTGGTGGCTGTAAAAATTGTCAAGCTTTCTTTCCTCCATCAACACATTCATCCTGCCATCTGGGTACCAAACATAGCCCTTGGGCTTTGGTCAACTGAAAGCTCTCTCTTAGCTCGCCGCACCCACCCCCCTAAAGGGAATTTTTCTGTCCCTTTCTTGTCATGGACCCAATATCAGCTATTGGCTTTGTCAGTGCCATCGCGGGGATTGTGGATCTCATTGCTAAAGGTGTAATCTCCCTGTCAGACCTACAGTCGAGATACAGGATCGCGGATCTCAAAGTCAGCCTTCTCATCGGGCAGTTGTCCACTCTCAAAGCAGCACTTACTCAGGTCGGATACCTGGTTGAGGATGTTTCCCAGGCGCCTAGGGACGGACAACTTGTGAATGATCTGTCAATATCATTGTCGTCTTTGGAGACGATCATCGGCGCGCTGGACAATAGATTATCTCATCTGTCACGAACTGCCGAGGACCGACTGTCAAATTGGGCCAAGGTAAACTTTGTGTGGGATGAGCAGACTATGCGTGACTATCTAAGCCTGCTGGATCACCAGGTTAACGCACTTGGGCTTCTCCTGTCGGCCTTGCAATGGTTGGTATCTGATTCATACTTGAAAAGCTGTATAATTCAAGACAAACTAATAACTGTGATGTTTTCCAGTCGAACAACTATTGAGCAAAGTCACATGCTCCGAGCCAAGGAGTCTCGTCATGTTCTCCAACTCGCCAGGGATGAGACGTCTTCGATGAGGTGGCTTACAGATTCGGATTCCACTGCTGGCTCCTTGCAAAGCGCTGGGACCCAAGACCTCGATACAGTCCACGCACGCTTTGATTTCGACTCTGAGCTGTTCAATTCAAGGGCCTATCAGGTAGCCTCGAGGGCCAACATGATCGATGCTCTGACGGGGTCCAGGCGGAAGGGGATTTCTCACAGCACGAAAATCACGAGTGATCCGCTCGGAGATATTTCTAGTCTCAACGAATCCAGCCAAATCCCTCGCACGGGCATCGCGCTGACCACAGTCGTGGATGTCGTCAGTGACGCGGCGTCCGGTTCTCTGGACGTGCCAGCGCTCTCCCAAGACACCATCACTGAGCCACAAACATCTCCAATCAGCTTGGTAGGGGCCCGTGATACTGACGTTCAGCTACCTGACTACGTGATACACCCGCCGGAGAAGTTGGGTCTGCTTGCTCTCCAACTTGGGGAGCCGCCTTCTTCGCTAGTTCCGAACAACAGAAGACAAATGCGTGGAGGGCTGTTCAAGGTCTCTACAAGACTCCCACTCCTACTTCGGCCAACGAAAAGAGTTACAGCGCCATTGCAAGTTACCAACGTCTCTGTTCACAAGCTCGTGAGGATCTTAATTTTGGGAATCTCGGAGAGTGGGAAGACTACGTTGGCCAAAACGATGAGGGCAGGCCACGGCGATATTGATAAGGCCTGGCTACGACTGTACCGTGGCACAATTCTCAACAACACGATCCTAAGTCTGAAGTGGCTACTTTTCATGGCCTATCGTATGATGCTCGATGGGGCACTTCTGTGGCCACTGGAGAAACTATGGGACGAAGAAGCCTACTTCGTCAACGCCCGAGTCATTTGGGAGCTAGAGGTCGATGGTTTCCCAAAGGCCTCTGCCCTTGCAACAATTGCCTCAGCGGCACAATACTTGTGGAGCCATCCTTACATTCGCCAAGTTTTTAAGACTTCAAGCACAGCGCAACGACCGATTACCTCAGGAAAGCATTTGGACTTGCCTTTGTATCTTCCGGATTGCGCAGAACAGTGAGTGGATCAAGTGCAGATGGTCACCGGAAATTTGACTGAATTATCTCTCAAAGCTTCCTCAATTCTATCAGGCGAATACTCAGGGCAGATTATCTCCCTTCTCTCGAAGATGTACTTTGGGCTCAAACCCGAACGACGGGATCTTGGGAGTCCAAATTCGTGATCAACGGCGGGACATACCAGCTCTTCGACGTCGGGGGAGCAAGATCAGAACACAGAAAATGGATCACTGCCTTTGACAATATCAACATGATAATCTTCACCGTAGACTTATCTTGTTACCATCAAGCTCTGAACGAGGACATCGGCATAAATAGAATGAACGAACAGTTTCGGCTATGGGAATCCATTGCGAATTCAGATTGGTTCGCAAGTGCAAGGATTACCGTCTTGTTCACAAAAGGGGACAAATTGACTCCAGATAGGCTGAGAAGACACCCATTTGGAGCAGGGTATGCTGACTTTGCTGGTGACCCGAACAGTGCCGATGATATAATCAAGTATATTATATGGCGTTTGGATGGTCTACTTGATCGACAAGTGAACATCGACAGCGGGCGTATAACGTTTTGCCGGTCGGGGACCATATCTGAATCGTTGAATCTTTGGGAGAAGTTGATGCCAAGGTAGTAAGGCATCGGTTCTGAGAGACCAGGCATGCTAGGGATCACAGCAGCAAGCGCACACCCGCAAGAAATACATTTGATCGATGACAAACCATGAAGCTCGGATAGGAGATATTGGCAACGACTCCTGCAGTACGCAGCAGAGTTCTGACCGAAACATCTCAACGAGGCAACGAAGGGCGACCTGCACGAAGAGTCCTTCAGCAATAAGACCAACGGCTATCTTCGCCGGCTATTCGATGCCGCGGCCCCAGACGCTTTCTTCTGCTGGCTTCGTCTGTCTGACCCTGCGGAGCCAGAGCTGGGTGCGCAGCCGGCGAAAAAGCTAGAAGATTTCAAGCCAATGGAATTCTACATACGCATGTTCAACTTGCAACCGTTTATGGCGGATGGCCTAAATGATTCAGCAGAGGAGGACCATCAGGCAGCTGGAGCCGGCAGCCGCCACTTGCAACCTCCCACGGCGGGTAACAAAAGGGGGTCTGGTGAGGAAGATTGTCAAGGAGACAGAGCCGGCAGTCATCGCGATGCTGGACATCGCATACTGTGTTGTCGTCCGCACTGATATCGCAAGGAAATAGGCTAGTCAAGACAGCAAGTTCTTTCTTACCAGGTGGTAGCAGGTCGAGAGACCTGAAAGTCGCTGTGTCGAACTTGAGGTGGACCGCGGGCTGGGACAGGAACGCAGTCTTGTGGCTACGGACACTACCCTCCATCATGCGCAAAAAAGCACACCACCACCAACCGTACCTCATCCAGCTCACAGATACACTCACCAGGAACACACATCACATCTCACGCAACAGCAGCCCAGGGGCGGACAACGCTCCTCAGAACAACATCTGGAGAATGAATCTATGTACGGCTCACGCCCACCCGGGCAGCTAAGCAAGCCGAGCCTCGCCAAAAACGCAGCAAGCAAGCAGACCAAGCAAGTCCCCCGCGGCAGTGTAGATATCCCCTCCCGCTCTATGCGTGGAGGGGATGGTACAAGATAGCGGTAAAAACATGGACAAACAAACTCATTACCGGTAGTCTCGAGTAAAAGCACACCAACACCAACTTCCTTTCCCCCTTTCCCCCTCCCCCTCCCCTCTTCCTCCCTTGCAAGCCGATTCCATAGAAATGCTGCCAAAGATTCCGGAACGCCAGCGAACCTCCGACCGACCGATGCAGACGACTGATTGATTGCCCCCCCCCAAAACACAAAATGCAACGCACACAATCCCCCCTTACAACGTCCTGGGAAAAATACAACTGCCATTCGTCCGTTGAATGACCAAACGCCTTCCCGCCTCTAGTTGCGTATTCCTGTAGACTCTGCTCATCTGTTTTATGTCCCCCTTCCGATCATTATCACGACAATCCTTATTTTGGCTTGGATTTCGTGCATGCGAGAGTTCCGTGGTCCGAACGTGGAATGTTGCTGCCTCTGGCTGTCCTTCATAGGTTCTAGGTGCTCGGCAAATTCTGACCGGAAACCTGTTGTGCTTCCTGGTAAACACAATATCGACTCGAGCTCCGGTAGGAGCTCGTATGCCCTGTACCGTTGCTCCGCGCTGATGCTGGCCACATCGCTCACCCGGCGTCGCTTCGGTTCTCGTTCCCGCCTCGTTCCTAAGTCAGAGCAAAGTTCTCATTCAACCCGCCCTACGAGTTCATGATACCTGCGCCGAGCCCAGCCGAGAGAGAAGGGATAGAGGCGTTGGGTCCGACCAGCCCAGCCAAGAGACCGTAAGATCCAGCCGAGCTGCCGTTGGTGCCGCTGTTCGACTTGGAAGCTGCCAGCTGCTGGGCCTTCTGCTCGCGCTCGGCCTTCTCGCGGTCCAGCTGCTGCTTCTCGGCCTTGGTGATTCGAGGCTTGCGTGTCGTGGTACCGCCGCGGGATCCAGGTCCACCGCCACCGCGTCCTCTGCCCTCGCCGCGTCCTCGCCCACCGCGGGACCCAGGGCCGCCGCCGCGTCCGCGTCCTCGTTTGGCAGGTCCTTCACTGTGTGACGAGACGGGAAGTCAGTAAAAACCGTGCAAGAACGTGTAAGGTCAAGTGACAAGAGCAATGTTACATACCGCTCAGGAGCCTTTGGAAGCTCTTGTACCAAGGGACCGCTGTACACAAAGAAGCCATCCTGGACGGCTGCGGCCTGCTCCTCCCACAAAAGCTCCGAATCATCGACGAAGTCATCGCCGCGGTCGTACTCGTCCTCACGCCAGTTGCGCTTCTTACGCTTCGGCTTCTCGGGCGCAGCAGCGTCGGCACCGCTGGTCAGGCCGCCGTTGTTGCCCATGCCGCCCATCTCAATATTACTGTTCTCGTCCTCGCTCGCATTGAACTCTGGGTCCTCCTCCTCGGCTGAATCGCGACCGGATTGCTGTCTCTCCAAGGCAGCAGAGGCGGCGGCAATGCGAGCCTTGCGGTCACGGTTCGCTGCCTCGCGGGGGTGCAGCGCATCCCAGCCGTACTTGCTCTCGGCCAGGCGCATGAAGTTGACGTATTTGTTTCCATCGCCGTTAAGCGGGATGTGCAAGACGATGGAGGGGGCTTCCTTTTCCTCGCCTGGAGCTACCTTTCCAAAGTCGAGGATGGACCGATCGCTTGACGTACCAGGAAGTGGGGCGACATCTGGCAGGGCGTTCTTGAGGCTTCCCATCTTTGGGGAGGAAGACGTCGAAGACACAGGCTTCTTTTCCTTGCGAGTCTGGGCGACGACGGTCGTGACCTTCTTGGACGGAGCGGGCATGGTGCTGGGCGCGGGCATTCCAGAGCTGGCCGGCGCGGTGGGCTTGAATGGCTCCGTTGCCTTGGGAGGCTGAGGCATAGGGGGTGGGCCAGGCTTTTTGATCTCGACCGTAGACGACTTGGGAGCAGGTCCGGACAATGGGGGCGGGTCCTTGCGCACTTGATTGGATGGCGAGGGCGGCAGGGAGGAGGGGTCCTGGAACCGGCCTTGCGTGGTGCTGTGGAAGGAGGAGTGTGCCTGAGTGGGCGAGACGACCTTGGAAGTAGACGATGGTGGTGGTGCATCAATCAAGCTTGAAATTGACGGCGATGCGCTGGCGCGGTTGGTCATTTGAGAAGGGCCGCGGGGTGAAGCCAAGGCAGAAGTTCCGTAGGGGTCGCGGGTAACCATTGTCTCCCGGACAGGGTCATAGCTGGAGGACCGCACCGGGTCAAAGGCCATGCGCACCGGGGCTGGCGGGGCGGGTGGAGGTGGGGGTGAGTCGCGGTTCAGCAACGAGGACATGAAAGAGGGACCCTCGCGCTTCGGGACCTTTGCTGGGTTGGACTGCGGGTTGGGAGTGTTACTGCTGCTGTTGGGTGTGGCCACGGCTGCTGGGCGCGGGTCCAGATCCATGAGCATCGGGCTGGCCTCAGTCTTCTGCTGGGGCGGCTGCTGCGACACGGAGCTGCTGCTCGCTAGGGCAGAGGGCAGCTCGGGCTCGGCAGTCTCCTGGGTGGGGGCAATCTTGCGCTTTCGCTGAATAGGCGGGGCGTTGGGATCTCTGGGCTTCCGAGGCTTTCGAACCTTTGGCTCTGGAACGATTGGCGTGCCATCAGGGTTGACCTTTGGCTTGACGGTGCTGCCAGGCTTTCGACCGGGCTTCTTCCTTGGCAGACCGGCGGCGGTCAGCGGCACATCGGGTGGAGGGGGCGCTGGAGGAGCCACGACTCCAAACCGAGGCCCTGATGCTGTGTCGACGACGATCTCGTCCATTTCGATGTTGGCCCTGCCCACGTTGAGGCGGGAGGGGGAGGAGGGGTTGCTGATGGAGCTGGCTGGTGGTGACGAGAGAGAAGTAGGTGAGGAGCTCATCGCACCGCGACCTGGCAATGCCATAGGTGCCTTGCAAGGTTTGGGCAGCCGCCGTCAACTGGGGGGAGGGAATCTCCTGGAACCTCTCGATTGTGCAGGCTGAAGGTGGGAGGGTTGCAGGTATCGCCGGCCAGGTGTTTTGCGTTGTGGCGATGCTGACAGATGGTGGGTTCTATTGTGTCTGTCTGCCAGGGAAGGATGTCGACTGGTCTCTTTTTTTTTCTTCTTTCGAAGAGCAAGCAGTAAAAGAAAAGATCGATGCAAAAACAGGGGTGGTGATTGTTGAATACAACCCCTGCTTTACGATCTGCTGCCTGATAGTAATTAAAGAATTGAACTGATGCGTCGCAGAGTGAATGGCGACAATCAATGTATCCCTTGGTCCAACGTTGCCCACAATGGGAAGCCAGGAAACGTTGTTGTGAGT
Organism: Diaporthe citriasiana; assembly: GCA_014872975.1. Lineage (NCBI taxonomy): Eukaryota > Fungi > Ascomycota > Sordariomycetes > Diaporthales > Diaporthaceae > Diaporthe > Diaporthe citriasiana. Next base: position 98,806 of record JADAZS010000084.1, read on the forward strand.
ACAGTCGCTAACAGCTATGACAATAATACAGGGCGCGTTTGGCGGGATGGGGTGTTAGGCCGTGACAAGACCCGACGGGAATTGGCTGAGTCGGGATGTGTGTGTGTGTGTCGCGCGGTTGTCGGCTAGGCCTGGCTAGCGGGCGGTGGAGAAGGTGCAGTCTGAATAACCTCACAAAACCACAGCCGCCGGATTATGGACACGTTCTGGGGCGGATGCACGACTCTTGCAGCGGCCAAAAGGGTGCAAGACAGGGGTGAAAAGTAGAAATGGAGGCCAGAAAAGAAATCGGCGAATTGAGAGGCACAAAATGATTGTGTTTTTGAATGGTCAATCGGATGGCGCAGGGTGGTTTTGGATGGATTTATGTGTTCAACACCAAAAGGCGGTGGTGAGGTGTTGTGTGTAGAAAGCGGGAGAGGATGAGGAAACTGGGAATGCGGGCGGGCAGAGGGTGTTGGTACGAGATTGGAGATGGTTACGTTTTGGTCGGGAACATCAAATTGGATTTTTGGGAGGGATCAAAAGGGCAGGGGAAAATCGGGGCCCTGGCCACCATCAGACAGAGTCGGGATAGAGGCAACGAACGAGAAAATGTTATTAAACGCGAGTTAAAGCCAAACCAGACCAAGGACGGACTGGGCAGGCCGGGGCAAGCAAGGCAAGGCAAGGCGAGGATGGGCACGGGAAAGGCGAGGCAAGGCAAAGCAAGAAGGGCAATGCAAAGCCAGACCAGACCGGACCGGACCAGACCAAAACCACCAAGGGCCAACAAGACCAGAGAACGACTAGAGGGAAGAGAGAGAGACACGAGGAAGAGGGAAGAGAGACTGGGGGGAGTGAGACCCAAGACTCCCCAGGGTGGGGGGTGGGAGGATCACAACAGGAACGAAGAGTGGGAATGGGGACGTCCAGCTGAGCTGTTTGGAAGGACGGGCCAAAAGAAGGTGGAGGAGGGAATGAATGTGGATGGGGATGGGGGCAGGAGACAAGAGTAGAGAGGGCAGCAGCCGGAAAGAAGGCAAACCACCACGGCCACCGGCAAGAAGCAGAGGATGGGACGGTCAGGATAGGGACGGATTGACTTGACTGAGTGACTGACTGTATGGGGATGGATCCCAATCACAGTCACACCCAAAACCACCAAGGGTCAGTCAGGTCAGGTCAGGTACTGAGTGTGTAGGCACCAACTGACGAGGCGAACTAACCCAACGGTGTGGGCATGAGGGACCCAGGACGAAGTGAATAAAACACCAGGTCCAGGACCGAGATGCGACAAGAGATAGCATCGTCCGGAGTCTGATTGAGGGAGAGAGAGAGATGCAGCAGATGCAGATTGATGCACGCGCATACACGCACGCAGGCCGGCCGACAGACCGCACCACAGATGGCCGGCAGCAAGCAGCGAGCATGGACCACCACCACCATGACAATGGGACCATCACCCGCTGGCTGCTCCATCATCGTCACCCAAGCCGAATCGTCTCTCCCACCCAAGTACCAATTCATTAGTCTATTCGTCTCATGTGTGTGCGCGAACAGTTGTTTGGCGGGGAGGTTGCATTGCCAGCCGGCAACCCGTCCGTCCCCCAGCACAGTCCACGCAGATGCCAGATCCAGCCTCCGACAGGTGGGTTGGGGGGTGGTGGTCATCGACGTGACAGGGGAGGCATGGAGGCATGGAGGCATGGCACATGATTGGGAAACTTCGACGGGAACGGGAGCCAACTTGACTAGGGGCTGGCCCATCTGCTGGCATCGCTGGGTATTTTGCTCCAGGGTATACTTAGTGTACCACAGTAGTAGTGGGGGTGTGACCTGCTGCTGGGGGGTGGGGTACATGGAGTATCCTGCCTTCTGGAAGGGGGTATCCGCGCAAAATAGTGCTCGACGAGAGAAGAGGGAGGTACTATGTACCCAAGTGCCGAGGTTGGAGGGCAGAGTTGGGCTGGGCTGGGCTGGCCGGCCGGCTGGCCGGCCGGCTGGCTGGCTGCACTGCTGCCAGGTGGTAGACGAGGTACAAGCAGGTTAGTCAATCCCAGGTTGGTTTGATCTGGATGGCGGCCGAAGGAAGAAGTCGATAATCGGAAAAAGACAATCGAGGCGGCTGTATCATCCCTGTCGGAGCACGACCCCTGGTCTTGTGTGGGGCCCCTGTAAGTGTGGGTGTGGGTGAACAGCGTTAAGAGCGTTGAGTGTGTGTGCGAGCGTGCCTGCTTTTGTCTTGCCTGCCTGGTACTTGGATACATGTGCCCTCGGGGGCCCTCACGACTGGCCCAGCACCCCTGTCGGTGCAGTACCACGCAGCTGGTCGAACAGTGGAGCTGTCCTACTGTGGTACAGACCCATTGCACATACGTACGGTGCCTGGACCTGGGTGTCTAGTGTACGGTGGTACAGGGCCCATCACACAACAGTCAACGTCAGGCCTGCGCTAAGTTCCGCAGTAGCTGCAGAGGGTGTGGATGGAGGAAAAAGGTGCAACCCATTTTTCTCTGTCTGTCTGCCTGACTTTCTCTTCCTTTTCCAGGGGGCCTGTTCAGTTCCCGTCTCGGCCGGTTTGCCCAGTTCGAGACGTGCCGACAATAACCCTGTTTGATTACCTACTCCATCTGATCTTGAACCCCTGAAAGAAGAAGAGGGGCTGGGTGGCCGTCTGACATAGTGTACCACGTAAATGTACATACTATAGACGAAAGCCGACAAACAGATACGACAGACATATAGATACGGGCCTAATAATCCCAAATGACCTCGGCCACTCTTGCACAGGCCACCTCACTCGGGCTCCCCATTCCTCGGAGGTGTTCGGTTGTGCATTGCAGCATGACACCTAATTAAAGCCCTGTTGCTTTGTGCGTGTCCAGTACTATGCACGGCCAAGCATGCGCAGCATACCAAGACCCGTGGGGGCACAGTCACTGAAGTGTGCCTCCAGAGAGAGCTCCCCTGGTCTGTGACCGAACCGATCGGCGGTGCAGCAGGCAATTCAGCGTCGTCCTGGCGGCGTGTATGGCCATTTACGGCACAGCCGTGACCGGTTACACGAGCGTGGCATGATTCGTAGATACATTTTTAGTTGCACGCTGTGCGACGCGACAGATTCGATCCTGCATCTCACACAACCTGCACTGGCTGATTATCTGGGTATTGATTGCATCCGACCGTCTTGCATCAGACTGTCTCATTGCATGATGCAATCACTTCGCGACAAAGTGGCTCTGGGCGGAAAATTTCTCCGCCAGCTCCGTCCCGTCTGCCGCAACTCATTCTGGGCCATTGTTCATCATGTCACCGCCCTGAGTGCCAGGCAGGCAGGGTGAGATAACTAACGGATGATTTGAAACGCAAAGCACTCCGATCATCTCAGGACAGCAGTGGCCCTGGACGGTGTTCGACAGCGATGGATACCACGAAGGTGTGACAGACCGACATTTTGGGGTCTGAGAGCCGTGGGTTAGAGATGCGGGTTTGGCTTGGTTTGGTACCATCGCCTCCCTCAGACTCTGGACCCTCTAGTATGTATCGGTAGCGAGTCGCACATGTGCAACCGAGTTCAATGCGACGGTGGAAATGTCTTCATCCTCCACTTCGCTGCTCCCATCCATTGTCATGACACTGCCTGCTTACTTTCCAACATGACGCCTAACTTTGAATATATGCAGCATCTGCAGCCTTTATAACTGTGCACACAGATGCCTCTTCGACATGTTGACGCGTGGGAGAACAGGGTTGCAGGTTTCAGGCTATACTTATCATCAAGTCGGATGGAAACGGCCGGACAGAGGCGTGGCTAGTTCTGACCTGCATGGCCGGTGGCCGATGGCCTGGTGGCCTCCGTGAAGCAGCCAGGCAAGATAATGGTCCAGTTGGGGTACTCAAAATTGTGAGGTAGTGCTGCTTTTCTCCTTTTCGGACCTTGAAAGAGAGCAGGGGAATTAATCACTCCAACGAGTGATCGACGCTAATGCAAGTGGCCTGTCCCGGTTGTCCCACTGACACGTTCAGAGAAACCTTAAACCTTCCAAACAAAGTTAGGCTCTGGGAAGGGTAGGTGCCCGAAATGGCTTGGCGCGAGGTGCAGGGGGGTCAATCGGGCGGGCAGGCAGGACGGCCTGGACGGATGGGGTCGGCGAGCTCCAAATGCCAAAAAAAAAAACCAAAAAAAAGGCTGGATCAAAGACCTGGCGAGGCTATCTAATCCATCTGCCTAGATACAAATCTACGTCCCGCATATACTGGGATGACGCTTCTCTGCAAGTAGTACAGGCCAAAGATCCCTCTGTCTCTCTTTTCATGATCATTTTTCGATCCGCTGCCCCCATTACACACTACTTTTAGAAGACCATGGACTTCTCCCTCGACATCAAAGAGAAGGAAGTCGGCACCGTCAAGCCGCCCAGCTTCCCCCAGCCCAAGTCCACCACCACCGGCTTTCCCGAGCACAAGAAGCGGACAAGAGTGTCTGCTTTCAAGAAGCAACGTCAGGGTGCGGACGCCAGTGCTCCTGAACCTCAGTATGCCCCGATAACATCGACACGGCCGGCCCCGGCAGCTCCTGCGCAAGCTCCTCAGCCAGCCCGCCCAGGCACATCGACGGAGCAAGCTGCGATCGACCGGGAGAATAGAGATCTCTTGGCGTCTATGTCTCCAGAGCAGATAGAAGAAGAGCGACAGGAACTTTTGAATCGCCTCGATCCCAGCATAGTCCAAATGCTCCTCAGGAGAGCCAACATCGACGAACCGACCGCACCCTCGCCGTTTGACGAACCTGCAGATAAAGACGCCAACACTGCGCAACCACCGAAGACTGAACAACCCCCAGAGATCGTGGTCGATGACACAACTGCCCCGTCACACAAAGAAAACAAGCAAAAGAAGACAGTACACTTCGACGAAGACGCGTCGCCACCAGAACCACCCGCCGACCTCTTCGACCCAAGCTCCAAGCCCCCGCCCGCCGACAGCTTCGCCGCGAACAACACGCACTTCCCGCACCCGAAGCCCCTTCCCGACCTCGACCCGGCCGACCCAGACTTCCTCGAGACGCTGCACTCCAAGTACTTCCCCAACCTGCCCGCCGACCCGACCAAGCTGGCCTGGATGGCGCCCGTCCCGACCCCGGGGTCCGTCGCCGACCAGGAGTCCCCCTACTACCCGGGCCAGTCGTCGCTGTCCATAGCCGCCCTGCGCTTCGACTTCAAGGGCCGCCTGCTGGCGCCCTCGACGAGCAGGGCGATTCCCGTGACGAAAGGGCTCCACCACCACGGCCAGGCCCCGGAGGCAGCGGGCTACACCATTGGCGAGCTGGGCATCCTGGCGCGGAGCGCCGTCCCTGCCCAGCGCTGCGTCGCGTTCCAGACGCTGGGGCGGATCCTGTTCAGGCTGGGCCAGGGCGAGTGGGGCAGCGGCGCCGGCGGCGGAGGGGAGGGCGACACCGGCGACCTCGCCAGGGGGCTGTGGCGGACGGCTCAGGAGGCCAAGGTCATTGAGAGTTTGCTCGAAGCGGCTGAGGTGCCTGAGGGGCAGGGCCACAGGGGCAGCAGGTCGTATGCTATCGAGGCGCTCTGGCTGTTCGAGAAGGGCGGTTGGAAGGAGAAGTTCCAAGGGAGGTGAAAACACGGGCGAGCGATTGTGGTTGAAAGCTTGCTAGCACTCTGCACCGTGATGGGCGCGGGCGTATGATTTTTGAGCTCCGCATGAAAAAAAAGGAGATACGGTCACCGTCGATTCTGGCTGGAAGAGATACCCCGAGGCTGTCGTGAGTTGGTCCGAGAATTGCAAACTTGGCCCAGCGGTGGTAAACGAGCAGTGGCTTCTGGCCTTGCCCACCAGGACGATCACCAGCAAGGGGATATGGGCAAATTCGACGATGGACGAAATCGCGGCTCTTCGCCCGAATTCGGCATTGAAAACCCGTTCAGATCGTGACATGAGGGGAGGGACTTCAGATTGGCTGCTCTCGGCCCTGTGAACACCACGCAATCAACACCACATACTTTCTCATCGTGGACATGAATACGATGGGCCAAAGGCAGGGAAAAAAGGGAATTTGTCCCCCGCGGCAAAAGGTCACACAGAGGATATCGAACCATTGAGGAACAAGCCGTTGTTGTGAGCTTTCCAGCTCCAATGGCAACTCCCTCAGGGGACAGCAGATAGAGGCAGATGTTAGTCGACGAGGCAATGGTGACATGTAGCAGTCGCCTGTTGCGCGCGCACTCATCGTCGCGGCCAACACTGAGCAGCTCATGCAATGGATGGAGCTCCTGGTGACTTGGCTCACATCTGGGGTACCAAGAGAATTGACATGAAGTGCCTCCGACTTGTGCTCTGTCAACATGTTGCCCCGCTCCGCTTGGTTAGCAAGGGAAAGGCAGTCGTCACCTTGCCCGCGAAAGAACTATGGTGTGTCGTGTGGCAGGATGAGTTAGTACTGGATCTCCTCAGGGACAGCCAGCCAGACACACTCATACATATACGGGGACGGAGACAAGACAGACGATCCGCCCCGAGGAAGAACAGTAGAAGCAGGAGCAGTAGGAAAAGCACGAGATGCAAAAATACACCATAGGAGCCATAACCTCTCTTGACGATGTATACGATCGATCCAACCATACCTACCAACCCTGAGAGCTGCTCACTCACCAGATAGGAGTCTGCCTACATGAGCTGACCAAGGCCGAGGGCCGTGTCACACATTCACATCCACACCTATTTCAAACGTAGAATCGTCAAGAGAAGGAGCAGCAAGCAAGGACATGTCACGGAGAATCCCAGCAGCCCAGCATAGCCACGCACGCATGCAAGTAGATTCACTCACTCATTCACTCATAGAGCCAGCATGTCAAGGGGAAAAAAGGGCATCAAGCAGTAGGTATTGTTGCTAAATTCCAAAAAGAAAGGCGAGGGAAAAGTATGAAAACGTGCGAAGAGCAGAAAAAAAGGTTTCGCAACATCAATTCCATGTTTGTCTCATCTATACCATGGGCAGCATACACATGAAGAACGTGAGCCAAATCGTCCATTCCAAGAAAAAGAAGAGGCAAAAGAAAACAGGGCAAAGAGGGGGAAGAACAAAACACAAATCATTCTCGTGTCCTTGTGCCATCGCCTGACGTCCCTTTCCCCCGGGGAAACAAAAGCCCCCGCCACCGAAACGTCCCTTGGAATATTCCACCCATCAATGAAAAAAAGGTTGACCAAAACACGTCGAATATCCTACGTGTCTCGCAAGCGCAACAACTTAGAGAGGCCTTTCCTTTCGATCTCCCAAATCCTTCGATTTTCACCATAGAACCAAGTATTCTACTGTGGGCATATGCCCCCAAGCCCTAAAATAATGACCAAAAAAATCAAAAGGGTGACAGAATCCGGGGGGGTCTGGCAGTGAGGAGGACCAACAACAACTGATCAACTCCAAAGTCCGCCATCTGAAAGCGCTGGTTCAAAAAGAAAATACCAAAGACGCCCCGCCCCTTTCACCCCACCGGTGTAGCGAAGCCAAAAAGCCGCCGGTCCAGCCGAAGCATAGCCAGCCACCATTAATGTGTCCTATAACAACAGAGCCGAATGGAACGCGCATAACAGAAACATTGGGGTTTCAAAATCGACACGAATAAGGCCGCACCAAAAGAATTAGATATTGATAGAGGCTGTGCCTGTCGATGTGCCGCTGTCCCAGGGGTCAGGGAGCGGGCAGTGTGAAACGACTTTGTCGGTCGGGATATATAGACGGCAAGGTGAAGGTGTGTGTAGGCGGGCGACCTGAAAGACGGTGTTGCGCATTGGCGGTGGTATCAAGGAGTATAAATGTGCACGCCGGCTCCAAAACGCCGACAGTCCCTTAGGCGATACATGATGTATGTTGAGAAGGCAGAATGATCGATCGTGAGATGTGTTGTGAAGAAGTAGGCCACTGTCGGTGACCGCACGCTTGCCTCCACTCTCTAAGAATGCGCACAACGCTGAATGACGTGTGACAATCTATAATTTACCAGCCCTTCTTCCGAGCGAATCTCTTGTTCAGAAGGGCAAGAACCTTCGGCACGTTGAACTGGACATACTCGAGGTCCAGCTCGTCCTGTCCGTCCTTCTGCATTTCCAAGAGATCGTCGAGCTTGAGATCGAGCTCCAAGAGGCCTCGGTTACGCCCTGGATAGATGTCAGTAACAAAGTCATTGAGGATGCCGACGGTCCTCAGCCCTGGAGCCGCTGTACTTACCCTTGTAGTGCAGAGAAATGACAAATGTTCCCGGTAACGGGCTGGTGAAGTTGAAGTATATGTTCGCCCGCCTGTTGTCCGGCACGTTGCTCTTTTGGATGACCCCTTCTTTCTCCAATTGCTGGTGGGTGAATTTGTAGGGGCCGAGAACCTGCTGTTTCTGCTGTTTCCGTCGTGTACCCTCACTTTGGCTGCGGACGTTGTGTAGATAGCTCTTGTACGTCTCCAGCTGGCCGACCAGATACGTGTTGTGATCGCGGATCGTCTTGTAGACCTCGTCAAGCTTAGAAGTCTCCACAAGGACCGCATCCTTTAGAGAGCCTAGGTGCTGTAGTTCTTGCTCGACCTCATCTCGCAGCAGGCTGAACTGATCGGACTTGTCTATGACTCGCAGCTCCTGCAATTGACTCAGCAACTCCATAGCACGGATACCTTTGCGGACCATAACCGCGTCGTTCCGGGATGTCGCTGCTGCATCGGCAATGCGCTCGAGGCGAAGCGGTCTTCGCTGGACGGCGTTGCTCGACGGAATTGAACGCATGATCTGTACGAAGACGTTCTTGGCCTCCATGAAGTAAATCTCCTCCTGAGTGATATCGAGCGCGGCGGTCAAGTCATCCATGGCCGACTCCCACCTGCTGAATAGTGGTAAGTTGATCACCCGGTTCTCCTTCCTGGGCACCTGTGTGGGAGAGGGGCCAAGTTCGGACATGATGATGTGCAGGTGCGAGTTCTCGTCCTTGCACAGCTCATTCCGGTGCTTATCAATAAGGCCGTGCATGGCATAGATCTCGTTTAGCGTGATGGACAGCTCCAGATCCTTCTTGGAAAGCGCCACGTAGTTGTCCATCTCCAGACTTTCGTAGAAGTCTTGCACATCGCAAAGATCAAGCATGAACTTGTTGATCCGTTCCTTGTTCGACTGGATAAATGGCTGTAGCTTAGCCATGTAGGGCTCTTTCGCATAGGATGGCTTGTTTGCAAGATTCTGCAGCATTTTTGCAATCAACGTCAAGGTCCTTCTCGGCTTGTCCGCCGGTGTTCCATCTATCAGCATGTACGACTTCGGCGTGACGATGGCAGGGTTGATAAAGCGGAGGAAGAAGAATCCTCCAATCAGTGTGCAAATGACCTGGTCGTTGGCATCGGGGTACTTGCGCTTCGTCAAGCTGCGAATTTGTTTGCAGATCCAGCGAATCCCGTATGGTGCTTCGTCCAGGCCGTCGATGATGGTCGACAGGAAGCCGTTCGCAATTTCGGTCAGCATAGTAAGTCTGGGTTCGATGATTGCTTGGACCTGAGCATTCTCCGCGGCCTGTTCAGCAGTGATGCCCTTTGGCAGGGACGGCGGAAGACTGCCCGTGTCCTGCTCGATTTGTTCGCACATGCGCTCGTAGACTTTGAGGGGGTTGATCTCGAGATCCAAATCATGCAGCTCGATGAGGCCATTAATCCTGTGCGCAAGCACCGATCTCAAGAAGCTCTGACCCGGGCCTCTCCTCGTGTACGTTGTCATCATCCGGGAGACTGGTGTGTTGGCGCGAAGCAAGGACGAGTATTCTGGGGTGTTGTCGAACTGATACGTCAAAACAGACTAGAGCGCAAGTTAGCAAAAGAACCCACTCCCATACCGAAGAGAAGCGAACCTGAAACATGGTTAGGAGCAGATGCTCTTCTCGACTCTCGTACTGGTTTCCATAGATGGTGAACATGACTGTCTGCAGCAAGGAATCAATCTCGGACATGGACACAAGCCGGCAGAGGTGCGCAATATGCCTGGGCTCGGATTGCAGCAGAAACATGAGGTTGCCATATCTCTGCGTCTTATCATCGTTGGGAAAGACTCCCTCCTGAATGTCTGTCGCGTCTTCTAAGTGGCTGGCGACTTCGTTCTGCTCCTCCAAAGCCATGCGATTCTGAATCAGCAGGGCGATCCGAGAGTCGAGGTACCGGACATCTTTTTCAAGAACGAAATTCTTCTTGGATTGGGAGGAAATCTTGGACTTGAGGTCGCGGAGTATCTTCTGGGCTGCAAAACAGTCAGTATTGGGACTTGGCTTGAACTTTGGATTCCAACCGCCGGGGGTGGTGGGGGGGGGGGGTGGCAAACGAACCTTTGGCAAGATCGTCTTCTATCTCCAAATCGGTCTCCTGTGCCGACATTGACATGTACAATGCCGACATGGAGTACCGTTTCGACTGGCGGGCTGACCGCGAGCCATCGTACGAAGACATTGTGTTCTGACGGGATAGGGCCTGGTAGGAGGATGAGGATGCGGTTGAGGCCCGGGAAGGAGTTTGCAGCATTACAGACATGCTCACGATGGAGTCGGACGCCGTGTACACAGGTCAATCTCAGGGGGTCGGGCGAGAAATCACCCGAAACCTCTGGAATGTATGTAGCAGGATGCTACAGGACACTGGGAAAGCGTCTTTACTCGGATCGCGGCGGAAATTGGACAATGTCTCGCAAGACAATAGGGTCGTGTGTGTCGTCGAGGGTCGGCGGCTGGGCGGGGGTGCGCTGCGTAGGCCGCCGTTTAGGTGGTGGTGGTGGTGGTGTTGGTGGTGGTGCGCGTGCTTGTGTGCTTGTGTGCGTGCGTGCGTGCGCGTGCCTCCACCGCTGCTCGTTCAGACTCTGGTCGCGCCGACAATTGGAACCGCGGGGGGACAGCAATCAAAACGGGATGGACGACCGATCGCAAATGTGACGGCGTTTTGATCGGGTCGTTGACGAGGCGCCGGACTGTCAAGCCGAAAAAAAAGTCGGCTCGAGGGTGTTAGGTCCAAGGTGGGCGGGCGGTCGAGAAAGGGTAAAGGCAGTGAAAGCGGAACGAGATGTGTAGTTCAACTGGGTTGGTCGCTCTTGGGGGGCTCAAAGGCGCATGCGTTCAGAGATCAGCGCGATTGATTGTCGACCAGCGAGCGCCCTAACAAAGAGGAAAAGCGGGACGTTATCAGAACAGGAACTGGACCTTGCCGATCTGGATACGGTAGCAAGCAGGGTGGACGAAAGTCGTCTGTCGGCGTTGGGTTGCTCGATTCGGCGCAGTGGGGACGACAGTCAGGATTTGGGACTGTTGCTGGTGATTAAGAATGAGCGGGCGTGCGGATTCGGGTCGCTCTGGTTTGCTCAGGTCTGCCGCAATTCGCTTCGAGCGAGGAAGAGGGGCCGTGAATGGAGGGAGAGGCGAGTCAATTGCTTGCGCGATAGATGCAGTATGTAGGTGCATGTGGATGGAGTCTAAGAGGAGGCCTTGGAGGATGGGCGACGGACGGCTAGAGGGAGATGCGACGGGTGTGGTGTGGGTGGGCGAGGGGCGGACAGGCGGAATGTGGTGACGGGCGACTGTGGATTAGGGAGGGGGCGGTCGATGATGGCGATGGGAGGGTTATTGACGGAGGGAGGGAAGACTTTGGGAGGGAGGAGCCAGGCACAGGCACAAGGCACCAGACGGAGATGAGTGGACAAGCCCACTTTCACTTTCAGTCACCTTGCGCTGGTTGTCACTCGTCAGCGGGCAACCGGGCCCTGCCTACAGCTTTGGAACTAGCACCGTACCTGCACCTGCAACTGCCCACCTGCCCACCTGGCACCCACAACCACAACCACAACCACAACGGCAACCCGCGACTGCACCTTCTAGGCCCTGCCGCTGGCCCTGCCGCTTCTGCTGCGGTTTCCCGCTACCGATGCGCTTGGGGAAACTGCGACTCTGCAGCGCTGGAACGGGAAGGAGGGATTGGATGGTGGCGTGGCTGAGAACGGCTAGCGTGTAGCAGGGCTCGTGTGCAAAATTGTGAGCTGTTTCAGAGTATTTGTGAAGGGGGTTGGAGGGTGGGAGGAGGGGGAAGGGGGGGTGGTTGCTGCGAGCACTTTGAGGCTATATTGTATGGTGCATACTATATTATATTACTGCCCAAGCCGCACGATAACACCCATCTGCACATCTGCACGCAAGTTATCGTCTTGTCTTTCTGTCTTGACGTGTCTTTCTACCGGTCTGGACCGTAGACACACACGACTATACTGCTGCTCTTCGAGAACGAATACGTACACATGTGCTGTACGCACTTGCGGTGCAGGCAGGCAGTCATATTGTTGGCCCGACCAAAAGACTCGTCAGGGTCCCTCAAGGTTCGCCCTCGGCCTCACCACAACGGTCGGCATGATCGAGCAAGGAAGACTCGACTCTGTGCTCTGGTTCTGCAACACGTGCATTCTCCTGCTCAGCCCATCCGGCCTTGGTCTTCCCCTGGTGCTCTCGTTATGCCTCGCCACCCAAGACCGGGTGCACTGTCGGCTCGACATCACTCGACGTCGCTCAAGCTCCATTTCAATCAAGCTCATGCTCAAGAACCGACGTGGCAGGCCGTGAGAGAGTTGACCTACCTAGGAATGGATACAGAACCCGCAATGCTGCAGTGCCCCCAAAGTGCTTGCTGCATCGACCAGGGGCAAGCTGGCGCAACCGCCTCAGAGTGGGCCCCCCTTCCCATCAAATGTTCCGTTTGGCGCTGGGCCAAGTGCATCTGACCATCTCCAAAGTTCGGACGAAGAGAGTCACCCACTCACCTCTTTTGTTAAGCCAAGGTACAAATTGCAGGCAGCAAGCACATGCACTTTTCGCCTCTGGCCCTGAAGATCGATCACGGACAACCACACCAGTCCGCTCACACCAACCACCCATCACATCACATCACAGCGACACACACACGGCATACGTAGCGTGAGCTGACTTGTTTCCCAATGGGCTGTGTGTGGCCTGAATTTCTGCTCCTCCGGCCAGCCCCAAGACGACGACAGGCCTGGCCAGATGGAACGAAAAAGCCACATCTGACTGTAGACATCGGGCCGCTTTCTGCCCCTGTCTGTAAAGCCATGGCTGCACACCATCGCAAGATATAAGGCATCGGCCGCTGGAACGAACATTGGAGGACGCCTCGTTCCACATTCCCAGTGACGTCCCGGTACCACATTACCCTCGTGTGTCCAAGTCGGAACTTCTCTTCCTTGCATCTCTCTCCTGTCCTGCTCTTGAAGGTGCGAGCAATATATTAATGTGCGCATGCGAGGGGACCCCCACGTACCACAGTTGTTGCAGCAGTTTCCCCGAAACTTCGGTTGGCTTCCCTTTGGGTGTGCCTTCATATCCCTTGGGACTCGACACATCTCTGGGTCTCTTGGGCTGGGGTGGCTGTCAAGACAGGCGTGTTTGAGGATACTGCAGGGGAGCACCGAGGTGGTGAGGGGCCTGCGTCTCCGACTGGCCCAGACGGGTCTGGTTGGCCCGCGACCAGGACCAGCCGCCTTGGAAAAGCCGTTTGACTGAGAAGAAACTCTCCGAGAGGGTCAACCACAACCTGCCGCTAGCTTTCGGAACTCTACCACTGGCTTTGCCAATGTCTGCACGCACCACCCTGCGATGCCACGCGGTGGTGCTCGACCCTCCCGTCTAAGAAACAAAGTTCAACTACAAGGCTCAACTTCGGGCCTCATTTACGCTCTGGTCTTCGTTTTATGCCTGGGCCCATCGACCCTCCAAGGTTTGGACCGTAGCTTTAATGTGACCCTGACATCGTGCAGATGCGCGCGCCGAACATTCCACGCACAAACTGGACTTGCGCAAACCTCGTGCTGTGTAACAGTAGATCTCCAGCGAGATTACCACTGGTGAGATTGTGTTGAAGCTTGGATACTGTGGACAGCAGCTTGTTCAACGGCTTGTGTTTGTTTCCTTTCTGTTTGCCCACATGGCTAGGTAACAATCACAGTACTACATAAGAGCCTGCTGGTTCTTCAAAATTTCAATGAACATTGCGCATCATCTAGGTATCATCCAGGATCTTATGACGCTACGATAGCAGTCACGAGCTCACATATCATGGAGGGCATATTTGCGACTACCTCTCTTTCCGGCAATGGCGGTCAAGTCAGCGACGTTGGTGAAGAAGCCGAGCGGCTGTTCGTCCCCGACTACAGCCCGATTCATTGGCTTGTACCAGAGGCAGAGCTAATCACCTACTCGGCAGAGAAGCAAGTTAGCCAACTGCAGATTCTTCACCCTAGAACACGCGCGATTGAACTACACTGTAGATAAGATGTCACTAGTGGTCTCCATTGACGGTGCCTGTCGTGACAACGGCACGCCGACGGCTCACGCCTCATGGAGTGTCTCGGCCCAGGCTCCCGATTCAACTCTAGCCGTCGGCTCAGCCCCTCCTGCCCACAGACGAGCTCTCGTGCCGAGATCGAGGCTTTGTCCCAGGCTAACGATGCCGTCAGGGGTATCTGCCATGGCGACAAGACCCTGCAGGAAATCAAGATCCCATCCGAATCGGAGTATCTCTGCCAGGCGACGTCCATGTGGGTCGCGGGATGGATCGAGGATGATGGCATCCGACCAAACGGGCAGCCGGTGGCTCACTCTGGTAAGCTGAAGGAGATCCATCAAGCAATTGACGAGATGACATGTGTCGACGACGGCAGGCTGCACTTCCAATTCTGGCACGTGCCGAGGGACGAGAATCGTGAGGCTGACGCACTGGCGAATAGTGCGCTGGGCTGGTGAGGGAGCCTCATCTCGGCTCCGCGAAAGGAGGATTAGTATAGCTGACCGCAAGATAGTGCCCGGGTCTATCGTTGTCGAGGGCCGGGAAATAACCTCACGCCAGTGGCAATCCGCGCCGGCAAGTCCGTCGAATTCTCTCGTGTATGTGCCCGACAAATCAACAGCCTCGGCACGCCGCCGCCTTGTAGCGTTTTGAAAGTGATGTGAGAAACCAAAACATGACTGACATGCCGGAACCGTGGCGGCCGCCACAGGTCCCCTAGTGCAAATATGCATTGTTGCTACGACCGCCCAGAAGCGAGCCCTTGTTAAAAATAGAGACCGCTACACCCAAGGAATTCCAAGACGCAACCGCGCATGTTTTAGTCAGGGGTTTGGAGCCGTGCTACCATCTGTCTAGCTGCAAGGGGCAAGTTCCAGAAACGCTTTTGTCGTGCACGTGGACGCCTCTTGGGGGCCGCCATGCTTCTTTTATCTCACGACAATCACCTTCACCATCACCGTCACCACCACTGTCGATGCCACAAACCTCGTGTCGGGTCCCTTAGACTCGAGACTACGGATGGAAATGCGACGCTGCCTCGGCACCCACGGACCTGGAGCTGACGTCTCCCATCAATAGTCCTTCCGGGCCTTCCACACGTCTGTACCAGCAACAGGGCCTCGGTATTCTTTGTGCCCATGACAGGAATACCGGTACCGCACAGTACTGTTCAGTACGTCACGACCTTTGAACCCCACATGGATGATAGATTGCGGAGCACAGACTCGAAACACAGATCTACCGATGCAGAACAAGTGACAGTATGTGAAGCACTGACACAGTCTCTCTTGCCGTCCCATGAGGTGAGCCAGACCACCTGGCTTGCCTTGTTACTGTCCCTAGACGCATATCCAGAGCACACGGCGCCTCGAGCATTTCTTTTACCGAGGCAGGGCGCGCGCCCCATCGACTTCCTCTTGCGGCCGATGTGCCCGCCTGGCAGCTGGCACCTGCGCCAACTTTTTGCTTTTTTCCCGCTCCCGCAACGACGGCGGCTTTTTCAAAAGCAAAAAAAAAAAAGAGAGAGAATGGCCATATCCATTCTTAATTTATGCCCCGTTGAGGTGTCCCACCTGTGCCCCACTCCAGATCCAAGTTTCAGGGTCTCTTTAAATCATTACATGACCGATGCTTGGCACGTTCCCCTTCCGAGGTGCCCCAAGGCGACTGGTCGATCACTTTTCGCAGCGGCGATCAGGGGAGACAGGCGACGGGCAAAGAGGAGAGAGAAGGTTGTTGGAGAAAAAGTGGCAGGGCCAATATCGCATCAGCGCATGCGAACCTGGCGAACCAAACCTTGGTGCTCGTTCACGAACCATACCTGCACGCTCTACCATGGTCGATCCGGCAATTCCACCCCCCTCGCTCCCACTCTCCAACCCCCCCCCCAAACCCCTTTCAAAAATCTGATACGTGATTGCGCAAGTGTGTACGTTAGCCTCCATGCAGGAACTTCTTCTCCGGGGGATGATGAGCCTTTTCTACCTGGTTGCCCTGGCAGGGACGAATCGGCCACCCGTGTCTTGGCCCCTCTCCTCCCCCGTCCACAGTCGCAACGGAAGCGGGTGGGGTTTTTTTCCAGCAAGCATGGTGTTCGCCCCCGAATGATCGGCATCAACCCGTGGGGACCGGCGGGGGGATCCACCACCCTCTCTTTTTCATGCGGTGATCGACCTGCACCGTCCACCCCTTTACACTACGTAGTTTATGCGGGCGCCCCGCCGACTATGTAACTAACCTGTGGGGGGTTTCCTGACCTTGTTTTCAAAAAGCTAACCCGATCCGTGAATAACTGCTACCAGGCGCCGTTATCGTCACCCCCCACAGATACATACAGGTCTTAGTAGTATATAAGCTACACTACCAACTTTACACCTAAATTTCTTAATAATAACCCTGATATTATAAAAAATAAAGTAATTATAATATCTAAATTAATTAGAAATACTTATAGTTTTTTTTTAAAATCCTTAAATATATAAGAAGTAAAAAAATAGTAATATTTTACTAAATATAATCTCCTAGGTTATACCTAAGCTATACCCTATTAGGTTTAAGGGGTTAGGGTTAAAATTATAAACTACTTACCTAATTTAGGCCTAATTAGCTTTAGCTTTTAGTTAAGCCTTCTACTTAACCTACTAACCTTTATATTACCTAGATAATATTATTACTAAATACTATAAAGATAATAATTATCTTAATATCTAACCTAATATTTAGCTTTTTTATTATTAAAAGTATTAATTTACTACTTTTCCCGATAAAATTAACCTACTAGGTAATAAATAAGTAACTTTTTCGGGTAGGGTTAACTTATCTATAAGTCTACTAAGAAACCTATACTTATACTTATACCTATACTTACTATATAACTAGTAGGCCTATAATACCTTTAATAGCTTACTAGGTATTATTTAAATAATAAATTTACTTAAAAATATCCCTAATTTATTACTAAGTTAATATATTAGCTATATTTATAATAATTACTAATTTAATACTTAGAAAAACTCTACTAGAATATATTTAACTAGGTAATTAATTACCTATAGTTACCAGTTATTATATATATTAAGTAGTATAATAAGAAAACTAATTATTATACTATTATTAGCTTTACTTTTAAAGCTTTTCTTTATATTAAATACTTTTTCTTATATTCTAGATACCTTTTTAATTATATATATATTAAGGATAGCTATATAATTTTAGGGTAAGAGGTATATTAAGGGGCTAACTAAGTAAGTTTACTAACTAGAATACCAGCTAGGCTATCTATAATACTAGATAGCTTCTTCTTAATATATATACCTACTATAAATATGCCTTTAATTAAATAAGCTATTAGAAACCCTCTATTTGGTTCCCTGATTTAATTTATAAAGTTATCAAGTGCTTTGTGACAGATATGGCCACCTAAGCAGTAACGCATTCCTTACATGTGACTCCGGATTTAATTCTTCTTGACACCATGTTAGACTAAGGTCATGCGTGAATGCCGAGGTTTCACGGAAGCCCGGGACTCTGTGTGATCAAATCGAGCCCGGAAGCCGACTCAGCTATCTTTATTATCAGCTTGGAGCTCATGAGCGCAAGGTTCGGATTTGATGTGTTATGTAGGCAAGAATGGGCGTTCTCCAAGATTACGACGCACACCATCTTTCTTGCCGTGGTATGTATGCTTTTCCCCTTGGAAGTCGACAGAAGGCTCGACAACTTTCCACATGGTGGCAGCCGCTCTAACATTTATGATGGACAACTTAGGAAACGCGCCTGATCCAGCCAGTACGGTCAAAGGAATGATCTTGGCTATCCTGTGATGCTTCGTATTCCTTTTCTTGTTGTAAGCCTATCAATCTGTTCTGCGGTTTCTCGTCATCGGGCTTGTCAAACACCTTGAATCAGGTTTACATGAGTTTCCCATGCGTACTTGATAGTCAGCACAGCATACTCTTCATCATTCCGTTAAACACAGATACTTCTTATCGATGGGATTAAGCACTGATTCTCATCGACCAATACAGCCAGCCTAGATTGTCTGCTGATTTGATCCGGATTTAGTGGGTATGACAGGTACTCGAAAAGAGAATTTACAAAAAGTCCATTAATAGATATATTTTCCTTTTGTTTGTGAAGAGATGAACAATACTTCACAGTATGCCTTTTGTTCTGGAACTGGGATTCAGGTAAGTACGCTAGGTCAGCTAGCACCGCACAATTGTTTCTGACGACTGCAAGTCTTTTTTCTACGTACTACCTTCCTGCACTTTTGACGTTGCTTGGCGTTGCCCAGCGCACGGTCTCGGTGCTTGAGCAAGAGTCACAATGTGGGCAACATGCATTCATATTGTCTGGCAGCGTCCAGGTCGTCCTTGCACATGTATCATGAGCCCTTGACACGTTCTTGATATTTACATCAGGAATTTCTTGGTGGAGATATTTCAAGGAGCTAGATTATATCCTCAGCGGACACTCGTACTTGCAGCGCTGTTTTACAACTATTCGTGCTCGGAAAGAAAGAACACATGCTGTTGTGCCTCGGCTTGATAGGGAAGGCTTAGCCCAAGACAGGGGTCCCATTTGGCGTGCTTCGAGAATCTCCAGATCTTGGGGAGCAGGGAGAACCCATGGGCGGTGAGTCGCTAGCGCTTCCGGGCGTGTCGACCTGTCACGAGAACAAATTGGCAAAGCCTCGGCATGAAGCGTCTGCAGCTGCCAAGGCCTGTCTTGACCCCCAAACGAATGCGTGGCTGACTGCCAGACGGTCTTAATCGTCCCATCTAACTTTACTTGGACCATTGGTAACCCAATCGCATCGGAGCTCGACGAATCGCTTCGTTTTTCCCGCCAAGAACCATTCCAACACCCATGGCGACGGAATGTAACCGAGGACCGTCGCATGTCTCCCCCAGTTTCTCCCATGTGGCCTGACTTGGGCAATTGAAACGAATGGCCGGTGTTCATGTGAAATTTACGCCATAGGGGTATTTCATTACGTATTGACGTCAATGAAAAGTGGCTCCTCACCTCGACTTGGTTGCATCCTGAAAAAATCACTGTCCCACCCAATTCTATCGGCACCGATTCAGCATCGTCCCCGCAACCAAGAATCAGCTCTTAGCGATGGAGGACTACGACTTCATCATTATAGGTGCTGGTGCATCAGGCATAAACGCAGCCCACAAGCTACAGACTGAATTTCCCACCGCCAAGTACACCGTACTCGAGGCGCGGGATACGATCGGCGGCACCTGGGACTTCTTCAAATACCCTGGCCTCCGGTCGGATTCTTATCTCACGGGGTTCGGCTTCAGATGGCGACCATGGAGCGAGGAAAAGGAAATCGCCGACGGTGCGACCATACAGAAGTACCTCCGAGAGTCAGTTGAGTACGCGGGCATCGACAAGCACATCCAGTTCAAGCACAGAGTCATAGGTGCTCACTGGTCGTCCGCCGAGAATCGATGGACCCTGGAAGCCCAAGTGAATGACGGCGAGGGGAGAAAGACATTCAGGTCCCAATACATCCTCGCATGCAGCGGATACTACGACTACAAGACACCCTTGCAGGCTGAAATCCCTGGCATATCAAACTTCAAAGGCACTGTTGTCCACCCGCAATTCTGGCCCGAGGACCTCGACTACTCTGGAAAGAGGGTGGTAATCATCGGCTCGGGGGCAACTACCATCACTATTTTGCCTGTTCTCGCGAAGACAGCAGCAAAAGTCACAATGCTCCAGCGAAGTCCGAGCTATGTGATGCCGTTACCAGCGGCCCCCGGACACATCTTTGCTCTACGCAAATTCCTGCCCAAGAGGTTGGCCGACACTATCAACTTCTGGAAAGACGTTCTCTTTCAGACAGCAGTCAAAACATTCTGCTTCACCTTCCCACACTTTGCAAGGAGGATGCTCATCAGAGGCATGGCAAGAGAGCTCAAGGGCTCAGGTATCCCCGTCGACCCGCACTTCACGCCTAGATACACCCCATGGACGCAGCGGCTGTGCGTCTGCCCGGACGGCGACTTCTACGACGCACTGCGGGGCGGCAACTGCGAGGTAGTAACAGACCACATCGACACCGTCACCGAGTCCGGCATCAAGACCAAGTCAGGCAAGACCATCGACGCCGACATCATCGTCACAGCGACAGGCCTGCGGATCCTCATCCTCGGCGGCGTCGACTGCACCGTCGACGGGCAGCGCTTCAAAATCGCGGACAGGTTCGCCTGGCGCAACTTCATGCTCGAGGGCGTCCCGAACATGGCCATGGTCATCGGGTACACGGACATGAGCTGGACGCTGGGCAGCGACGCGTGCCTCCGGCTGCTGATGCGGGTCATCCACCACATGAGGAGGATAGGCGCGGTCGCGGTGAGGCCGGTCGTTCAGAACAGGGAGGCGATGAAGGCCGAGCCCATCATCAGCATGAAGTCCACATACTTCATGGTCGCCCAGGACAAGCTGCCGAGGAAGGCCGAGGTGGACCCCTGGAACGAGCGAAAGGGGTACATATCAGAGTCCTTGCTTGCGAAGTTCGGCACGATTGGGGCTATCACGAAAGGATTAGAGTTTACCGCGGAGTCTGGGAATGGGCATGCGAAAGGGAGTGCGAACCGATCGGTGAACGGTCGCATGAACGGCCACATAAACGGTCACGCAAATGGACATACCAAGGCGGATTGATATCTGATAGAGAACCCAAGCAGCAGCTTTCGAAGTAAATAAAGTCGAAGTTACTCAAACTCTTGTTCCTGCTCAGCCAGGTATTGAGAAGTTGTTTCCTTGCACATTACGGCTTGAACTGTGTTACAGAAGGAAAGGCAGGATTGTTTCTGGTGATCAAGTGTATGCTAGAGCTTGTTCGGCACAGAAACCGCCTTCAATTGGTGCTCTGTTCTACAGGCCAGACTTGGCATTATTCAATTCCAGTAGGTTTCTATAGTCTGATTGCTATAGTGAAGGAGTTGATGGATTCAGACATATATCTGGCCTTGCGCAGATATGCATTTACAGCAGCATTCCCCCTAAAGTGGCTCGTAAGCTTTTGGTGACCTATTTTGAGGAAGACATCGACTTCACGGATACGATCATGAAAAGGCATTAAAGGCGGCCCCACCTTAGGGATTAAGGAGTTCTTTGTCAACAGTTAGTTGGTCGCCCAATCAAGAAATGGGCTAATTAGATCAGCAATCCTTCGTGCTAATGGCTGATCATGACGGCGCGAAAGCTATCCTGCATCATTGCGTCTTCCATGTTTCACCGACTGCTCGTCCTAGTCCAGCACGTATTGTATGGAATCTCAAGTCGTTGAAGATTCGTTTGAGTCCTTGATAACGTTCATCAACGGTGCTTGGCAACAACCGATGTCACTTGTTCAAATCCAAGCACAAAATCAAAATGCCTACGGGAAGCTGTCTCTGTGGTGAGATAAGAATCGCATACACCGGAAGTCCGGCATACACAGTATGTGGTCAGAGTATCCAGAAGAAGCCAATCTGCGACGTTGTTCATTATTGACTCACCGCTGATGTCGTCTAGGCGATCTGCTACTGTCACGACGATCGCAAGATCAACAATTTCGCGGTATATCAGGTGCCCAAGGAGAACTTCTCCGTAACGCAGGGAGAGCCGAAGGTGTACACTAAAAAGTCGGACCACGGGAACGTATGGATCTACATGCCTGCATAAAGTCACGTAGCGAGATCGAGAAAATTGCTAAAATATTGATAGGATGTCAATAACCACTTCTGCCCGACATGTGGCACACCCCTATTCCGCACGGGAGGTGAGCCGGCAATGAAGGACAATGTCGGCCTGCGAGCAGGAGTCCTTGATGACCAGAGGATTTTGGAGAAACCACCTGCGATCGAGGTATTTGTTGAGCGACGCCCGCGGGTACGCAAGCCACCTCCTTGGCATTGTCCGTTCCCGCTGGCACGGGCACGAATCCGGTCTTTGTGCCGTCTCGCCCGCCAAATTGATACCTTCCCTCTCTAGGCTCAACTTCCCACGACTTCTAGGAGAACTATGGCTGACCTGCATGAATCTACGCTAGTGGATAAAGCCTATTGAAGGTGCTGTTCAGCTAAATCGGAATTACGAGTTGGTGTCCTACTGGAGCTTGTGGGGGACCTTGGTCGGGAAGGCCAAGCTCACTTTGATAAACATTTGGCCGTTCTAGGTGATGCAACTTCATAAAATTCAGAAATTTGCATGATTTCGGGGCAGTGAAACATAAAGTGCTTAAAACATTGCGCCGAAAGATGGTATTCTGCAGAGTCACAGGAGCAGTCACCAGGTCGAGACCCGTGGATCTTTGTTTAGCGGAATGTACTGGAAATAAAGATTTCCTTCTATGTGATGCATCGTGTTCGAAATCTCAGGTTATGAGGGCCAGCGGGTCCTTTCTAAGTGGCGAATTTCACTGAACATCATGCATTGTGAAAAAGATTCTCAAGCTCACCGCTGGTCGATCATACATCTAAGCAGGCTGAAGATGCTGCGCTTTGATTCAAAATCCCTGCTCAAGAATATCTCATGCTGAGCTCAAACACATGAATGCCTCAAACATCGTTTCTAGAGACATGTGGAGTTTTCTTTGTAGATGTGGATCGTGAAGCGGCATCTTTTCCCGTTTCAGCGTCGCTGGGACCAAGGGCCGCAAAGTCTAGAATTCTGTTGTTCATGCTTTCACTAGAGTTTACTGTGAAGAAACCTGAATGAATTGTGTCAGGTGTCACAATGAAGCAGGCTCTGTAAATATTGGTAAGATTGTTTGCACACTCTATTCCAGAAAACTGTAAGCATGTGGTGTGGTAGTACTCGACTTCTCCAGAGTATGATTGATGGGTCATGAGTGAATGCCCGGGAAAGTTGGACCAATATTTCAACCGCAAATGGAAAATCAGAATGTGAAGTTCCGTTCGCGTCATGTCGCAGTTGCCTTTGATCAAAATAAGCAGGCAGGTGAGTTAAATGGCGTCGGCCTTGAATTTTGTAACAAAGACCGGCACCATCTGAGACGACTAATTCCCTTGAAGAATTTTCTCGAGCGTATAATTGACCCGTATAGCCCATACTTTTGAAACAAAGTGTACTGTTCTGATTCTCTTTTTGTCTCTTTCGTTCTGAGAGAGGCTCGAGCGCCGGAGCCTGCTACAACCCTCTAGATTGCTTTATCCAGAACACACCCGTCCGTCTCTGCTTGCTGCAAACACTTATCGAGATGAACACGAATAAAACTGGCCCAGGTGGGCTACTGACACCAAGCCGCCCGACACCAAGCCGCCCGACACCAAGCCGCCCTACACCAAGCCGCCCGACACCAAGCCTCTCGACACCAAGCCGCCCGACACCAAGCCTCTCAACCCCCGAGCCGCAGGGGCTGTTCACGAAAACACCAAGAAAGGGGGCACCAATCACGCCCGGGCCGACGCCGAGTAGACCGAGCAACAAACCAATAGATTCCAACAGAATCGATAAGACGCAGAGACTCGGGCCGATGTCAAAATCACGGTCAAGGATACCACCTGCGCCAAGACGGGACCGAGACCCCGAGCTTACTGCCCAGCTGCAAGCGGAGGGCATCGAGGTGCTTAAGTCCGGCGATGAGTACGAGCGTGCTGTCGCGAGTTCCAACCTGCTGTTCCGGTTCTCACGGCCGAAGTACGTCGTTCGGCCGCACAACACCGGGCAAGTCCAAACCATTGTGAAGGAGGCGGTCGCACGGGAATTGTCTCTTACGATCAAGAATGGTGGGCATTCATATATCGGATCTTCCTTCCCAAATTGGGGAATAATGCTAGACCTGAACTATATGAACAAGGTGGATTACGACAGGTATGTGCGCTGCTTTTCATACCTGGGCCATGTTGCAACACCCAAGATTTTCTTGGGTTAGAAGCAAATGAGCCTGCTTTCAACTGGCTTTGCCTTCCCTTTTAAATTCAAATAGCGAATCCGAAATACTCGCACATAGTTCTAACGACCAACAGAGCGGCAAAGGAAATGACCATCCAAGGTGGTGCCCTATGGGGACATGTATACAGAACCATGGTCGATCACGAGGATGGGATCTTTGTCAATGGCAGCCGTTGTCCCAGCGTCGGTGTGAGTGGGTTCGTACTGGGCGGAGGCATAGGGCCATTCAGTAGACAATACGGTATGGCAGTCGACTGCTTGAACGAGGTGACCATTGTCACTGCGGATGGCGAAGTATACAACCTCACGCCTGAGGATGATCCGGACTCAAAGGAGGGTATGTACCCACAAGATGATCCCCTCACCCCCGAACATTAACAGACTTTCGACCCGGTGTCACAGAATTGAGCTTCTCCGTGTCTTTGGATATTTCTCGCATGACACAACAGTTAAAAGGGCTTGCTGACGCCTTCATAGGCCAATTATTTTGGGCTTTATGTGGTGCTGGGGGTGGAAACTTCGGCGTCGTGGTTCAAATCAAGATGGCCGTCCACACTTTGACCAATGACAAATATGGCAAAACGAACACCCAGATCGTAGCCGGGAGACACACCTGGTTTCCGAGCATTGATCCGACTCGGCGAGGCTTCTTTGGACATGGAATGCGGACCGACGAGACCCGACTACTCGCCACAATGAACAATCTTTATACAACTGACTGGCCAGACCAGATGACTATTGACACATCCTGGTTTTCCGATCTTCAGGTTCATAACGGAGATATTGCGATCCGTTTCGTCACCTACTTCGACGGCAGGCAAGAAGAATTCGACAAGCTGATCAACAGGGGAGTCTTGAATCCAGACCTGTCAAAGCAGCTCACGCGCCGATCCATGGCCGAGAATACCACTCGTTTCCTGCACGAGTCTCTTTCCGCTCAGTGGGAAGAAGAAACGAAAAGGTTCATTCCAGCCAACAGCAGCTTCCGCCTTTTGCATTCATTTTGTTTCACGAATGAACCCACTGAAATTGCAAAGATAACCGCCATCGTTACGGAGGAACTTGAGGCCTTCAAGATCCTCTTTGCCGGAGAGGACTCAGGCCTGTGCCAGGTTTCATTCATCCATGCCGGAGGCCAGACAACCAGGCGGCCCAGAGACGCAACAGCCTTCCGCTGGCGTCAGACCGTCTTCTACACGTACATAATGGTCCAGTGGACGAACAAGTGGCTGGAGAGGGACATGCGGGGCTTCGCCTACAAGTTCAAGAACAGGCTGCGGCAGTTCTCGCTCGCAGGCAAGGCCGCTTTCGTCAACTTCCCTGACTCGACCATGCACGAGGACGACCACATGAAGGCCTACTACGGCAACAACCGCGACAAGCTGAAGCAGGTCAAGCGCCTCTGGGACAAGAACAACTTCTTCAAGTGGTACCATGGCATCGACGTGGCCGAGAGGGACGACCAGGTGGCGGTCGACGACGCGGAAATAAACAGCAAGATAATCGAGATGCAGCTATCCGACGGAGGAGAAGAAGAAGGTCCGGATGACTTGCTGGACTTGCAGACAACCATGCGTTGGGAGGAGCGCGACACGGCGGCAGCTGCCCCGTTGTTGACGTTGGGTTTTGAGCCTATGGGGGTCAAGAGGTTTCTTCATGATGGCAACACGTTTGGTGGACCGCCAGGTCTGTCTTAATACTTCTCAGCTTGGACTGATTTGATTTGGGCCGGCCAAAATTTGAATATGGTGGAGAAATGGCACGAAACGCAGTTGGGGAGTAGAGTACGTGGGCTTAGCTCATAAGAACAGTAATCGTGAGGCATTTCAGTACTTGAAGCGTCTTCTTTTTTTTCGGGTCTCCTTTGCATGCCTTGCTTTTGCATATGAGCCCCGTTCCCCCATGAATAATTCTGGGAGCTAGCTGAAATGCTTCGACTCCTTGCAAAAATATCATCCTCTAAGGGGCACTTTCTAGCCGATTGAAGCCATCTCTCGATGGCATTTGGAGGCGATTGAATGCCAGCATATGGTTACTACATGTGCGCGCTCCTTAGCTCTCTGGAAACTATGAGATGCCACCGGATCCGATACCGTGCAGATATGCATTTATCACGACTCCTCTTCAGAAGCCACTAGGATCTTGCCAAGCTCCTTCACCTCCTCATCGAGCAAAAGCATCCCACAGTGCCCACAGTCTATGTAAGCCTCCCCCAGCTCACCCGTGAATGCTCGTACACCGTCCTGTCTAGCTTCCTCGTTCTGGGCCCTCTTGACCATGAATTCCGCAAATTGTAGAGGAATTGGTTTGTCCTTGGTGGCATACACGGCAGTGGATGGTATATATCTCCAACCAGTTTGTTTCATCGGCTCCAGGAACGGTACAACCGGGTGTTTGGAAGTTAGCTTGAGCTGTTTCCGCTGCTCCTCTTCCGGAAGGCCGTCATACACCCAGACCAAAGCCTTCTCATTGAATGTTGTGTTTCCGTCCTGAATATTTGATTGTCAGCGACCGAGTCCTCATAGTTTACACAGTACACAGCCGCCCGGGTGACCAAATAGGCCTCATCTTGCAAACCGGCTGAGGCGGAAGAGCGAGAAATCCGCTTCATCTTACCTCAGCAAGATCCATATACTCAGGCGCAAACCCAGGGATCACAGTAGCAGGGTTACCCAGCGGCTGGCCCTCAATAGGCACAAAAGCAGCAACATAAACCAGCCTCTTGATTCTGCTCTTCCCGTCCCCGGGCCCACCACCACCAGCGGCAGCAGCCTCCTCGGCGATCCTAGCAGCGGCCGTGGACCCAGGGCCCCCGCCGTACGAGTGCATGAGCAAGACGACGTCGTCGCCGCCGTCCAGGACCTTCCGCACGGCCGCCTCCACGGCGTCAATGTCGACGTCCATCGTGGTCGCCGGCGGGTCCGAGCCCACGGTAGGGATCGCGACTGCTGCGGAGGGTAACCGTTGTCAGAGAGGTACGCCCTGATCTGGGTGAAATACTCTGGGCGGTGGCATGCGCCTGGGACGAGGACGAAGGTGGGCTTGGAGGACATATTTGTCGTGCGTGCGTGTCCTGCGGAGGGGTGCTTCTTGCCGTTGTGAGCTGGGCCTTGTTCTCGGGGAGACTACGATGTGCTATTTTACCACCGGGCTGAGTCGAACTTAGAGAAGTGCGAAAGATATCTGCTGGTGGTGAGGCGAGGTAAACAGTGGATGCCACCGGCGCTGGTTGAGGGCCTCGTGAGTGCGCACCGCCCCCATCAGCGGTCTTATAGACCCAGCGCCCAAGGCAAGCAACGTCGGGAATTAGCGGGTAATCATGTTGGTGCAGCTAGGACAGTCAATAATCATGTTGGTGCTATTCAGACGGTGCTCGTCCGTGTAATGCGCCAATCACCGTCATCTTCGTGCATGAGGCTGGAGTCGCAGGATGCCCTAGTGCGTGAGGAATCCACAACATCTCACGAGCATGCGGGCTCGCGGCAAAGCTGTGTATGCAGTGGTACCTGGGAACCTTGCATTGGACGTTCTCAGTTGGAAAGTGGCACACATTCTCTGAGGAGACAAGACTTGTTGTGTGCCTCTTGCGAATAATGTACTCAGAGAAATTATATCCTTACACAGATTTGTACATAATCGTCTATCTTTACAGTCAAATCATTGTCTATCATCACTTTTCAATCTGGACAACCATCAAACCCCACCGAAGCAACCCTCCAACTAGGACGATCTCATCCTTGGAGCTCTGCTTCCGATGTCTCACCTAACTTTTCTTTCTCCTGGTCCCTCTTTTCGATGGTGGTTTGCTTCTTCCACATTGCATGGTATCGACCACCAAGATCCAACAGCTCATGGTGGCTGCCGCGCTCAACGATCTTGCCCTTATGAAGCACCACGATTTGGTCGGACGTGGTGATAGTGGACAGGCGATGACTACGGCACATCAGCAACATGTTCATACGTGGTAAGATAGAACTTGCGTGCGGCAACAGCTCGTCCTCCGGAGTTGAAATGTACTTACGCAATCGTGATTGTCGTTCGTCCGGCCGTGACCCGCTCCAGGGCATCCTGAATCAGCCTCTCGGTATGAGTGTCCAGAGAGGCAGTTGCCTCATCTAGGAGCAGAATACGCGCATCTTTGAGAATCGCTCGTGCGATAGCAATCTGTGGCAAGTCATGTGTCAGTCCACGTACCTCGTGAAGAACGCCCGCAAACGGTGGGAAGTGCGTGGTGGCATTGGAGACTTACCCTCTGGCGTTCACCACCGGACAATTTCAAACCGCGCTCTCCAACCTTGGTCTCATATTGATCCGGGAAGGCAAGGATGCGGTCATGGATATTGGCTGCCTTGCATGCCTCGTAGACATCCTCCTGGGTGGCGTTGGGGTTGGCGTATAGCAGGTTGTACATGATGGTGGCATTGAACAACACCGTGTCCTGTGGCACAACACCAATAATTCTTCGGAGACTGTCAATCTTCAGATCCCTGAGATCGTGCCCGTCCACAGTGATCGACCCGTCCTCAACATCGTAGAAGCGGAAAAGCAGCTTGAGCGAGGTGGATTTGCCGCTGCCGGACTCCCCCACGATGGCCGTCTTGGTGCCCGGTGCGACCGTGAAGCTGACGCCGTCGAGGGCTGGGTCTTTGGTCTTGCCCTGATAGGAGAACCGGACATTGTTGAAGGATACTTCGCCTCTTGGCGACGGAAGTTTGATTGCATTAGGCCTTTCCACGACGCCGGAAGTCTCTTTGAACTGTGAATGATTAGCACTTGCCTGGAATATGTCGATCAAATGGTTACTTACGAGATCAAGCATCCTCTCTGCCTCAATAAGGTTGTTTTGGAGCATGGTGTAGTATGTGCCAAAGAAATTGAGGGGCCCTTGGAGCTGTGCAAAATAGAGAATCAGGGTGACAAATTCTGAGACTTTTTGCTCGCCGATTGAGATCTTGTATGCCGAGACACCGACGAGCAAAGCCGTCCCAATGGAAAATATGGAGTTCTGGGTGAGATTGAGCCCGTTGAGAGACCATTGCACCAGGCGTTCTGCCTTCTGGTAAATCAGAACATGGGTTCTGAAGCGTTCGGTCTCCTGGACAACGGCGCAATTGTGCTGTACTGTCTCGAAAGCCATGATGGCATCGGTCTTGACCGCATCCATTTCTCTGCTCTTGGTAGCCATGTCTCTCCTCTGCTTCGAGCGGTATTTGGCCATGTAGATGGTGAGGAATATGTACGACCACATGATAAAAAACACGATGATGGTGTAGAAAGCATCGTATACGACAAAGAAGTAAACGCCGGCGACGAAAATATCGAAGACCATGGGGAAGACCTGGAAGAGGAAATTCTCGAGGAATGTGTTCATCGCAGCCCCGCGGCTGAGAGCGCTCGTCACCTCCCCAGTCTTCTTGCTCAGGTGGAATTCCAGGGAGAGGCCGAGGACATGTTCGAAGGCAGCGCAGGACAGCCGTCGGTAGAGGGATTGCGATACAGGGATCCAGAGTACAGAGCGAGCAGCACCAATGGCTCCCTGATTACCCTGAAGAGCCCTGAAGATGACGTAGAGGGCAATCTCTTTGTACGGGATGTGGCCGTATCCCAGGGCATCGACCAGGTAGCCAAGATAAACGGGAACGAAAACGTTGATGACACGTTGGCAGACGAGGAGTATTAAGCAGACCACCACAATAGCTTGGTAGAGGTGCGAGTCCTTGGGCCTGTTGAGTATTAGTAAAAAGAGGGCGTGTCAGATGCGATCTGTGCTGTCACATACCACAGATAGGGGAAGAGGATGCGGAAGCCGGCGAAATAGTCAAGCCAGCCCGTCCCTTGAACACCTGGAGGCTTTCCAGAAGCAGGCTTGATGGCGGGCATATGCCCATGTGCATGCCCATGTGCGCCACCGTAGTCAGCAACGGGCCCTTGGCCGTTTCCAAGGAGTGACTGTCGTTCTTCCGGTGCCGACTGCGAGCCAGACGCTCTCAGCTTGTATTGCCTGAGGGCCATGAGGCTGATCATGACCACAAGTATGACGATTCTCGCCAATCCCAGGCTGAGCAAAGTATCGACGACATCTCGCGAGAGCCCAATTGCAGGCTGCTGGGTCTTGAGGACGGCGGTGATGACGGCCTCCAACAGCACACCGGTGACCCAGGCGTGGCCGTTTGCAGCGACTGGAGACCATGGCCCCTCTGGGTCGGGCAGCAGGCCAGCTAGGAAGTACAGCAACACGCCCACGTACGATGCCAAGTACGCGCTATCCGGGAATGCAGCTTGAGGGCCGCCAGAGTGACCGGCGACTGCATCGCGTGAGACCACCACGATACTGGCCAGCTGCGTTCGTGGGAGTTGAGCACGAGAGTCAGCCTTGGTTGGTCCCAGATTTGAGCAGGCTTTTTCATGAGCCAGGTTGGACTCACCAGTAAAAGAGACAGTAGGAGTTGGGAGCACCAGATCAGGCGGGCGTAGAAGCGTCGGGTGGCCTCGGCCTGCTTTTCGTCGGCCGTCGCGTCGCGGCTCGGCTTACCATGGCGCTCGCGGTAGTACTGGACGGACTGCGACCCCAAAAGTGTCGCGAACAGCCCACAAGGGTAGAGGTAGAAGGCGACCTCTAGCCCCTGCTGAACTCCGGCCATGGTAGCTTCTGTGATGGATGGGAGACCGGGACGAATCTTCGGTGCTTGAAGTTGGTGTCAAACCTTGAGCAGAGCCGCTCAGTGCATCGTTGACCTGAGCTGACGTTGGCCGTCCAAACATCCGAGGTGCTTGATTGACTAGGGTCGCACGATCCAGCTGCAGCCACCCCCTCCCGTCCCCCTCTCTTGCTGTAACGGCCCTAACCCTTTCCGCTCCAGCAAACGCAATGCCCTCCTGGCCTCTTGCTTTGGCGAAGCGGGCATTATCGATAAGGGTACCTCCTGCAGGGACCGACTCCGCTACCCCACCACCTACCCGGTCGAATATTGAGCAGAGCCGCTCAGTACACTATTGACCTAAGCCAACGTCGGCCGTCCAAACTATTAGAAAATGCATATTACTGACGTTAGACCTAATGCGACATGACTTGGACGAGAAAGCTCACCTGGCAGATCGTAAAAAGCGTAGTCCATCAAAGGCGAAAGCTATGGTATTCCTGAGTAGTGGTAAAGTATATCGAAGGGTGCATGGAGCTTTCTTGGGTTGTTCAAACAGTCCGGACAGAGTTGATGTGAGAGC
Source organism: Diaporthe citriasiana (assembly GCA_014872975.1). Taxonomy (NCBI): domain Eukaryota; kingdom Fungi; phylum Ascomycota; class Sordariomycetes; order Diaporthales; family Diaporthaceae; genus Diaporthe; species Diaporthe citriasiana. Next base: position 130,292 of record JADAZS010000084.1, read on the forward strand.
TACTAGGAATACAAAGAATGCGCATGCCAGAGCCTTCTCAATGACTTGGCCTGCTTGATTAACAGATACTGTGTCAAAATCTTGAGAAATCTGATCCCCGCATTGAACAAGAACGCCAAGGTGGTCGTGAGTGATGTTTGTATTCCTGAACCGGGCCAGACAAATATTGCGGCGGACCGGGAATTCAGAAAGATGCATATTTCTATGAAGGCGTTCGGAAACGCCCGGGAGAGGGATGCTGAGGCATGGGCTGCTGCTGCTCTTTTTGCCGAGGCTGATGAGGGCTTCCATTTCATTGGCATCAATCTTCCCAAAGGCGCCAGAATGGCTATCATTCAGGCTGAGTGGCTTGGGGAGCTGTAAGCTAGCTTTTTCGCGGAAACAATGTTCACGTTGAAATCCTGGCTGTGATTCTGGCATTCACGTCTACAGGTCGTGGCGCCTGCGGTAGGTTAGATGGAGAGACGTCGTGTTGCGTGACTTGAGGGATTCTTGAGATTAGGCTGTGCAGAGCTTATGATAATAGATTGGATTTTGTTGTATCAACCTATCAGCCCATAGCCGATCATGTTGATTGATTGATGTGGTGAACCACTAGGACCGTAGACTGTTATACATCCAAACTTAGAGTGACTTCATATGTGATTTCGGCACGGCCGTACCCCTTGCACTACATGATTGTTGTAGTTTATAGTATGCTTGATGTTTTGTCACTGGAGACTAACCTTTCATATTTTGGAGAATATGTTGCTGACATGCATCATCTGTTGGAGACTCGATTTAGCAGAGCATCAATCGTGTAGTTCTAAGTTGTTGCTATACCAATCGCTACTGCGGTCATGGTGCAATAGTACAAGTTTTGGGGTCGAAAAGATGTATGAATTCGTTAGAAACTACCGGAAAATCTCAAGCGTCTCATTCTCCCAATCAGCCCAACTTCCGAGGAGGCCACCAGACCCCTTGTGGCTCCAGGGCTGTGAAGTCAACACCTCGACAGCCACCTCGACGTCCTCGGGTCACAATTTCGTCCACCTCATTTTTCCACACACAATAGCTTCACCTGATCCGGATCCTCCATTCTAAGCAGCAAGTCATGATTCGCATGATTGATACAAGTAAGCGCTCTCTCTTTTGCAGAATCATCCGTCTCTCCCGGCGTCTTCTTGATCAATAACCGGCTTTTGCGGAAAAGGCAAGCCAGGATAGCAACTGACTCGACTTCGGAAAACTTCTTGCCTGGGCAGTTCTGTGGGCCGTCTGACCACGGAAAGTATGTGTTTGCCGCGGGCTCGCTCAACAACTCACGGCCAGGGCCGCCGGAGCTGCCAGCCTCAGGCGTGATCCAACGCGATGGCTTCCACATGTAGGAGTCCTTCCAATACTGGGGATGCAATTGAATGGCGAGGAGGTGCATCATGGTCCTTGTATTGGCAGGGATATGGAGAACTCTATCGCCAACTCGAAGTGTCTGCGCGTTGTTGGCAGTCCACTTTGTCATGATCATGACTGGAGCATAAACGCGAAGTGTCTCAAGCAGTATGGCGCGGCAGCGAACAAGGCGTGGGAAGAAGTGCTGATATTCCCACTCCTCGACGGGGACGTCTTTGGTGACAGTAGAAATCTCCTCTGCTAGCCAATCTTGCACTTCGGGGTAGACAGAGAGCAGATACAGACTGTAAGTGAGGGTGTTGGCTGTCGTATCATGCCCGGCAAAATTGATGACAAAAAGATTGCTCAGGATTTCGTCAACATTGAGGCCTTTTTTCCCGTCCTTGCTTGTCTTCAGCTCGGGCGAGGTGATAAGCTCCTTCCGATGCAATTCAAGAGAGTGAACGAAACCGCTCATTATGCCGCCGGACACTGGTTTTCCCTCCCTGGAAGCTGTAACTTCTTCCTCCAGCATGGCCGTTAAGTGAGTCTTGAAAGCTCTTGCGGCATCACCTACTTCAACAAGCTTCTTTGGCACAAAAGGTCCCTTGAGATATCGATAAGGCACCAGCATGATCAGGATGGCGTTGTCGAGAACGGTAGATAGGGTTTTCCGATACCCCGTCTCGTCATCTGCATGAATTGTTGTCTCATGCGACGCTTTGAATGGGTATGACTTGCGAAATCCAGTTGCTGAAAGCACGTTTAACGAGATGGTTCGTACGTCTTTGCGTACACTCGGAATCTCGGAGCTATCGGTGCTCACGGTTATCCATGACCGTCCCATTGCTTCAGACTGCCGGACGCCCTCGTCCCAGACAAACTTCATGATACTTTCGTTGAATGGAGCCGCCATGGCTTTGCGATGGCGAGCCCAGTCTTCGGTCCCAGCTGTGGAAATAGAAAGGCCATAGACATTTAATGTGTCTGATTGTATTAGCGTCTGACCAACCAGATTCATGGCCCATTGCCCAATAGACTGAGGCATCTTGAAGATTTTCACTCACTGTACTCATGGACCGGGCGCTGGAAGTCCCAGCGTCTTGAAAAGATGTCGTTAATTGCCTGCGGGTCTGTGATATGCAGGTAGATGGACATCGGCGTCACAATCGCCCAGACTGGACCGAACTGTAGTGCCGTATCCGCTTTCTCTCTGAAATGCCATCCACGGTGAAGGAGACGAACAAAGTTTGGGTAAGAAGACCATTTGATAGGCAGGCGGTCCAGTACGGCCCAGACATGAGGTTGGATGATCATCCATGGCACATTCCTGACGGGATCGATTGGAACCCGGACGAGAGGGATGTCCATGGAACGGGCACGGTTGACATTGATTTCAAGGCATACCAGGCTCCAGACGAGGTAGCCAACGGCTGAGCTCAAGAGAAAGTATAAAATCATGTCGGTGCAAGTGATGAGCTGGCAACCTGGGGCGGATCAGGGGCAGGGGGGGCAAAGAGCTTGCTTGAGGTGGTGATGTTGGAACAACCCAGGGAGGTTGGGGTGCTTCAAACTCAGGTCGTCCTGGTGATACTGGTGATCAAGAGTATTTGACTTCGGGTTCAAACCTCAACCGGCATGGCTGGTTGGTCATCTGCGGCGCTGGACGTCAGCCGTTTTAATCCTGTTGGCACCTGGACTAGTCAACGCATGGATGCGGCCCACTCCAGCGCTTGGCCTGCTACGGACGTCTCCTGCTGCACTCCATTGTGGTTACTTGTGGGGCTTCTTGGTATCTTCTTACAGTGTAGTCTTGCATTGTGTAGTATTTTGTTGGTGTAGGGATGTCGGTGCACCAATCGGTCTAGTTTCCGTCCAACAAGGTTACAGCAAGTAGGCGATGCGGCTCTCCATCCGCGACCTGTTGGTGAAAAATTCACTCACGGAGCACTTGAGCCACATCCTGGGCAGTGGATCTCGATACCTGGGAGGTACAGCACAGAGTAGGTACATGGGCTACTGCAAGGACCACAAAACTGTCCAGTCTTCACATACATTATTTCCGTAACACCGCCACACTTTCACAAAAATTTGAAAACATTATTGTGGAGCCTCCTGTGGCTTGACTACGCTTTGTCTAGCCAAAAACTGCATGGCTCTACACATAGAGTTCTTTCAAAGTGTGGCTTGATTTGTGTACAGGTGCTGTGGGCCCATCCCGCAGGGTCGGCCCCGCGGATTTAGCATATAGATCCCGTGGCTGCAAAGCAGACACCCGAGGCAAAGCTCGTTTATGTGATATTTGCAATGTGACACCAGGGGTGGCTACCCTATCTGATATCGATCCATAATATTATCAAAATGTGTGCCTGCTATTGATAGTATTTGTGTTTGTGGGAACCAGAGTCCGTTGAGCAGGCCCCACAACAGACTTCAGGTGCTTCCCCTCTTTCAGAGATAACAAGCAATAGTTGGTTCTCTCAATTTCCGAGTCATGAAAAAAACCAAGATACACCGGGAGATGCGTATTGTGTGTCTGGAAGTATCGGACTGAGCGGGCACAAATACCACCAACCGGCTGCTTGGTACCACCCGGAAACGTTCAGAACGCAGCTTGGGTGTATCTCTCACCTGCAACTTTGTGATGGGCAATGGGCAGACGTGGGACTTCCTTGATTCGGATAATCGTACGCAATGAAGAATTACTGGTAGCCAGAGCGAAGCAACCACTAGGGCCGGAGTAGCGCCCACGAGGCATCGCCTTGCCGCAGTGATCAATATCTAGGTAGGGGGGCACCATGGTGCAAGCTTTTCTCCCACCACTAGATATTCTCTTCAAGAATCCATCTTTCCCAGCCTGTGTCATTTCTATCTGAAGCTTTGAAAATTTGTTTTGCAGAGGACACCATTTCATCAGAAGACATCACGTGGTACATTCATGCACGCAATTCCATCTCCAACATGATATTCGTTCTGGCTGTTGCTGGGATGGCATTGTTGTCAGTAGTACATTTACTCAAGATTTTCTGATCACACCACATGATCGACTAGACCCTCCAAAACTTGCTCAGGGGAGAACAGTCATTGGTCATGTCCTTGGTCTCATACGGCAGGGCTCAACATACTATTCAAAGTTCGCGTAAGCTACCGAAGATCAGAATCCAATGACCCAGACACCCCAGACCAGCTCTAATTTTTGCCTTGAAAGGAACAGACCTGTCATGAGCCCAGTACATACGCTTAAAAGGCCGCAGAGCAAGATCTATGTCATTACGGCACCGGAAGTATTGTCTTTCATCGACCGTCGGCCAGGAATATTCTCTTTCAACCCAATACTAGTGGAGTTCTCGAAGCGGATACTCACAGTCAGCCATACCAGTTTCGAGAAGCTGGCACGTGAGACCCTTGAAGACGGCGAGAAACAGGAGTTGTCCCATGAGCTCTTGTGAGCCGGCCAAGAATCCATGAAGCCCGGAGAGGATCTAAATTGCCCAACAGAAAGAATGCTGCTCTCTTCAATCTCGTTTTTCGACACTCTCGGAACGGACTGTTCTGGAACAACTAGTCATGAGCTCTACGACTGGTGGCTAAAGTACGTCACTGTGTGCGCAACAAACGCCATCTACGGAAAGGAATGCAATCCGTACAAGAACCCAATTGTGGCTAATAGCACGAGCCTCTGGTACGTTCGGAAGAGACCCCCCCCGGGAAAAACAAAAGAAGGACATACGGTAGTGATCAACACCAACCCAAATGGCTTACTGCCACAAATAGGCAAATCCATCGAGATGCTGCCCGCCTGGGCATAAACATTCTCCCGAACATAATTGCTCGCAAAGGTTGTCGGGCACGAGACACAGTCCTCAGAGCCTTGAGTGATTACTATGCAGCGGGCGGCGATGCGTATGCTTCCCGCCTTATTCGAGCCCGGCGTGCTGTGCATGAAAAACATGGCATTTCACAGGCCGACATTGAACGTTTTGACATGGCTTTGTCTTTAGGCTTGTTGGCCAATTCTGTTCCAGTTGCGTTCTGGGTCATATACCACATGTACTCTAACACACCGTTGCTCTCCAAGGTGCGTGAGGGAATAGACGTGGTGGTCAGTGCCTCAGATATTGGCTCGAGATCAAGTTCTCAGGCTGAGAACTTGATCATCAAAGTCAATATTAAAGAGGTCATGGAGCGCGTTCCCCTCCTCCGCTCATTTGTGAGTGAAGTACTGTGTCTCCAGACAACCAATGTGTCCCCTCGCATTGTCCAAGAAGACACAATCATCGATGGCAGATATTTGCTCAAGAAGGGAAATGTCGTCATGATGCCTTCAGCAGCAGTGCACAGGGACCAAATTTCCTGGGGTCCCTCTGCTGCCGAATTTGACCCTCAGCGCTTTGTGCGCCAACAACAGAAAAGTACAGAGCTTGGCAATTACGATTCAGACCAAAAAAAGGGCCCCAGTATCTGCCCACAGATCATGGGGAAGAGGTGGAATAGTTTGTCCAGGGAGGTTTTTCGCCGTTAATGAGCTAATAGTCATATGGGTCATGACGGCTATCAAGGACGACGTGGTTCCACTTTCCGGGCAATGGGAGTTCTCTAGGGTGAAAGGATTGTTTGTAGCAGGGATATTGGCCCCGGAGGAACAGATACAGGTGGCAATCAAAGAGAGGCCAGGTATGAATGGAATAGATTGGCAGTTTACCTGGGAGTGAGCTGAGAGCAAAGATCTGATTGGGTTGAGTTGGACTTTTTTCCACCAAGACATGAACGAGCATATTTGCAGTCAAACTTTTAGATCTTATTTATCTACACATATGCTACATGGAAGCTTTGGTGGCTGGCATATTTATCTACTAAAAGCAATATGAGTCGTTCAATGCTATAGGAGCTGAAAATACTCTCCGAGAAACAGGTTAAGCCAAATAATACATGGTAGGCCCAGATATTTCACATGAACACCTGGGATTATAGGAAACTCTTCTTCCTGTCGCAGCAAGGTGCTTATATATTTTGTATTTTCACAACTCTGGCTACTAAAGAATAGTCGAAAAGCTAAGCAAGGTAGTTCCAGCTGCAGCTACCCCCTCCCCCCTCCTCCTCATTGGTGAAACAGCCCTAACCCTTTCCGCTCCACAAACATCACGCCCAGCACGCGTGCATCCTGGCATTGTCAAATCAGGATCTCCCCGCACTACGCGGGCACGAGTGTACATCATTTCCGGCGATAGTTCACATCTCCTCCACTTGCAATGCATCCTCAGAATACCCGTCGGCAAATAATCATCGTTACGCTAATCAGATCAGGATGCCGTGGCTGGAGTTGTAACGTTGCTCGCTGCTCGGTCGCCTTCATCATGACCGACCGTCAATAACAAAAGAGCACTGGCACTTGGGCAGGAACAACTTGCAGAAGCATGTATACACACAGAGTATTGACTTCATCCAACCACATGCAGTACTCGTGACTCGCCCTCAGTCGTCGCCATGGGCTCTTCACGCGCCGCCCAGTTCCTGCTCCTCACCTCACAACTTCTTCTCCCGGCCTCCCTAGCACAGAATCAGCAGCAGGTTATTGCCTATCCATACCCGGCCACAGAATGGATCGAAGGCAGTGGTGCCCACGGCACGAGCCTGGGTAAAGAGGCATTCATCAGCGCCATCGTCTCGAACATGACCATTGAGGACCTCGGTGAGACGTGACGAACCCGAATTCGATCGACGTGTGGTCGCTGGAGGGAGGCTCTTTCGCTTACCAATAGCAGTGTTACAGCTGCATTTGACGTTCGGCGGGGATGTAGTTGGTGTCAACTCGGATAATGAGCTCTATGGTGGGTCTAATGCCTCGTCGTTGAGCTTTGAGACGCCCGAATTGCCTTTGTGGCTGACCTTGAACGCCAGACCACACCATGCGATTCAGCCCCGACTCACCAGTTGGTGTCATCCATGACTGGTAAGACGTCTCGTGCTTTTTTATACCAACGTCAGGTTGAGAGGGGCACTGACCTCCTCGAAGGTATCCTCTGAACACGTCGCACTACAACGAGGTCCAGCAGCTCAACCTCCAGAAGGCTCGCCTCAAGGTACCCCTGATGCACACTGGCGAATGCCTCCATGGAGTCGGCTCCTTCCAGCAGTCTATGTTCCCCCAAAGTCTAGGACTCTCGGCAAGCTGGGACGTAGGCCTGGTTCATCGAGTAGGGCGCGCAATCGCCACCGAGGCTAGGTCGATCGGCATCCACGCCTGCTTCTCTCCCGTTCTCGACCTCGGACTAGACCCGCGATGGGGACGTATGCAAGAAGCCTGGGGTGAGGATAAAGTCCTGACGTCTCACATGGGCGTGGCATACTCGTCGGGGCTGTCAAAGAATAGCTCCTGGTCGGATCCCGACGCAGTGGTGCCAGTCATGAAACACTTTGCCGCCCATGGATCCCCTCAATCCGGTCACAATGCAGGTCCTTTCATGGGACACGGTAACCGCCAGGTCTTCCAAGACCTTCTGACCCCTTTCAGGGCCGCAGTCCAGCTTGGAGGTGCACGAGGCGTGATGATGGCGTACAACGAGTTCGATGACATACCTGCTCATGTGAATCCCAAACTATACGAGGCGCTCAATGACATGGGGTTCAACGGCTTCATTATTGCTGATGACACGGGAATGAATGATATTTATACTCAACATGCGGTTGCCGACTCGCCAGCTGATGCCATCAGGCAGTGGTACAATGCAGGCGGCATGGTCCAGTTCTACGACTGGCCTCTGGAGCTCCTCTTGAGTGCGACAAAGGATCTTGTTGCCAACGGCTCGCTAGAGCTTTCGACCCTGCAATCGCGAGTGCAATCTGTGTTGGGTGTCAAATGGGATTTGGGGCTCTTCCACGACCCTTTCGTCTCGCCGGCTGTTGAGCCTGTGCGAATTGTGGAGAGTCATAGGAACTTGACTCTGGAAGCTGCCCAGAAAAGCATCGTCCTACTGGAAAACCGAAACGCGACACTCCCCCTGAGACCACGAGAACAGAACATCAAGAATATTGCCCTTGTCGGGCCGTTCACTGATATCCTGAATTATGGCGACTACTCGGGTCAATGGGGTGAATACCCGGCCACCAGTTCCAAGACAATACGTCAGGCAGTACTATCGTACAGCCAAGAGCCTGAATCCCCCTTCAATCTGGTCTCTAGCTGGGGTTCGAACACATGGGAGTATAACGCACAACACGTTATCCCGCCGTACCTTCTTTCATCTCCGAACGGCACGACAGGTGGCTTGCAAGGGACATATTATGCGGACACCAACTTCAGTGAGCCACTGGTCACCAAGTTGGAGGCGCCTGCTCTTGATTGGGGAATCTACCCTCCTCCGGGCCTGCCATCCAACAACTTCAGTGCTACGTGGGAGGGCACCTTGGCATCACCGGTCGACACGGACGTGGACGGATGGATCGGGGTTGCTGTCGGCGCGAATAGCACGTATAAGCTCTATGTTGATGGCGAGCTCATCACCTCGTGGGGATTCCCATTGACCGCTGAGAGCAACATACTGGGTAACATTCAGCAGTTCACCTACATCCAAGCCAACAGCACCCTGCCTCCAGAAGGCTCGGCTCCCTTCACGTTCCGAAAGGGGCAGAGATACAACATTCGCATCGAGTTCCAGGCCTTCAATCTCTACAAGAAGATCGAGAATGTTTCGTCCCTGAACTCGCAGCTCCTGCTCTTCTGGAACCTTGTCAGCAGCAACCCGGCCAACGACGCTGTTTCGCAGGCTGTCTCAGCCGCCAATTCCGCAGACGTCATTGTTCTCGCCGTAGGCGCGGCATGGAACAGTGACGGCGAGAGCGGCGACCGCGCTACCCTCGGACTCGCCCCGAGCCAGGACAAGCTGGCGAAAGCCATCTACGCCCTAGGGAAACCCGTTGTCCTTGTCCTGCAGGGTGGAAGGCCGTTTGCCATTCCAGACTACTACAATCAGAGCGCCGCGGTATTGAGCGCCTGGTTCCCCGGCCAGAGTGGTGGGCAGGCCATCGCTGATGTGCTGTTCGGGAAGGTCAACCCGGGCGGGAGGCTACCGGTCAGTGTGCCGAAGCATGTGGGCCAGGTGCCGATTAATTACAATTATAAAAGTCTTGGTCGGAAGATCAAGTACCTTGACGTGGACTCCCAACCAGCCTATCCGTTTGGTTACGGCCTGTCATATACGGACTTCCAAATCCTGGGGCTTGAAGCGAGCAGTACTCCAGCACAGGCGAGCGACGACAAATCACCGACACCAAGCACATTCACATCTGGAGACACTATCAACTTCTCAGTGAGCATTAAGAATAACGGCACTGTCGATGGCAGCTGTGTGGCGCAAGTATACCTTCTTGGGCGAACCTCGAGCATTGTGCAGCCAGTGAAACAGCTTGTCGCATTCCAAAGAGTCTACTTGGCCGCCGGAGAAGAGACAATCATAGACATGGACCTAGATGTTGATCGGTATCTGACCATTATTAATCGGTGGGATGAGTGGGAGCTGGAGAAAGCCGAGTACACTTTTGCTGTGCTCGAACACGGTGGAGACGCAGCGGACACGGGCTTGAATGTTACAATGAAGAGTGTGTGAAAGATCAAAAATACTACAGTTTCTCGGTATTTTCGAGGGAAGAGTATGGTTCTTAATCTAATACAAATAGTTCAAGATCGACTTCCCTTGGACGGAACCATTTTCGGGTTGACCAAGGTGATTAGTTCTTCCAGCCCGCGCCCAAGACATGCCCACAGACTTTCCAGCATCATCCAGATTGTTCGTGGAACAAGACAGACCAGATAGGAGACCACCGTGAGCAGCGTGCGTACCAAGCAGCTGGTGAACAAAGCCTTGAAAGCGCGGCCAAGAACGGCCACGGATTCAGATATGAAAGTCCGCACCGCTCCGGGCAGTTTGACCAAGAGCGCCTCCATCGCAACCAGCAAGTCATGCCCGAGATCCTTGAGCTTGACCTCCTTTAAACGGCTGATAGCAGCAACGAAGAAGCTGTGCAGAACTGAAACCAGCCTCTGGGCCGCGAAAGCAACGGCGGAGCCGAACTTCTTCACGCCGTCCACAAGCCCCTTCCACAAGACCCTCCAGGCTCGCGGCACTGCTCTGGAGATCCACATGACCACCCGCCGCACATCACGAGGCAACTCCTTAAGAGCCGTCCAAACACCCTTGGCCGAATCCACCAACACACGAGGGAACCCCCGCACCATGCGAACCAAAACCCCCCAAATATCCCACCTGCGCCGCCAGACCATCTTCCCGATCCCCCGCGGGACCTCAAACACCAAGCAACGCGGGACAGTCCACCCGACGAACCGCACCACCTTCCCCGCGGTGACGACCGCCCTTCTCAGCGAGGCGACTTCCTTGCTGTGCCTCAGCCGCCTCCAGGCGCCCGCCCGGCGCGATGGGAGGTACGCCACGACGTCGCGGTGGCCGGCCCGCGCGGCGAGCCACAGCGCCGTCTCGCCCCGGGGCCCGACGGCGCCGTCGTCCGCGCCGAAGTCGCCCACCAGGAGCTTCACGATGGCGAGCTGGCCCGTCGCGGCGGCGAGCATGAGCGGGGTGATGGTGGTGGTGCTGGTGCTGTCGCCGCCGGGGACGGTGTCGTCGCCGCCGTCGTGGTCCCAGGGCGCGGCCGGTCGGCCCGGCAGGTTCGGGTCGGCGCCGAGGGTGAGGAGCGTGCGTGCCGTTGGGGCGCTGTGCGATCGGATCGAGGCTAGTAGGGGGGTCTCGCCGGTTGCGCTTGGGCAGTCTGGGGAGATGAGGCCCTGGTCGCGGATGAGGTGGTCTACTGCTGCGGTGTCCCTGGAGGAGATGGATGCGAAGAGTGCCTCTACGATGTCGACTTGAAGGGCGCGGGCAGTGGCCCTCTCCGACAGCGGTGCATCGCCGGTGCTTGAGAGGCTGCGTCGGCGGCCATGTGATGGTGGATCTGCAATGTTGGGGTGTTGCGTTACTGGGATTATTGTGTACTCTGGGTAGTACTTGTTGAATACTTCCAGGCGGGCTGAGACACCGTTCTCGTCCGTTTCTGTATATCTTGGGACTGGAGAGTCGTGCTCCAAAATCTCAATTTCGAACATGTTCCAGTATGAAATGTGGTGCGCACAGTTGAATGCACTCAAAGAAGGATGTATTTATTGTGGAAGAACAGAAAGGAAGAATGAGGGACGCTGCTTGCTTTCATGGTGTATACCATGCGATATTAGGGGGAAAAGAGACTGTTTTCCGCAAAATGTAAGCAGCTGTAGGTGAGTAATCTAGGTTGGTGGTATTCAGCGATCAGTGATGGAATGGCGACGAATGATCGTGGTTTAAATCTGTCTGCCTATGAAGTGAGCCGCATAATTCGGCGAGAAGGGCCGGATGTTCACATGTCGTCATAACAATGATGAAAATGCTCCATTCATTCTTGTAACTCAATTCCGTTGGAGAGAGACCGCGGGGTTGGCTAGGCCTCTTCTTGTGTCCCCATTAGGCATCATTGATCAACTTGAAGTGCCCGAAGGATGACTGGCGGTCTGAAGGATGGGAACACACAATGTGGCTGTGCAATTGGTCAACCCACTGAGCCGGAACACTAGTAGTACTTTGCTGCGCCGCATTTGGCATAGACGGCTTGTTGGATAGGCCTTGATGTTCTTAATTGCGTCTAGATATTTTCCCTGGCTTTGTTGTTGGCCGTTAGACCGTGGCTAAGCATAAGGCCGACTTGGATGGTGGCCCCCACCTGGACATTGAACCAGCAATTGGCGGCCAAAGAAGCGCCCTGTTGCCAGATCCACTGCATTTTAAACAGCCACGCATCAGATCTCGCTCATGTGACCCGCATTATGAAGGCGGCATGTGTCATGATCTATCAGGTTGGCTGGTGTCTTGACGGACCAACGTTGAACTACGCGTGCGCTGGCACCAATTGTCCAATTTCCCAGCCTCCCGTTTGCCTGCAATTTGCCTCGTACTTGGTGACCACGATGGACACCTAGGTAATGTATAATAATGTGGCCCCACATCATCTAAAGCATGACATATAATCCAGGTGCAGTTGTGTGTCTGGAGAACCAGCTAGCAGCACGTTCTTTCATACTTCTACACTGCCAGTCTTGGGCTTCGGGCCATTGACTCATCCTCGGAACTTTTACGTGTATTACCTATGATTAAATAGAGCACTATAACAAAACTGTATTCCCGATGACCATTGTGCACACTACATACTCTTTGATCAATCACAAGCCCATTTAAATAAGATCTATTTTAGTTGGCAAAATTAGAGGGGTTAAGGTTATGAGTAAGTCAACAATTTTGCTAGTGCATTACTCATTCATTATAACCCTGTACGATTGTTGACATTCTCCAGTTTGTATGGTTCGAAATGATGTTAAATACCATACTGGTTATCCCATAGGAAGCTACTTCAGAAAGGCACTTGATGCGTGCAAGGTTATCCCACAGGAAGTTGTCACGCAGGAGGTCATTATATAGGAGTCGATCTTATAGGAGGTTATTCAGCAGGAGGTTGCCATGTGGAAGTGTGTTCAGCTAGAGCTGTTTTGTCTAATTAGGAAAGGTCGCATGAACAGAGTACCGCAGACCGCCTAGAATCACTGAAGACTGTAGACCTTAATCGTCCTCACACCAAACCACGATTCCTGAAAGTCCCCAGGGTTTGCCGCCACATATCTTGCGCAAATATTGTAGCCCGTCTCCTCAGCACACGACTCGGTCCACTCGCTCCCAGATCCAGCCGTGTCACCACAGAGATCAATATTCAGCACGATGGACTGGTTCTTGAAAGCCCGGTCAATGTCGCAGAACGAGCCGCCCACAGACAGCCCAGGCAGGCCCCAGCTCCCCGGGTCAGGCACCCCCTGCAGGACGTCCAACGGAACCTGGCCCGGGTGCCAAGTCCACATCCGGATATAGTCGCTTGTCCATTCCGTGGCATAAGTCCCCCCTGTGACGGAGGCATAAGGCCCTTCGTAGTCCCAGCTGGAGCATCCGTCGTTGGTACTGCTCGCATAGACGTCGCAGCTCTCCGTCCTCTTGTAGTTGGACATGTCGAAGCTGTGGAAGCCGAGGGCGCTCCCCATGTCGTAGGTGCAGTTGCCCGTCGTTGCGTTGTGGTCCGTGTGGAGTGTCTGCCGGTTGAACTTGTACGCGTTCCACTGCTCGTAGATGTCGACTGAGTGGCTCTGAGGTTAGTCTCGTCATTTCCCGATTCATGATAGGCCTATATTAACCACAGATTACTTACTTTCTCCACTCTCTGGCCAATTCGGTCCGTACATCCAACTGTGTTGGGCCCGTCAGTTGCAACATCCACCAATCGAGTCATGGTCGATTGCAGCTTACAAGGCTGGCCATGTTCCGCACTGGGCCTTTGGCAGATGTGAGAAGTCGGCAATGACCAGGCCATGGTTGTATGTCGCAGTGCTCTCGATCCTAACACTTTTCCGACCGTAACCCAGTGGGTCCTCGATCACAGTCTTGTAGTCGACCATGATGGCCGCCACATCACCCACCATCTGCACCAGGCCCATCCGTTCCGCCTCCGACCGATTCTGGTAGAGAACAAAGCCATGTGTTGGGTCAACATCGGTGTACTGGTCCGTGCCTGTGCGACTCTGAGCCCAAGTTAGAACAGTGGCCAGCTCTCAGGCTGTGAAAGAGCATTCGTGTCTGCTCACCTCCACAAAAGAGAACTTGTCGAAGAAGTTGGTATAATCGTACAAATCGGACAGCTTGTACACACCAGGAAATCTGCTGGAGTTGGTGTCATTTCGAGAGAACGGGTCACGGTGTGGTAGGAGTGACGGGTTATTGGTCGCGAGGCCATCAACATGAGCGGGCGCGTGGGCATACGCGTCACAGGAGCCTGCAAAGGCTGCCACAACAAGAATGACTGACATAACAAACATTTTTGACAAAGCCAGATTTCGATGGATGTCGACTCTGGCACGACGAGGAATGATCAGATTTAATATCTGCCCGTGTTGTGCTGGAATTTGTGCCAATGGAGGTCAGGTTCATGCATGTGGCGGAGGCTCACCCTGCATCTTTCCGCTGTCTTCGAAATCCTGCAAGGGGCCTCAGGCGCACGGTGCTCAGGTAGATAAGCTGTGCCAGACAAAAGCGCATTCGGGGGAGAGAGAGTACATATCACAAAATGGGTAAAATTATGAACATGGTACATTGTGCCTTGCCATTGGTTATATGATAGCTACAATTCCTTGTGTCTAGGGTATAACACTGGGGATAAGACCTGCCTCGATCTTTGACTGATGGTTTCTTCCTCCTGCCAACCGGGAGAGCCCCTCTTTGCATAAAACCCCTCGATGACATCTTTGAAGTAGGCGGTGCAAATGCAGTAAGCATAAGCTAGGCCAGCATTATCCCCACGTGTTGTACAGTGTGTACCATGCTTCCAAAAGGGTAACTCCCCGTCTGCAGTGGATGAGGGGTCAACAAGCCCAGGAAAACTCTACCAATTTCTCCAACATGCAGTATACGTTTATGTTAAGGACAGTCTGCTAAGCTTTCTGATAGATTGTGTAGATCAGCTGGCGGAACTTAATAGAGTCCGCGAATAACTAGCAATGGAATTTCCTGTCAACTGGTATGAAGATTGGTGCTCGAGAGCGTCTTGTGGCATCAAAATTCATTAATGTGAGGACCAAAAACAGCTTCATAAATAACATTCCTGCGTGGTTCCTCTATTTGTTGATTGCGAGAGATCCGCTCCAGTTGTCCACCAAATAAACTTCAAATGACAAGTTTCCACAAAACCATCAATAGGTATCGGATCAAGCATATAGATCCGGGTAGGCGGCCTTGATCATATCGGCTCCCTATATTAATGTATCATGTCAGCGATTTCATCCATGCAAGTAAAGATTCATACTGGACCGAAATACCTTTTCTCCTATCATATACACCGAATTCTGGATACGGCAGTCGGGAATGACAGGAATGATCGAAGCGTCGACAACACGTAGCCCATCGACACCGAAGACTTTGAGCTTGCTGTCGACCACACCCTGGCTGATGTCTTTGCCCAGCCGGCACGTGCCGCACGGATGGAAGCCAGTCTGGAACCGCTCCTTGATCATCGTGTTCAGGGCCTCGTCGGAATTTCGCGGAACGGGAAAGGGATAGTCCTCCCCGATAATATCCTTCATCCCCTCGCCGTTCATCAGGATGTCGTCCACAAAGCGGAGCCCCTGGCGCAGGGCGATGATGTCCAGCTTGTTCTCGAGGAAGTTGAGGTTGATACTCGGGTCCTCGAGCGGGTCCGCAGACTTGAGAGTGACGACGCCGCTCCTGGACAGCGGGCGGAGCAGGTCCACGATCACGGTGAGCCAGTCGCCCTCGGGCGGGCAGGGGATGTGCCACTGGAAGGCGTCCGAGAACATGGGGACGAAATCGATCTCGAAATGCGGCTGCCCGCCTGGGCCGAACGGGTCTACCCCGCCGTTGGCCTGCTTGTACGCGACGTACTCGGCGTCCTGCTCCAGCCACGTGTCTATGCGCGGCAGCCCGACGAGCTCGAGGAGGCCGCTCGTGTATGGGCCCTTGTTCTCGTTGTTGTACGCGGCGATGGCGGCGTCGTGCGCCGCGCCCGGGCGGAGGAGATGGCCATCCAGGCCATATCCGTCCTTGAGTCTGAAGACATGGGGTATGATCGGGTGGTCGAGCAGGTTTTGACCGACATTCTCCGAGGCCACGACTTGGTCGATTCCGAAACCAGCCAGCGTCTCTTGTGGGCCGACCCCGGAGAGCATCAACAGCTTCGGAGTTTCGAAGACTCCTTGGGATACGATGACCTCGTGGTTAGCGTAGAAAGAATGTGTCTCGCCGTCGGGCCCCGTAACCTCGATGCCCTTGGCCTTGCCGTCCTCGATGATGATCTTTCTGGAATGCGTCCTCGACAGAATAGCCACATTCTTCTTGCCCTTCACGTACAACCAGCTGGAAGAGCGCTTTCCGTCGTAAATGCTGTTGGTACACTTCCACAGCCCCCTCATGGTGCCGCCGTGAACATCGTCGGTTAGCTCCTCGCCCTTGCTGACCCAAGCGGTCTCCATGGCGTCGCGGAAGGGCTTCAGCTCGGGAATCAAGTCCGCGTGTGAAACCGGAACGGGTCCGTTCTGGCCAATGTACTGCAGATCGGCGCTGTAGTTTCCACGGTCATCGTGGTACTTAGCAGGCTAGTCAGGTTTAGTATACGTTTTCTTCACCAAGAGCTCGGTTCAATCCCACCTTGTAGAGGTATTCTTTGACACTGTTCCATTTCCACTCATCACCCCCAAACTCGGCCCAATCATCAAAAGTGGCAGCGCTGCCAGGAATCCAGGTGTAGTAGTTCAGGCAGCTGCTGCCTCCCAACACCTTGCCGCGAGTGTTGGGCTTCTCGATTCTGGTGTATTCCGGCCGGTCGACCATGGTCGTCTTATACTGCCAGTCGTATTTGCTTCCTCGAAGCTCAAAGGCTCGGGCAGGAGTGGTGATAGCATCTACATCCTCCGGGTTCCCAATGCCCGCCTCGATGATGAGTATGTTGACATCGGGATTCTCTGCAAGACGACCGGCTACAACGCAGCCAGCTGTACCACCTTCGGTAGGAACCTTGTCAGTTACTGACCAAACAGTGGAAGACTTCTCAAACCCACCTCCAACGACTATGAAGTCGAACTTCTTGGGCGCTTCAGCGATGGCAGGCATGTTGGGAATCGGCTGATATGAATGAGATCAATATCAAGTTGAAGTGTTGAGATATTTGGTGTTGTAATATGATATTGAGAGCTTTGAACCTCGAGTGACTGCCTCTAGAACAGGATATGATGGAGGAAAGACGTCCTTTATATAATTCTCGGCGCACCCAACACGTTGCCTCTCCAAACATGGTGTCCTGCCAGCATTGAGGTAGACCAATATGGAAATATCAATTTGGAAGACAGTGCAAAGCAGCCCAGTTGCAGTTCCGCATTTACGTCACATTCAATCGTTCTAGAGGTGATGAAGCGTCATTTTCGCTACTCGACGCTCTTGCAGACCTGCACGGAGATGATTTGCCTGTTGACTATGGCACATAGCCAGACGATCCAGCCACTGGCAGAGCGTGTCCACCGGTGCATGTTGTGCTACGACATCGGAAGTGCCGGCCTTGCCGCTCATACTCATTCAAGAGCGGGGCAAAGTCGGACTGTCTCTCGGTCAACAAGATCAACACTGGGTTGGTTGTAGCTGCCATGAGTAGACTCAGCGACTTCTTTTGTGCAACCCTCAAGTGCCGCAGTACTTCTCGTGAAGCGTGTACACATGGGTCGGGCAGGGCTCGGGGTTGGGCAAATGGGTTGTGTTACCCATTCGGTCGTCACGCAGTGAGTAAGCACCCCTGGGCGAAAATGCTAAGCTTTTGCCATCGGCCTGGAAAAGTGCTAAGCTTCTGCCAATGATCTGGCTGAGGAAAATCCCCGAAGAGATCCACCCATATGGTGCAAACTCGGCATCCCAGTACCAGGGCATCATCCCCCAACACCCACAAAATGGCGCATGGAACAAGGGCCCAAGATGGAGGAATCGCTCTTGTATCACTTGTTACTTGCAAGAAATTTGTTTGCATTACAACGTTCTAGGCCTTGAATTGCAACACTGATCAACATCTGTGGTCCTCTTCAATCTTGGGCGACTGTGTGCTTCTCGTTTGTGCAGCTCTCCGAGAACCCGGAGCAACTCCGGGAAGGTGTTGGCTTTCGTGCATGGGAGGCATAGTGTCACCAAATCTGTTGTATGGACCCTCCCAAAAAAACAAAATGAACAGATATATGCAGATGTGAA
Source organism: Diaporthe citriasiana (assembly GCA_014872975.1). Lineage (NCBI taxonomy): Eukaryota > Fungi > Ascomycota > Sordariomycetes > Diaporthales > Diaporthaceae > Diaporthe > Diaporthe citriasiana. Next base: position 148,522 of record JADAZS010000084.1, read on the forward strand.
GTCACACATACCCAATAACACCATAGTCTATTTCTTGGTCATGAACAAGACCTGTTGCAATATGGGATACTTTCTTACAAGCACGCAAAGGTTGATGAAAAGTCACCTTGTTACTTTCCCCGCTCGCTGTATCAGCCCTGCAATCAGCATGCTGAAAGAAACCACAGACAACAGTTTCAGCAGACACATCCATAAAATCAAGCCAATCTCGTTAGTGCTGTCAAATTTGGCCAGGTAAAAATGATTGAATTTTCTATGGTTCGAAACATACACTAGACGGCTAAAGACCACAGCTTACTGTGGCTCTATGCTGTCAATCAATGACATAATTTTGATGATGCGGCTGGACTTGGAGCCAACTTTCTGCGAGCAGGAAGACTGGTTCAGATTCTCTACATGGGCTTTCTCAGCTGCCTCCTCTGGTCAGCTTGGGAACCAGAAGAAGGCGAACTGATATTGAATGTCTTCAACTGACACGAAATGCGAGTTTGAACATGAGCTTTCCCCTTTCCTAAAGTTCTTCACAAGAGCCTAGATTCCACGAGGCTTCCATATCATTCATGTTCCCAACCCAACGAACTACAAACAGTGCTATGGGTCATAGTCAGCCTCATTACCTTGCACCGGATGCAGATTCAAAATAAGCCCGCAAATGATTTTGGACACCGTCTGTATGCCCTGAAGCCCTTCCCTCACTATGGTTCCAGGCATAACAGACTTTTGGGTTGGAAGTCCTAAAGCTGATCTGGATCCTCTCCGTAGGAGGATGAACCATGTTGTCTCACCTGCTCCCTCCAGTTGTGATTGTAACCATAACTTATGTGGCACATAATGTTGCAAATTTGGGTAAAACTTCATTCTAACACATCTGAGGGTATTGTATCATACCACACTGAGTCTTACCACTAGTTATTATATGCTCTTCAGACGTCGCTGGTAGTATGGAGCTCTTCCTAGTATTGACAAGTCCTAATGTCTGGAGATGATAATCTCAAGATTTGTGCATCTTCAGCTGTTACAACCATATGCAGTGCTAAGTCCATCTTAACCCAGTAGTAGTATACTTGTGTGAGCTTCACAGCCTATCATGCAGCTGATTTAGTGTGTTTGTTTTTACTGTTCTGGGTATCTTTATAATTCCTTGTTACATCCTTGTTACATAGCGAGCGAACAGCCCTGTTATCTCAAAATTCCTGTCCTTGGTTGATCAACAACCGTCTCAGAAGTTCACAAAGAATGTATAGCCTCTCTGGCCCCTTCTTAATTGACAACTAAAGCCCTCCTGCAACATCATCTTCGAGTGCCAGTATAAGGATTTGATTGTTGATACATTGCCTGACCTGTCTGCGCACCGAATTGTTGGTCAAAGTTATCAAGGCGATGCCTCATTTCTTGGCATCGTTGGTCCTTCGTCTTGGGGTTGCCCTGGTACTGCAGTTCGGAAACAGATCTCGTGTCGTAAATGAATGTTCCAATCATTTCGCCCCCTTGTGATTTCCTAGAGCTTGTCAACTTTCTGTCGTGGTGTTAGGGCCGAGTCAGACATACTTGTGTGATGAAGAGCTGCGGGAGTTGTTCGACCCGTTGTGCTTGGATTGTTGTCCCATCTTGCTGGCTGGCTCGGGAAGACTTTGTGGTTGTTTTTGAATGTATGTATTGCTTTAGCTTCTGCTGGTAATATCTGGACTTGATTGCACAAGATTTGATGGGTGAAAGAAGCTGATCCCCCAAACAAAAGCCCGAATTATTTTGGCCATATTTATATGGCGACTGTCATTGACTGAAGCCATCATCATGTTTTACTTCGCAGGAGAATATGAGATTCCATGATTTGATACTATATCGACATGCCTTGAGTATGGTATGAATTCAAACACCTGTGTTTCAAATTGTTGTAGGCCAATCCGGAAGGGACTAGAGATACAGGTGTGCATCCTTTACATACAGCTACACTCATTTGTATACCACACCGCCAAAACCACACTAGTAAGTGGTCTATATTGCAACACCCCAAAGTTTACAGCACAAAAAGTCAACTTTGCCAATTTAAGTCTAATAGACTTATAGGTACTATTAAAAGATAAAGGGTATTTTAGGTATTTTAAAACTTCTTTCCTTTTTATTCTAAGATATCTAGTTACTAAGGAATCTAAGTTTAAAGCTTTACTAAGGATAACTTAATTATTTTGATATTTTTAGAGGGGGCTATATATTTAGTAGTTTAGCAAAAAATACTCTACTTATACAGGGGTGCCTATTATTTACACAGCCCCTCTAAAATTAAGTATTCTAAGTAAACCTTTAGACTTAAATTATTTAGTAACCAGAAGTCCTAGAATAAAAAAAGAAAGAAGTTTTAAAATACTTAAAATACCCTCTATCTTTTAATAGTACCTATAAGTTTATTAGACCTAAATTAGTAAAGTTGACTTTGTGCTGCAAACTTAAGTGTGCTACAACATAGACCACTCACTAGCATGGTTTTGGCGGCGTGGAATGCAAATAAGTGTAACCCTGTTCCAGCGATCTTCAAGTAACCGGTCTGTAATTGGAGAAGATCGTCCATGATTCCTGAAAAACAAGAAAATGAGGGGGGAAAACAGCGCAGTCAGTCGCTCCGGGCGGTTTTTGCGTGTCCGCTAATATGAGCCCACTGGGTCCGGATTGGCTTCTATCAACATCCGTAGAGCAATTGAAGCACTTCATATGGTTACGTAGATGCTTCCATTGACATCGTATACCATAGAGCAGAAACTCTCCAGGAAGATCGGGGAGAGCACAGCCTGTTATATACACGATCATTACCGGAGGTCTTGTGCTGTCGGATGCCCCCAAGGTACTCGTGTTTTTTTTTTCTGACGAGGCTGTGGGGAGATTCTGATCTCGATCTGGGGGCTGATTCACTGCCGCATTCATTCAAGTCTGTCTAAAATGCCAGACATGGTGCCTGACTGTCAGCCAAGGCAACCTGGCTGTGTGCCTAGATGTGGTGTGACGGGTTACATAGGTGCAGTAGCACCATTTCGGCCTGGTGCTGACCACATGGTGTAGGGCTAATGCAAGACCAACAGCAGGAGCAAGTGTAAAAATGATCCACCGCCCCCAAATTTGAACCTTGGATAGCGTAAGATCCAGCCATGCGTCGGTGAGCCCAGGTTCAGTGAATGAGGCTCTGTCCATGTGTGGTGCTCAGGTGTCGTATGGATAAGCCCAGCTTCGCATTTACTAGATTTTGGGTTCTTCAACTACATCTCTTCAGTATTTACGATACTATACCTGGGCATTCGACCTAAATAGTTATCAAGTCAGCTGTCAACTCTCTTTCTAATCGTGGCTCATACGGGCGATTCGTAACTCCACTTGGCTGGTGGAGCCTTGTCGACCTCCTCTACTACAGGTCCAAATCCTGGCCGCCCGACCATAAAAATGGACGACAAGGCCGAGGAACGGCCTTATTCCCAAGAGAAGGAGGCAAGGTGGATGACAAGGCCCGCGTCACCTCATGAGGATAATACGCAGGACGCCCAGGCTCAGACCCAGGAGTCACTTCAGCCTCTTGACTCCTTACTTGAAGGCCTAAGGACAATGTCGCCTCCTCTAGTGGCCCTTGAAAAGGCGATGGATTCCTCACTCGATTCTCAACCCGGGACCTCCGCCACATCGACCACGAGCAGTCTCTCACGATCCAGTACACTCACCTCTACTGCCACTACACAATCACAAGACACCGAGATCACGCTGTTTAGCCGGAACAGTAAATCCTCAGACGAGACGCTTTCCCCCTCTAGGGCATTGACTCTCCCGGTCATTAGTACTTTCCCCGGCGACCGCAAGTCACGGCGCAATAGAGCGAACTTTCGCGTGCTGGAGGGCCCCACATCCTTCTTCGAGCAAAGTTCCCTATTCTCATATGGCGGCATCGTTCCCGTTCCATTTAGTCAGTTCAGACCTGGCCGTATCAACAGGTATCTTTCGTGGCCAGATTTGCAGGGTGAAGAGATCCCGACTTACAACGACCAAGCTCCCCCACCACGGCATCTCACTTTTCCAATTGAAGGATCAAGGGAACTCTCGAGGCCTGACAGCACAGTTCCATCCATGTTCGACGGCAGGGAAGGCACCACAGTCCCAGATTCATCTGACATGGGTGATCACCTACCAAAGGATGTGGCCATTCCAGTCACAGAGAAGCATTGTGACGTATTCAGGCAAGATATGATACCAAATGAGGCGGATTTTGGCAGTTTGCAAACACAGACAGACATGTATCTGAGGGAGAGGTTCACGTCGGACCATTGGGTGATGGACTCACTCGACTCCAAACGTGCTGATTTGCATCATGGATTTGCTTCTTATCACTCGACCCATGTCCGCTCACAGCGGGGCAAAAGGGCTCTAAATGATCTTTGGAGCACAATGAAAGGACGCGAAGCCACAGAAAGGGCAATAAATGAGGCTGCTAGGTATCAAGAGGCGGAAGGAGAGAAGCTGAGCGGCCAAGACAGCACAGTCGTCAACTTGGGAGCTGCCGTTAACCCTGAAGCTCCCAACAGCATTGAGCTTCAAAAGGAAGTCGACGATAATCAAGAATCCCGCCAATCAAGTCCAGTTCGTGGGAAGAAGCCATATCGCCGGAATCCTCGGTATGATCAGCTCGAACACATCAACTTGAAAGACGCTAATAGCCTGTGAAACAGTGAACCATGCTCGCCGGGCTCTGACAACAACACAAGCCTTTCACATGAAGACTCTGGTGCTGAAAGCGAGGATAGCGATGACTCCGCATACGACACGTTGGTAGAAAGTATCACCAACCTCGTATTAGATTCCTCGGTTGTTGGCAATGTTGAAGAGCGAGGAGTTCCCGTCGAGCTCTATATCCACAGCTTTCTCGAACAGATTCTGAGCCATTCGAAATCAGCAGCGGAAACTGAAGTCTTTTCTCTCCCTATTCGCAACGTTCCTATGCAAAACAATGATGCTCCAGGTAACTTAGGAGATCCAAACATGCGCACAGGTGGCCAGGGAGGCAATGGTGGTCGCGGGGGCGGACATAAAAGGAAAAATGAGGATTCACGCGGTCATAGCCGCTACGGGGGCGGCGGAGATGATGGTGACTTTGGTGACAGTTCGGAAGAAGATCGGAGCAACCGGCAACAAGTCAAGAAGCTGAAAACAGGGAAAAGGGGCCGCGGCCTCAGCTGCCCTTTTAGGAAGAGGAATCCCACCCGCTTCAACGTCCGCAACCACGCAAATTGCGCCTTGCACCCTTTTGCGGACTTTGCATTGCTCAAGTAAGTGATTTCGTTCTACCTGAATATCCACTTTTTCCGAAGTCTCATATTTTGCAGACGGCACATCAAAACATCCCACCAGAGAACCAAAAGTTTCTCATGTCCCCGCTGTCAAGATACATTCGCAGATCAAGCAGCCTTGAACATTCATCTCACTCAGCGCGAGAGCTGCCCACTTCTCCCTCCTAGTGGGGACGAGGACCCCGAGGATGGCATCACAGATGAAGTCATTCAAGCACTGAAAGTACGGACAAAGGACGACAACATCCGCGAGTGGTCAATGTTATGGAAACTTTTGTTTCCTAATGACGATCTTCGCAGAATCCCAGTACCCGGTTTGTGGAACTCCTTACGATAACTATTGCTTGAGCACACCCACTTGCTAACTACACATAGACTATGAGCCTCCCGTTGAGTGGGACGAAGTAAGAGATCACTGCTACCGTGAAGACTCCCTCTGCAAATTCTTCAGCAACGTACATGAAGAGGAGTTAATCACGGGGCATGGTTTTCAGTACATTGTTGAAATCCTTCAACAGTGCCGCAATATACGATTCGACCAGAATTTCAAGGGAAGACCCTATCAGGGGGAGGGGCGGCTCGAGCGGGACCAGCGTTTTGTGAACACAGTGAACACAGCGCTTTCCGCACGCCAGTGTGCATCTCAAGCCCAGCAGAACCAGCCAACGGTGCCATCCGAGCCGCTCCAAGACGTTACATCAAACACATCGTTGTATGACTATAGCGAACCCATGTTTTTTGGCATTGACGAGTCTCTGTTGGGCAGCCAGTTTTCTGGGCCATATCCCGGCCACCCGGCTTATGGCACTCACACCAACCTCGGGTTTGACGGCGGCTCCCACATTCCCGCCCCTAATGCCCCGTACACTTCGTCCGAAGACGCACCACAATCAGCTCCACAACGCCCGTCCTTGGACAACCCTTATGGGGCCACCCAAAACGGTCGTCCGTGCTCGGCGGCGGGAAGGAGCGGGCATCGTTCGAGCGCGCAGTACTCGAGCGGGCTGTCGTCTCAGCCCAGCCGCGACTCAGGCGACCTGCGGACGCTGGAGACGCATGAGACACAGGACACACAGTTCACGCACTACACAGAAGAGCAGGACGCTGCACCTCTTCCGCACGCGGACCACGGGAGGTTCGACGACCACCACGGAGCCTGCAATTGCTCCGCGTCCGCAGGAGGCATCCCGTTTAACCAGCACTCCTGCTCCGTCATCCCAAGCCAAGACCCCTCCGACCTCAGATTCATTGGTACCAGACCGTCGGAGTGCCCTGACGGCTCCAACAGCGACGAGGACCTTGGCCCTCTTCCAAACATGCCGTGATCGTGTTGTGCTCATAGGTGAGGAACCGAGATTACGGAGTTTCGGAATTGAAATCCGCTCATAAAAGTTACTGCGTTTATGACTATGTATCAAACGGTGCTTTGTTGGCAATGTTTCGGATTCGAGTGGCGGCAACCGTCCGTCATTATAGCGCTGCTCTTATGGAATTTATACTCTTGATATGTTCTTGGCGTTTGTCCTGTCTTCATTTCCTCACGGGGTCAGTCTCTTCAGTGCTTGTGAAACCTAAAGATGCACACACAGGGTCTCACTCTTGGGGATAATCACAACCACAATGAAGATTCCACGGCTTGAACTTTCCTCTATACGAAGGTATTTTGATACTTTTCCACTGGCGACTAACTGCACACACGAATCAGCATCAGAAGGCATTCATATCTTCCATTACGTCGAATTTCATCAAACAAAGACTCAAGGGCCTCCTGATAGATGAACCCATGGTCTATATCCAATATATGCACTGAATGTAAACTATCGCCACTCATCGCCACCAGCTTGCTGGCAGCTTTCCAACATGGAAGTCCTGAGAGAAGATTTTACATGTCTACAGCCCGACTCTTGCAAAATGGCTCTTGACACCTGCACGCAGAGGCTAACTGAAGATCACTGACCATTCCACTTCAAAGTATCCAATGTGCGATCGTGATCTTGGATTTTGATGCAATGTTAATTCCGGGAATATGAAAGCATATCTAGATCTTGGTTTTGCTCATTCTCAAAAACTCCATTCGGAAGAGCTACAAAAGGGACGCGCAAGCAGCTTCAAGTAGCTTTTATCAGTGGCACGGCTTATGTTGGGCGATTTGGATGGTTTTCAGCTCAATCATGTTCAGAGGACTGAATATTGAGTGGAGAAATCTAAGACATCATTACTCATCCGTTGTCTCAGAAGACGCTGGTCAACGTGCGCTGTGCAGAAAGCTGTGCTCGATCGTCATACTGAGTCTCTGGTTGTCTGAAATATCTTGTCCGGCGGAGTGCCGGCACAACATGGCCAAGGTCGCTTGTCTCTGTAGTGTATCATTCGCGGAGAAGTCTCCCATTTATGGATCCGGCCCTCTCTTATATTTCCTTGTATATTACCACGATTTGCTACGCACCGACTCTCATCCATACTAATTGTGCAGTCTTTGGAGTAACGACATCGGAATTCACAATAGCGATGAGGCAGGGCCAAATCCCATGCAACTACCACAAGATCAGAGAAATCTTCGATGGCTCGTCTGCCACCGTAAACTGAAGAGATCGGAGATCGGTATCGCCGGCAAGTTATCAATGAGCCATTTGAAAATTTCACAAAGCCCGACCCAGTTTGAGGGCAGACCGGAAACATGAACGTGATATGTCGATATCTGCAGCCATGTCGAGAAAGTGTATCCACATTCTAAAAGCCGAAAGTTAGCTAGAGTGCTGAGAATGCGATGGTTTCAGCCGGCAGGCATCGATACGCAGGAAAGCGATGCAAGTGGTTCGATCGTACGCGCCCTCTGTGGTGACACAGGATGAATCTTGCGCAGGGCAGGTGAGCTGTGTGGGAACACCCGTCAGTCCTTTCTGTCTGACGAGGGAAGCTTGGGAGCAAACATGGCAGATGTGAGAAATCGGGGTGTGGGAGAGACTCCCGTGCTGTCGGAGAGGCTGTGTGGGTGATGGGTGTCCGGTTCTCGAACAGTTCTCGAGAAGCAATGCCGCGGCTCGGTCGAGTGTCGATCAGTCTGGGCGCTACCTAGTTACCATCGTACTGGAAGGGGGCGCCTTGGGTGTGTGTCTACCCTGCCACCGCTCCTTGACAGCTCGATCTGGGGAGTGGAGGGGAATGTGTGTCGCGGAAGGGGCCGAGGTTCGAGCGGTGCTCAGATCGAAGCCCGGCAGATGTCGTGGACTCGTCGTGCAGACTGGGCCAGGCTTTAAAGGGCAACCCAACCGGGTCCGAGGGTTGCCCTTTGCGTTCTTTAGGGTCAGCCACGGTGTTTCGAAGGCTCTTGATGAGTCCCTGTTCCCTGCTTCCTCTGCATCTTTCGGCCGAGTCCTACCGATTCGTGGCCGTTGCAGACTGACAGGCTTGCGCGACTGGGCCGTCAGGGGAAAGGCTAGGCCCGCTCTCCAATGTTTGGAAACGTTCATGTAAGATGATTGGCCGACCAGGGAGCAAGGCTGCCACGAGCCACCGCTGGGCGATGGTGATCGGATTGGCTGAACAAATAGTCCTCAATTATTGCCGAAAACACATGCTTGATAATTTTGCATCCGACTATCCGTTTTCATAGGGGTACAATTGCCCCGTACGAATGCGAGAGAACCAAAGGGCTGACAAAGCCCTGGCGCCGTCTAGGCATCGTAGTAGTAATGCATAGTTGCGCGCTCCACCGGCCTGCATTCCGTGCCAACGTCGTCCAATGTTTCCTCCCTCCGCCGTCCGCAACATTTGTGGCTTCATCTGATCACCCCGGGGTTGAGCTTATTTTGACAGCCACTGCGTGTCATCACGATACGGTTCGGCTGTCAACGGTATCGTCCTACCTGTGAAATGCAACGCGAAACCGACGAACTGTGGCCGAAGCGCTGATCAAACCCCCATTGAGCCTCCTACGTTTCTGTTCATTTTGATGGTCTGCAAGTGAGGCAGCAGGATAACGACGCGGGCTTTTGAGTTATCTTCTGGGTAGGGGACCAGCTCTTAGTATCTCTTTCTGCCAAACACACCCGAGCTGCGTCGTCAAGTTCGCCTCGGGCCGAGATGTGAATCTGAACATTTCGAATCGCGCTCTGATTTTGTTTTATGGTTCAAACTTCCTATAAAAGTAATAATTGGTTTTGATCATCCAATTTCTACCCTGTCTTGACAGCAGACCGGTGCACACAACGTGCAAGCAACAAGCTGTAACCGCACCTGTGCGAACTCTTTGATACGTGTGTAAATGCTTGTCCCCGGAGGTCACATTCCATGTAATATCAGACAGTCCAGACACCAGCATGAGACTCCAAACTGGTCAAGTAAAACCAATTCGTCAAATGCCGTTTCTTTGTATACTTTGCTCGATTAATCTTACAGCTGGAGTTCTATGCACCTGGTCTTGAGCCGCGTCCGATCTATGACGGAGTGTCCCCACCGTTACCCCGACGCGTAGCATCCATGATTACTGCCAAATGATTGTTGAACGGTCCCGCGAGTTCTGGCCATGCCTCCATCATCTCTGAGCAGAGTGCCAGAGGAATAATAGTAATAGGGTGAAGCTGTGGGATAATCAAGTCAGCTTACGGTGAGACGCAGAATGCAGAAAAGTGGCGGAAATGCGAACCTTTAAGCTGTTACAATGCGATAGTCGCTCCATGCAGCTGAGCGCCTCTTGCGCCGCCAGAGTCCCGCGCTGCATGCTCTCCACTATCGCGTAGTCGTACTCCTCCTTGCCTGTCGATGCGGTGCAGCTGAGTGTAGAGTGCAGATGAAGAATAACTGTTTGCCACATAATGCCCATCCAAGGGGCTAATGAGTCGGATGTGTGTATGGGTGATTGTTGTCTCGAATTGGCTGAGTTAATGTTTTCTGCAAGCTGGGCGTCGATTTCCCGGTGGCGCTGCCAGATCCCGGCTGTGTTGTGGACGCCGAGCGATTTGTCTATAATGGACTGATGTCGGTGTGACACTGTCCTGCCGCATATGGCAGCTAAATGTATGAAGTCGATCATTACTGAGTCGGATGCACCAACGGTCAGAGAGTCGCTGTTGAGATAGCCTGTCACCGTTGGTATCTCATTTTGAAATTCTGCATCAGGCGCGGGTAATGGAACGTATATCTTTTGATTACGACGTTAGCTTAGGTTTCATTGCAGAGGGTAGTATCCGGCGCCACTTACTGGCTCGTTAAATGTGCATGGGGCGTCGTTCCGCAGGCTGACGATTCGGTCGAGGCAGAATGCCAGCCAAAATGTTCGTCTCCTCTCTTCCGCCTCGACCCAATCGGACATTGTCGAGGAGGTAGAAAGCATGTCGTAAAACCAGTTGAGCTGGATAAGTCTAAAAGCACGCCCCGCTCTCATCCATCCCCGTCTGAAATCGACGCACTTGAACTCATAAAACGCCAGTAGGAGCTGTGCCTGTATTTGTGTGAAGTCGTTGGGGCGCATCTGACTCCACTCGTCCCCTGAATCCCAGGACTCGAGGTTCAGGAGTGATTGAGATGCATATCTGTATAGGTAGTTTGCCATGTTCTGATACTGGCCTGGTGAGGTTGAGGCTGCCAGGGTCCACATTGCGAGTTGAAGACACTTCTGGGCCTCGCTTTTGTCAGGCTTCCGGCTCCACGCCATGTAGCGCCGTTGATGGATGATGGGCACATGGATGTGGGACCTATCCCAGTAAACCTGGTCGCTAACAATGATGAGCAACTATTTTGTTTAATGGGTGTCAAGTGTTCACTGAAGGCACTTGAGGTCATAGGTGGCGTCTATGACAAGTTAACACTCACAGGTCTGCCTGCATCATGGGTGAAAGTCTGAACTCCGCTGGCGCATCGGGAGAGCTCCAGCAGCTTGACGCGGTCGACATTCTCCTCATGCTGTTGAGACTGAGCGACGAGATTTGTTCTCCGGACGAGCGCATTCCATTCGGGAGCATTGTATCGAAGCCCATGCCACCAAACGCTGTCAACGGGGGAGACATCAAGCTTGGGTCCATTGGCGGCGTCGGGGACATGGTGGTACCACCGAGGCAGGGAAATCCGAGCGATGGCTCCAAGCCGTTTGAGATGGGGTTGCCCGATGCCATGTCGGGGAGAAAAACCTTATCGGGTTCCGCTCCTGGATGGGAAAGCTTGAGCGAATCCGTGCCGTTGAACAGATACGGGTCGTAACATGATGATGGGTCTTCATCCGGAGATGTTGTGCGGGCCGACTGCTGTGCTTGTTGTATGAGAGTGCCCTCCAAGGCGGCTGTCTCACGGGCATATCCAGTCAGCAATAGCAAAAAATGGCCCTCAACCGACGGCGGACTTACCTATTCGGGCTTTGAGGTCCTTCAGGTAACCCGGCTTTGGCCCACGTGCCGCCCGAACGGTTGTCGTATGGCATGGCACACCGGTGACCTGGCATGAACCACACTGGGGCTTTCGCCGGTCACATCTGAGTTTTCTACGCCGACATTCCTCACAAGCTGCACCAGGCTTTTGTCGAGGTCTTTTCCGATGGGTCGTGTGGGATGGGGAGCTGTCGCCCCCTTGCGTCTTTGTCGTCGCTGTGGAAGTCATGTTGAACTTATGTATGGTCTGACCGAGTCTGAGGCAGTGCACGGAGAATCCACCAAAACCGGTAGCTGAGCAGCTGTCCCGTATGAGAATACACGCGTAAGAAGATAATCAGGAAGGGTCACCTTACAACCATGACCTAGTTGGTAAGGGCGTGATGCCTTTATTGTATTCGGTCGCCGAAACCCAGGGTGCACAACTGGGCTGCAAACTTGCAGCTTCGCAATTGGATTCCGCTTCCAATGTTAGCTATGAAACAAGATAGTACAGATGATAGTTCCCGTTTTCCGCGGTCGGGCTGAGGATCGTTGACCGCGATGCTACATTGCTAGGACGGGGGCAGATCGCCGTGTAACGGCAGTTGTTGCTGTCTTGGCCCGGGCGCCCCCATGCTCCGTGAGGCTGGTGGGCTCCTCTTGCAACCTATTCCGACACTCGCAGATACTGGGAGGATCGAGCATGAAGATGGTGCACAGAACTCACAGCAAACATTGTCGATGAGACTTGTGCTACGTCACGTTATCGTTTTTACATGAAACTCTCGCGCCTCTGCTCTGGTGGTCTTGGCTGAGCGTGAGCATACACTTGATCCCTGCAACCGAGGAAGTCCCGCAGGCCGACCTTCTGCTTCCCATTCCCGCTTTCTTTCGGAGATAGTAGGATTTGGACAGATAGATCACCCATCAGAGATCGACAGCTAAGATTCTGAGACTCTGTGGTCGCCTCAGATCTTGTGTATCTACATGCATCCGTCTTCATAAGGCCAACGCCCAGCCACCACGACGACTGACACAAGGGGCGTGTGCCCTGTTGCATCGACGCACCATGCTTCTACTATGGTCTTCAGCAAAGTAGCTGGCATCCTACTGAAGACCCTACGGTTACGCTGCCAAGTCTAGAACGTAGTGGATATAACTAGGCAGTGAACTCTATCTGTGCCCCGGGCTAATCGCTTGCTTGCCCGACTGACGCCCCTGAGGGCCGCGATGATAGTTCGGAAGACACACATGGGCGGAGCTTTGAGTAACCAATCGGCGTCCTTAGCTTCCTCCAGTTCCGGGGATCAAGATGGTCAACCTCAGTCTGGCTCGTGTAAGGCATGGCTCGCCGGGCAGGACCAAGTCAAGGGTCCCTTCAGCCATGTAGTTGTCCCGAGGGCTTTTGGGTTTGTTCGCTAGCCGTCTTCGCGCTAAAGGCGGATGGAGACTATAGCACGATGCTGACAGAATCATCAGGCGTTTGGACCCTTGAAACATCCAGCGGAAAGTGGGCTAGCGCCAGATTTAGATTTTGGTGGCAGAGGTGTGCCATGCCGCCGCAGCCGCCCATGTCCCTTCCCTGCACAGGTTTGCGACCCTGGGCACTGCAGCTACATGCGCAAAAGTGGCAGAATCGAGCGACGGCCAATGCCAGAGCTTCCTCGGACGTGAGCTGACGTACCAGCTCAAGACATTTCGCAGTTGTACATGCCTCCTCGCGAAACCCTATCCGAGGTACTCGAATTGCCGACCAGGCCAGCCAGCCTGTCCCCTTGGGTCATGTACCCCACGAGAAGAAGACACAAGATGTTCCAGCTCATGCAATGATTCTACAGTTGGACAGAGCCAAGACAATCATAAAGCCTTATCTAGCGTGGGAGAGGTTAATGCTTCCCCCTCCTGCAGGGCGACGTGCCCAGCCTTGGAAGGGTTGCGGTGCCCAGAGAACCCGATGGCTCGGTAATTAAACATGGTTGATCTTTGCCTCTATTCTCGGAATCTGTTTCAAGTTTCAGGCTAAGGCGACTCTTGTGGGTACTAGGTAGACATTTCCTACCAGTGCCTACCCAAGTGGCTGACATGGGAATCTATTAAGTTGCACAAGGGACCACTCGCACTGGACCCGCGTAGAATGTTTAATTGCATAGAAGTTTGGTCACCAAATTAAGAAGCTGCTTTACGGCATTAATATAATAATATCACCGAGATTGACTGGCTTGGGTCCATGTGCGCGACATGTGTTGGCCGGCTTCATGAAGGAGCAAGAATTGTGACAGCTCCAAAACACGGTTGCGCGCTGCAACGCTTGCCTGGCAAGGCTGTGGGTTTTCAAGGAAGCGCGCGCGCGTCGGATCCGAGCGCCCAAATGCCGCCGGCCCAGTCTACCAACCCTGCCTTGTTAGCATCCCAACACCTGTCAACAGGGCATGGCATGGCAGGGCAGGGCGATATTCCCCAGGGGGCAATAATCCCCAGGGGGTAATAATCCCCAGGGATTGGTGTAAGATCGCCCTCTGGATCGTTGATGCCACACCGAAACCCTGGTGAGCGTGGAGCTTATTTCCGATTCTCCAAAAGACGTTGCATTTGATCGTACCACGCTACTGTCATGTACAATGCGACGACACCACCAACATCCCCAGATCCTTCTTCGGCGCAGGGTGCAGTATCGGCAGCACGGCAGCACACCTGGAATTACCCAATGCAGTCAGTCATTGATGGATGTCCAAACATAAGGTTGGTGCAACATCGAGCCAGCCTCGTCCGCATTGACAAACGGTCTCTGGAAGTTTACACAGCTTGGTGGTCGTCTGATCTGCACTTGAACTCTGCGGCCGCACAGCCCTTCCCGGCAATATAAGCTTAAGTCACTGTTACACCTTCCGAGTGCCACAGTGCCCTCCACTGCGCCTTTAGGGTACCAGCTGTACGTGACTCTGGACTCACGCTGTCCACTGCCGGACCATCCCAGCAATTGTCTAGTCTCAAGAGTTGTTTCCACTCATAACGACCACGCAGCTCTTCACAGGCGACCTGTGTAACTTTCCGCCCTATTCATTGATGCCTCGGGAACCGGATATCATGTGCCACGCCTTCAGGAGAACATGGTGGGCAGGGAAATGGGGTGATTGTTAGACAGCAGTTCAACCAATTTAGGGTTACCAGATCGTCGTGCAGGGTGTCTACCCCGTATCACTCGCATCACGACTATGCGTCCACCCTGGACATTTAGAGCCAATTAGCAACATGATCAGCGACCCCTAGAATTTATGCACCTTGATGGATCTCTGGACTTGTTCCACCATTTGTCCCGGCTACTTGGGGGGGGGGGGAATCTTGGTAAGCTAACACGGCCATGGTGCGACGACCAAGGATAGATGTTCGGGGATTTCCTCAGGTGTATCGATCACTTCAAAGCCATGCTTACTTTCTCCGTCTTTTCAGATATTAGGGCGAAATCTGATGTTGCAAAATGCGCATTCAAGCCAGGATTAATCAAGATCATTGGGCATCATGATGGGCGATGACTGTAGGTAAGCCCGCCCTCCGCAAATTTCCTGGTTTTTTTCTTTTGTTCACTAGATTTGGGGACGGCCGGCAATCATTATACTTTCGCTTTCCCACGCCAGATATGAAAATTGTTCGATCCAGAATTAGACTCCAAAGCAACTGATGTCTTGCGTTGGGTGGAAGTGAACCTATAGGGCCGGCAGCATGTTTTTCCAGTGTGCCTGCTTCAACAGAGCATTGCTTGACCTCTCATATGCCGCGGCTCCAGATACATGCACTTTTGTATTTTTGACTGGTGGGCTGAAACTTGACAGTGCAGATCTTTGACACCCGTTGGACTCGGATGTTGCCTTGGGGCCAGGATAGCCATCGGAACCATCTCCCTTTCCAGCCACCCGTCCGTCCACCAGAGCTCTGCAAAAACGCCCGAGGTACGGACGCCTGGGTCGTCCAAAGGCTGAGAGTGGCTCCCCAATTGGCCCTGCCGTCAGCCGTATCGCACGACACATGCCACAATATGCCCGGTGCTGAATCGTATCTCAGATCTCGCAGCTGGCCGGAGGTCTGTGTAAGCAAAGTCCTGATCTGAACCTTGGCACCAAAGGCTCCGTGGGGCTGGTCCGCTTTGTCAACTTTCTAACTTCGTCGAGAAGAAGCCAAATGGGCCCAATTCTGTCCGTCAACAGTTCTCCGATCGCTCGATCTATTCATGTCGCGCTCGCTTACCCTTTTCTGAGTTGTGTTCTTGGACAAACCACCAGGCTACGAGAGCATCAGACCACGTCTTGCACACCCGGTGTAGGTAATTCTCGTCCCGTGCACGAGCCGGAAAAATAGATCACGATTCGATTGTAAGGAACGATGCAAACAGCAACCATCTTCGATCGATGTTTTGCATTATCAGCGAGAAACTGTCTGTCTATGGACCCACTTTCCCAAAATCGCTGTGCAGATGGAAACCACGATACTCAGGACGCCAGGGAACGCCAACCTGAACTCCCAGAACCACATCACAAATTCGCCCCGTCCCCCCACTTGAGCACCTAGAACAGAAAATACCCTCAGAAACTCCAGATGAAGCATCGTCAGCCCCACCCCCTGGGACGCGAGTCATGCTCACCCCGCTGCCGGACCAGATCAGGCTGACCACTGCCGCACCTCAACTCATCCACTGCAGTAAGAGCAGTATGTAGCACCAGCAGCAGCAACACCCTAAGCGTCACTCCTTGGGGGCCACTTCACCCTCCTCTCAGCCCGCACATACAGGTTCGTGGGGCGGATGAGCTGGAACATGGGGTCGTAGTCGATGGCGCCCTCGGTGGCGAGGCTGAACTCGTAGCGCCAGACGAGCTTGGTCAGGAAGATGCGCACCTCCTGCAGGGCGAAGTTGAACCCGATGCAGCCGCGCGGGCCCGTCGCGAAGGGGATGTAGCTGTTGTTGGGCTTGTTCCTGACGCGGTCGCTGTCCCAGCGGTCCGGGTCGAAGGAGGCCGGGTTGCCCCAGATGGCGGGGTTGTTGTGGATGTGGTGCAGCGCCGGGATCACGATGGCGTCCTTGGGGATCTTGTACCCGCCCGGCAGCACGAGGTCGCACTTGGCCGTGCGGGCGGGCTGGTACGATGGGTTGTGCCGGCGCTGCGTCTCCTTGATGAAGTGGTCGAGGAAGGGCAGCTTGGCCGTCAGGTCGGCCGTCACCTCCGTCTCGTCGGTGAAGTCGTTGTCGACGAGCTCCTGGAGTAGGCGCTCCTGCATGCCCGGGTAGTTGACCATGCCGTAGATTAGCCAGGACAGGAGGGAGCTGGTCGTGGTGAAGCCGGCTCCGGTGGCGACCACCAGTGGCTCCAGGACACGGTTCGTCGGGATCTTGTTGCCCTTGTTGTCGGTGGCGCGCAGCACGTAGTCAACCATGTTGTTCGCCTTCAGCGCCGCCTCCTGGAGGTCCAGGTCCTCGATGCCCCTCGATGCACCGGAAATGACCTCCTCGATCATCACCCTCATGCGCTCCTTCGCATCATATAACTTCTTCGGGTCGCCGAATGGAAGGTGGGCGTACCAGCTGCCCATCGACGTGATCTTCTTGTTCAGCTCCAGAGATGTGGCCATGAGGATCACCATCTCGTGCGGTGGCGCATCTACCGAGGAGAAGTGGTTGAAGTCCATGCCGAGGATCAGCTTGCCGACGGCCTGTGAGCCAAGTTTCAGCATGTATGAATACACGTTCCATGCCTCGTCACGATCTGCGAGCTCATCGAAAACCTTGAACGCATCCTCAACCGTCTGGTTCATAGTCGGAGCGTAATGGCGCACAGCCCTTGGTCCAAAGAATGGCGGTAAGAACTTGTGTGCGACTTTCCATTCCTCCGTGTCCGTGTCGCCCAAGAAGACACCAGCCTCATTGTTCTTGATAGGGTATAGGGGATGACCCGGGATAATTTCCTTGGTGAAGAAGTCGTTTTCTGAGAAGAAGATACCTGCCAGTGCGGGATCGTTTGTGAGATAAGTGGCGGAACCCATGTTGTTGGTCTTGAAAATAGGGCCATATTTCTCGAACAGTCGCTGGTGGTTGCCCAGATGATCGGGGTATATCTCAAAGTAGTTGCCGACATATGGCAGACCCTTGGGCCCTTGAACCTCACGGATCCCACGTCCATCAACGGTAATGGCCACTGGCCCTTGGGCATCTAGTACTTCTGCCACCGACGAGAAGGCCTCATGATCGTTTACAAATCCAACGCCTAGCGACGAAAGTCAGTACTGAACAGCCAATAGGAAAGTTGGGGCATCTGAATGCATACCTTTTGCTCCGACAATGGCAAAATGTGATGCAACCAATTGCCTGAGTTCGTCCTCCTCTATTGTTGAGGGGATCTCAATCTCTCGTGCTGTGGAGACATCCTCGCCAAGCAGATAGAACTGCTTAGGCACAAAGTCAGGTCTCATCTTGACTAATTGCTGCGATTGTCTGAATAGGAATCAGAGTAGACTTGTATGAGGGCAGCTCAGTTGTCTGAATGGTCGAGAGGGTGTTGTTATTTTGGTGGCCTGATACAATAATAGTATGCATGTGCATGAGCGCAAGAACATTGGGAGCGGCGATATATAAATGAGTCTGAGGTGGACGCCGCGGCTTCATTGTCGCTGCTCTAGCTGCGGCTGTCAGGGGTTCCTCCCGCTGCCGAGCAATGACAGCATTCTTGCAAAACCCCATTGCTGCAGGCCTGCGTATCTTTGGCACGCAGATCCAGCCCTGCAAGGCGAAGCCGGCGAGCGGCATTATTAATTGCACAATGCCCACTTGCCGAGGCGTGTACGGGCCAGTGCCCTGCCCGCGAAAGAAGCGAGTCGAGCCCTGCCAGGTGTCGGCGGTGTGGTGGACTCGGGCAAGGCGAGATTCACGCAATGCGTGCTGAAAATATCCTCTGCGTAGAGAAATTTTCAGTGGAGTCGGGCAGAGCTGCCTAGGTATTTTGGGGATCCTTGCTGTTTCCGTCCAGTTGCCTCGGCTCGCCGGTGCTGGAGAGCAAAATGATGCCCGAGGGCGCGAAATTCTCACGCCACACGATTGACAAACAAAACCTAGCTTGGTAGTGTAACCGGCCGCTCAGTGAGCTCGCTTCATGACGCAAGGGCCGACGCGCAAGTTGCGAGCCCCGAGTCGCACGAAGACGATCCCAGCCAGTAGACTACTTCGGATAGGCAAAACCTGAAATCCACAAGTCTCTGCGGCAGCCCATATCGCGGCTCCGGATGCTTCCGGATCTGGCCGGCGCCTCGGCAGATCGATTGCAGGGTTGCAATCAAGCTTCCAGAGCCTCGGCGTTCCACTCTAAAATCGAAAGGTTTATCCCTGACAAGCTTTTGAGGGTCCAACACGCGCTGGCCGTTGCCGTTTGACAGGGAGGGAAAGGGGACCGCTTGCTGACCAAGTACCCATGATATTCAGCTTCCATTTATATACAGGCCCGCCGCCAGTATCCATCATAAAAACTGGTGGCGTACCGTGAATAGGCCCTGTTCAAGAACGCATTTTTTTTTTCGGAGTCTCTTTCGTATTTTCATTTTAGAGCACTCAGTACAATATGTCTGTAGACACAGAGTACTCGGCCAAAGAGGTTGCAGCCCATCGGGGCAGCGACGACGCCTGGATGGTTATTAATGGCGAAGGTAAGCAATGTCGAGGCGAAGGCACGAAAATAGCCAGCTAACAAGCGACACACAGTCTACAATCTCACCAAATATCTGGAGGAGCACCCGGGTGGCTCGGAAATTTTGATAGAAGCCGCCGGGACGGATGCAACTGAAGCTTTTGACAATGCCGGTCATTCTGAGGACGCATTCGAGATCATGGCCGATTTCCGCATCGGCAAGCTCAAGGGCGCCGGCAAAGCAGCACCGAAACCCGTCCGGGTGACACTGCAGACACCACCAGCATCAAAAAAGTCGGGCGGCAGCACATCGACAGCAGTTGGCAGCGCAGTCGTCTCACTCGGAGCTCTGGCTGGGGCCACCCTCGGCCTGCGCAGGATGGATCTGTCGGCACTGTCAAGTCTTCTCAAGCTCAGACAAATCGAGGGCCCAAGAACCGGGGGCGGCCTCGGTTTTGTTGAGGGATTCATCATCGCATCGGCACTTGCGCTCGTCGCAGGAGGCGTCGCGGTCAAAAGATTCTCCAACCTGCTCGACATGGAGGCTGGGGCTCTCCACCACGCACCACACAAGAAGATTCCAAAAGTAGCAAAGGCAGACCCATTGTTGCAGCGCGGGTTTCTGGACCCTCAAACATACCATCCTCTGCCCCTGATCGAGAAGGAACTCGTCGCACCAAACGTTTACAGACTCGTATTTGAGCTACCGACACCTGACGCCGTCCTAGGCCTGCCAATCGGCCAGCACGTGGCCATCAAGACAACAATAGACGGCGCAACGGTTCAGCGATCGTACACGCCCGTGTCGAACAACTCAGACAAGGGCATCCTGGAACTTGTCATCAAGGTGTACGATGACGGCCAGCTGACCGGCAAATACTTGAAGCACCTGTCGGTCGGAGACGAGGTCATGTTCCGCGGCCCCAAGGGCGCGATGCGGTACAAGAGGGGACTGTGCAAGAAGATCGGCATGCTAGCAGGTGGGACAGGGATAACGCCCATGTACCAGCTGATCCGCGCCATCTGCGAGGACGAAAGGGATACAACCGAGGTCAGCCTGATATACGCCAACCGGAGCGAGGATGACATCCTGCTGCGCAAGGACCTCGAGTCCTTTGCTAGACGGTACCCCAAGAACTTCAAGATGTTCTACCTTCTCGACCACCCCCCTGAGAACTGGGCGTACGGCACAGGATACGTCACCAAGGAGCTTATGGCGGAGAAGTTCCCTGATCCAAAGGAGGATGGCTCCAGGGTCATGCTGTGCGGGCCGCCGGGGATGGTCAACGCCGCGAAAAAGGGGTTGGTGGAGTTGGGATACGAAAAGCCTGGGGCATCGTCAAAAATCACAGACCAGGTCTTCTGCTTCTAGACTGGTGCAGCCTGAAACCCAACCTCGCATTCGGCATGAGAACGTGGGTTTATCCTGTGGTGCATGTGCCAGGAAGATTTGGTCAAATTTTGAGTTTGGATCGGGGAACATTTAGAGGATGATTGGGGGGCGGTTATCGCGTCTTCAAACAGAGTGTTGCATTAGCTGGCGTCTAGAGGCAGGTTACAGATGTATTTCGTAAGGCTGGATTAGGATTGGAGTTTTGAGATACATTACCCACCTACCTATATTCGAAATGATAATTTCACTACCATCCATCATATGGTACCATGCGGGTACACGGCCGTTTTTTCACCTCCGGCAATACATTCCCTAAAGTCCTATCACCGAGGTACTCTTCCCCCACGGACAAGATACCTAGGTAGCCTTCTTGCCACCAACTAAATCTTACTCTCACCAGTTTTAGATAGTAACATCGCTCCAGGTGACTCAATAACCATTTTACAGGCGTAAGAATACCAAACTGCTACCCGGATTTTGTCTAAGTTTTGCCGTACCAGCAGGTATTTCTCTGTTCACCAGCACAGACCTTGTGATATGTCAAGGGTTCCACCGCTTATGCCTCAGGTCTCACGCTTTAAAGATAGATAAGAATCACTTCGTACTCTCGAAAAAGAGAAGACCAGAAAGGCCAAGCCTCCATCCTGATGGTAGAACCGGGGTTCGATGGTGTGTGTAGGAGGTCTATGGATGAAGTTCGATAATCTAGCCGCACAGACGCTCGGGGAGAAGGCTGGACGGGCGGATATTTCAGGGCATGCGCGGACAAGGAAGAGTGCATGCAGTATGCGATAACCGATCATCCTAGCATATATTGGATACAGAATAGATAGACTGCATGGAATACATGCCGATACCACGTGGAAGTACACCTGTCTCCGACTCAGTGGGCTGCATGTCGATCATACGGCAGCGCATCGTGGGCGCATACCATGGTGCTCGTATTTGTGACAACTAAGGATGTCTCGTAGAATAAACTTTTAAGGGGTACATATGCTGCTGAAGATCCTTTGCTTTTTCATTACTAGTGGCAATAACTTCTGCTGTTATATTCCGTAGATTACCCGCCGTCATGCGTTTAGCGAAGATAAAGAGGTGAGAAACAAGAGTATTTGTTGTGGTGCCTCTACTGGCTCTCTCGGCATATCGGCGACTGCGACTCTGAGGTCAGCCCGACATTGGTAGCCCAAACCACCAAATGCAGTGCAACCCACCCGATAGCATTGTATCCTGTATTCCGAGTCATTGCAGATCAACTGCTACCACAACACAAGGTTAACATGAAGCAGTGAATCTGCACTTGGCTCTGCTTTTGCTACGACCCAGGTTTAGTCCTTGCATCTCAACACAGTCACTACAGATCAACTGGTGGCTTTATGACAAGAGCCGAAACAAGGAAATAGATCGATACAGGGCTTAGAACTAAGAAGGTATACCTCACCACGATAAGTACCCCAGTATTGCTCAGTTACTACATATAAGTGCCGGATGAGAGCCGCAAGTCCCCGACACAACAAACCTTGCGGCACACACGAAACAAAACACCCGACCAACAGCACAAGCGCGGTAGAAACTGTATCATATGCATTTGAAAACCCGGCAAAAGGGAACCCGCGTGATTGGTGCGCATACGATGTTCAACAATAGGCAAGTGCAAAGAGATCTGAACAAAGTTTGCGCGGTTGGCACTTATGTCAGCTTTGCAAGATCACCTCTAGCAAAACACAAAATAGGCATCGCCAAGCACACCCACGTCCCGCCGCGAGGCTGACGGGAGCGGGAAGCCAAAAATCTCTACTGCGTAAACTTTCTCCCAGAGCAGATGTCCATCTGACACTTCCGAGGAACAAGCGGGCTGTGGCAGCACCCATAGCCGCCTCCCATCGGTGCGTCTTCCGCCATCCACGGAATCGGGCAGAAGGCCTATGGATTACCTCCTCGGGATGCATAGACGGATTTGCACCGACTGCAGGGCGGCTCGAGTTTTCCGTTAGATGGCGTTCTGGATAGAAAGCTACGCTGTGTGATTGGATCGGATATTCCATGCGGTCTGATGCAGTGCTGAAATGGCTTGGTTTATCGTCTTGGCCAAGGTTGGAGACTGGCCCGGGTAGGTCTTTAACAATATCGAGAGTCTGTCAATGTGTCTTTTTCGGCAACACCGGAAATCGATGCTTGTATGATCGTATACAAGGTTGCGAATTGGTTGGTTGTAACTGTTTTCTTGCATATTAGATTATGCAGCAAAAAACTGTCTACTTGATCATGTGTACTACGCCTAGCATGTCATCTTTGGATGCGATCAGTAGGCGACACAACTTCGTCCACGAAGTCGTTATGTAAACAGCTAGTGCGGGTGACCCGCAACTTAAGGGCGAGGGCCCAGTGTGGCTTACGAACATTTTTGCTAATGGCATAGACCAAATGTTTCTGCAGTGCTGAAGCATTTCACCAGGAGCAGCCCAGTGAGCGTGGCAAAGTTCGCATGTGTAGCATTGAAACGAATGTGGTAAAGCCGGCATTGGCATCTCGTTCGACACTATCAAGATTCAGTGCTGAATGCTTGCGTGTCCTCTTTACGAGGACAGACTAGGACATTACTGCAATTGCAAGCCGGAGTGATCATCTCTGTTGTCGACAGTAATACAGCGCAGAGTGCAGTACACCCGATAGTGCCCAGGTGCCGGATTTGTTGTCCCATAAAAGTTCATGGTAAGTCACGAATTTATTCTGCTGCATGCCAAACGGCATGCTCGAGGACTCTTGCTCAGTGATATACCCAGTCCTGCGTTATAGATCAAGAAGCTCGGCAGAACTCTTGCATTTGGAACTGTCATGGCGCATGAGGACAAGCTTCTGAGACATACACACTGCAATTCCCAAACAGTCAGTTTCTAATTGACCCTAAAAGAAATGACATGTTGTTGTTCCAGCAAAAAGCTTAGATTGAATTGTCAGCGAATTTGAAGGCCATCTAATCAGCTCGGCCGAATCAGGTCGGACAGGGTATTCTCGCTGAGAGATTCTCTGGGATAGCTTGAGGCTCTTCGTATTGATGTCGATCTATCACAAGTCGATATGCAACATGCATTTCTCTTTCCCTTAATTGTTCTTCATGGCAACCTGTCATTTGATCAATGCTTGACTGGTCATGACTGGCC
Source organism: Diaporthe citriasiana (assembly GCA_014872975.1). Classification (NCBI taxonomy): domain Eukaryota; kingdom Fungi; phylum Ascomycota; class Sordariomycetes; order Diaporthales; family Diaporthaceae; genus Diaporthe; species Diaporthe citriasiana. The sequence goes on from JADAZS010000084.1 coordinate 172,390, forward strand.
ATTCGTACATGTTCAGCAGTTGTGGAAATCCTCGAAAAATAATGAAGCCATGAGTTACACTGATCGCTCAAGTATTAATAGTTAGCCTCATAAAATGAATGGCATGCATTCAGAATATATGTCAACTAATTATTCAGCTAGAATGGACATCTTGCTTGGGTACACAATATCATTGATATATGAGTGTTCCTTGATTTCCACGTCTTGGTGTGTGGCAGCTTGACCTCAAGGATTGAAGCAAACCCAGTCGGTAGATGACATGATCTTAGAAGTCATCCGGCCAAAAGCCTACTGTATTCCCGTGAAGAGATGCAGCCAAGACGTTCGAAGCCCTCCATCGCCTCACTATTTCCCCACTTCCGAGGACGAACTTGTCTCGCAATTGCATAGCCACTGCCGCAAGCAAGACGATTGTGAGCGCATGTTACAGGCTATAAACCATGTTCAAGCCCCCAGGTTCTCCTCTTTTGCCTAGAGTGGGAACCGTACCTTGGCTTGGGTCAAACTACGTGGCATCGCTTAACGTATCCGACCCACAGACACGTAGTGAATGGCTGCAGAAATATGCACACCTGAGGCGTAGCTAGGCAGAACCACCAGCCATGCGGCTCAAAAACTGGGCACCAACAGTATGGTCTCACCTGCAGGCCTCCGTTGCAGGCCTCACTCGGAGTCTTATGGACGACCACAAGTTATTGTGATATTTACTTGATGCGCACGTCTTTCTCCCTGATCTCACCACATTCACTCGACTTCATCTCAAAACACTGTCCGCCAGCTCTATGACATATTTGAAGGTTTCGCATTACAACAGTCAGCATGTCTCAAGATAACGAAGTGCGGATATCAACGGCGTCACCCAGCCGATACAGTCTGCCAGCCTGGTTCCTGGAGCGCAACGTCAAGACCGCTCTTGACCTCAAGGGAATTGAGGGCCGATTCCATATCTGTCAATGCGAAACTTGTATCAAATGCAAGAATAGTTACGACGACATTGATGCAGAAGATGAGTCCTCCGAAACCGAGTCCACTTCGGACGGCTCTAAACCAGAGGACGAGCCACACACCAGTGCTGAAAAGCATGAGACCAGTCACGAGGACGCGATATCCTACGCAAAATTCTCAGAATTGCGTGATACGGTGGCTACAAGTATGCTTTGGCGGCATATGCGGCCCCAAGACTCATGTGTGCTACTTCGCCGTTGTTCAGTATTGTCGTGTGCTACCTGCTCTATGGAGCCGATGTTTATGAATGACATGGTCGTTCAGGTGGCCAAATCATTAGAAATGGACTTGATCAGTCTCAGTTATGAGGATCTCGAGGAGTTGGGCAGCGACTTTCACACACAGGACAAGCAGCATGCGGACCGGAGGAGTGAGGAACAGAATGCGGAAAAGAAGTCTGTGGAGAAATCGAAGGAGACTTCTTCAACATCAGACACCGCTGTCGGAGAAGGCACAACAGTTGGAAACAGCACCGAAAAGTGCACGGAGAAAGACAACAATGAAGTATCCGATGCAACCACATCGACATCGACAGAGCCCGTCAAAGACGATTGGAAGGCGGACTGGTCGGATGGATCGACATTCACGCAACATTTCTTTGCAGCACGTTCAAAGAAATGGGAGGATGAAGCAAACTTCTCATATTCCGCATGGCGAGATCGCGCAAGGGAGTCAAACACTGCAATTCTTGACGGCGCCTTAGTCAAAGCAGGCCAGACAGGCAAGCCCAAGGGTGATTGCCAAGCCGAGACGGGCGTCGTCTCTAGTCCACGAGGGTGTCTGCTGCACTTCATTGACTGTGGCTACGCGAGCGAAACTCTGGACTACCGACAATGTAGGAGGATCTGGGTCAGACTGGCAGAGCTCGTGCAGGAGAGGCGCGCGAAGGGAGAGGACATTGTGATGGTGGTCTCTTCCGGAACCGTGGAGGCTGTGGACAAGCTGTGCCAGAAGACAGGGATATCGCCGTTCTCCAGCGTAACTTTATCCATCGTCAACCCGTCACAGAAGAAAGCCGAGGCCAGGGATCTTCGACGAAAGGGGAACATCAACACTCGGCGCCTCAGGTGGATCTTGAACGTGGGAGCAACCCATCCAGCCAAGGCCCGGGCCAAAATGGAATGGTCGCCAAGTGCCACTGGCGAAGATCTCGAACGGTACGGGAAAGAAATGTGGCGTATCGATGATATTCACCGTGCCGCTGGGCAGATTTTGGGCAGGACGTGGATAAGGGCACACCCTGTGATAACATCGAAGCATGTCGGCTCTGTTTTGAGAAGACTAGGGCTTCTCGCGACCCCAAAAGCGGCCGAAAAGAAGGACGAAAATGCGAACTCGGACGGTGCTGAGGTAATTAATGATGAGAAAGGTGAAGAGCAAGGTGAAGAGGTTGAACAAAATCCACTGGACAACATAGTTCTGGACGACCACGAGGAGAGATTCCGCGACTGTGTTATCAAATCAAGTATGTTCCATCCATCCCCGTCTGTATACATCCTCTTCCTCCGCTGACATTGGTACCTAAACAGAAGATCTCAATGTCTCATGGGACGACGTGATCCTTGACCAAGACACGAAAGAGGTAATCCAAAACCTCGTGCCCTCATCCAAGATCGAAGTAGAGGCCTCCTCAGAGTTCCTCCTATCACAGCTGCGCATCCGGGGATGCCTGCTCTACGGGCCCCCAGGAACAGGAAAGACACACCTCTGCCGCGCCATCGCCGCATCCTCAGGCTCGCGCATGCTCTCAATCGACTACGCGACGACCCAGGCATACTACGTCGGCGAGGCGGAGAAGTACATCCGCGCCGCCTTCTCGCTGGCGGCCAAGCTGCACCCGTGCGTCCTCCTGATCGACGAGGCCGACGCGCTCTTCTACCGGCGCAGCTCGGGCAGCACGAGCTGGGAGCGCTCGGCGACGACGCAGTTACTCGTCGAGATGGAAGGGCTCGCGCAGAACCCAAACGCCCCGCTCGTCGTCGTCGCCACCAACCGGCCGTGGGACCTGGACGAGGCCTTCCTGCGCCGCCTGCCGCAGAAGTTCTACATCGGGCTGCCGGACCAGGACAGCCGCGCCGCCATCCTGCGGACGTTCCTGAAGGACGACGACATCGACCCGGCGGTGGACATCGACGGCATCGCGCGCGCGACGAAGGGGTTCTCCGGGTCAGACCTGCGCAGCCTCTGCGCCGAGGCCGCGCTGGTCTGGAAGATGGAGCAGGGGAGGCTCGACGCCCTCTGCGGCGCCGTGTCCCCGGCCTTCGCGACGTCCCGCAGCGCGGCGCCCAGGAGGCTGCGCCTGGACGTGGACCACTTCGCCGCCGCGTTCGAGAAGATGCAGCCCAGCAACGCCAGGGACACGGCCGAGGAGCTGGAGCGCTTCTCGCGCCGGTACAACCCCGTCCAGGGCGAGCTCGGGCTGGGCAACGGCGGGAAGAGGTACGTCTTCAACGAGGACAGCCGGAAGAACGAGGCGTTCAGCGTGCGCGAGTTGATCTCGCGGCCCGTGCCGCCCCAAGAGCACGAGCCGGCCAACATGCAGCTCGTTATCTGGCGCGACCCGGATGAGGTGCTGTTCCCGAGAAAGGCGAGAATCGGAGCGAGCGAGACGCCCTCTTCAACTTCGGCCGCTACCTGTGAGGAATTAAAGAGCAGCGAGGCTGTCGTTGAAGCTTGCGCTGACGCTGACGAGCGCCCCGAAGACCATGAGGACGACATGGCCGGGCCGAAAGCACAGAGTGTGGAAGTTGTGCCTTACTCTGAGTTAGATATCGCGAAGGCTCGTCCGGCTCCTGATCACCAGGATTTGTGTGCTGAGAATATGCCGTCCACACCTGACGCGGCAATAAGTGAAAGCGAGAGCCCGGATCCATCAAGGACGGGAGCATCAGTCCCTGAACCCCAAAAGCTGAAATCAGGGGCTGACGTGGACTTGCTGCCATTGCTAGTTACACTAGCAGCTGTTTTCTGGTACAATTAGTTAGAAGGGAGCCGAAACATTCTCTTGAGTGTTGCACCTTAGAGTACTGATGGGGTCTTTGAGGGCGTTTGTGTTTTTCATTCTTGAAGCCCCAAGAGGCATAGGATGGTAATCAGATCGTTCTTCACGTTGATCAATGATATCAATTGATGGGTGTAAATGCTTGTGACTCGCATTGAACTTGTCTTGTACCTAGTGACGACTGCAATGCAAATGCAACAACACATGCTTCGCAATGATATATGCACTTTTAGGGTACCGGATCCAAACACCGACCGTGTTTTGAGTGAACAGCCACGCAGACCCAACCGAGGACAACCGCGCAAACCGTTCAGGTAGCAGGAGATAATCCATTTCGTCCTAGTACCCATGCCACAGCATTCCCATCCAGCCCAGACCAGAGACGAAACAGGTCGTTGACAAACCAGACCAGACCATTTTGGCTTTTGTTTTCATTAATCATTCTCGTGAACCACCCCACTATTAAGAACAGAGCGCAGGCAGGCTGGGATTGATCTACCAACCTTCCTGGCACAGCTTTGAGAACGGCCATTCGGAATCCCCCAACTCCACAAAGTCGATAGGTGAGGGAGTCGTTGATTCGGCCGCGATGATGTGTATTAAAGTAGCCTGCTGGCTCGCACGCTCGGTGCGCCAGGGTGTGTCTGGCTGCTGATTCAAGTGATGTTGTACACGGGATCGGCGGCGGCGGCGGTCCGCCATCTGAGAACTTGACCGACGACCTAGTCCTCGTCTCCGCCGCACGTAGCGCTGGCGCGCCCCCTAAGACGACGCTTCGGGAGCGTCGCGGCGGGGACCGCCACGACCTCTGGCCCCACCACGGCCGCGGCCGCGGAAGCCATCACCACGGAAGCCACCTCCACGACCACGGCCTCGTCCTCCGCGGTTTCCACCATCGCGGTTTCCACCACGGCGTTGCACGGACTGGAAACCGTCATTGGGATCGGTAGGAGTCGAAGCCTATTCGTATATGTCAGTAAACTGGAGTATTCGAGAGCAAAACCTTTCTACGTACCTCTGGCGTGGTCTCTGGGTGATCATCAGCCCAGGATGCGGTGTTAGCGGCGGCAGGCGCAGCAGCGGCAACGGCAGGAACGGCGGGAGCACCCTCAGTCGGGAGAGTTTCAGGTGGTGCCTGTACCTCGACCCACTCCTGAGAAGCAGCCAGGTCGTTGCTGGTGTCCCATTGGCTCTCTGCGGCGGCATTGGCAGCAGCGTCACCAACACCAGCATTCGGGATTGCGGTGTCCGCAGCAGCCTCGTCCGCGACTCCGTTCGTCAAAGCATTGTCTGTGCCAGCATCGATCTCGGTCAGGCCAGCGTTGGCAACGGTCGGGTCAGTCTGAACGGTTTCGGCAGCCTCGACGGGCTCAGTCTCAGTCTCGGCCTCGGCAGCCGTCTGGTAGAGGGGAGCCGAGTGGGCGGCAGCTGAAGCCTTGACAGTCGCGTCTGTGAACAAGTGGTTAGAGAGCAGCTAGCAGCAGTCCAGACGCAGGGGTTGAACAAACAAGTCGTCTGCAGAGTGTCGCCTCCAACTCCAACTGTGTTGTCCTCGGTTCCTTCACACAGCCGCAGCATGACATTTACAGCGGCCTCGTCACCACCGTAAACACCGAGCAGGATGCCCTCCAGTGCTTGGTCCTCGTCCTCCGTAGACTCGGGGGCTTCCGCCCGTCGGTGGGCAGCGAGACGTAGGAACTGCGAAAGGACCAACAGACCATCATGCAGCGACTTCTTCGCATCCGCCTCAGCCTGCTTCTTGACCTCATCAATAGCGTCGGCCTTGTCCTGCTCGTGTGTCTTCTCAATGTCCGCCTTGACAGAAGCAACCTGTGCACGGTACTCTCCGTCGATCTTCTCGTACTGGGCCAACTGCTCTTCCAGTCTTGCAACCTCAGCCTTGAGCAAGTTCAGGTTGTCGACTTGCTTCTTCTGGTCGGCGTTGATGATCTTGAGCTGGACAAGCTCCTCGGGGGTCTTGCCTTTGGACTTGTGCTCGTCGACCAAAGCTTGGGTTTTGGACGCATTGCCCTAAGTAGAGTTGCGGGTCAGAGTGTGTCGTTGGAGGCTGCACGGAGAGGTTTGACTACTCACGATCTTCTTGTTGGTGTTTCGGATGCCCCTGGTAGGTGTGATTTAGCTGCTGCCCCGCAAGTTGAATTGGGACCGGGTGAGAGCCACTCACTTCTTCAGCTCCCGAATGTAAGCATTCTCGGAGATGTCATTGTTTCCGGAGACAGAGGCGGGCTGATCGGGAGTGGCAGCTGGGGCAGGGGACTCGGTGCGCTCAGTGGCGGCGGCGGCCGCCTTGGCCTTCTTCTTCTTGGAGGACTTGGACTCGGATTGGGTGGGAGGGTTCTGGACAGATGCAGCGGCCATTGCGAGGACTGGGGTGAGAAATCTCGGTGACAGCTAGGCGGGTAGGTTGGTTTAGGGTCGGCTGAGATTCGAAGTGGGAGAGTCTAGACAGGAAACACTGTTGACCGTCGGTATTTCCTCCAGTGATGCGTTGGCAGTCGGGTTGGATTGACAGGATTGCCTTACGAGCACGAGAATGCTCGAGATGGGTGCGATGCAAGAGTATGTCACAGAAGTCTTCTCTCGAGATGGCTCGTACAAAAGTTTAAAACAGGTAGGAAGCTTCCTTAGGGACGGGTGAGGGAGGATGTTTGCGGGGGGTTCTTTTCCAGGTTGTTTGGTTTTGGTGGTTGAACTGGATTGAGGGAGCTGTCGAGGCTGCAGGTCAAGTGGAAATTTTGAAGTGGGCGTCCGACGTAGTTGGCCAGTGCCACCCTGGCATGGCGGACTTTGAGCCAAACGGGCCCTTGACCGGGCTGGATCAGGCAATCACCCAGACAGTGACCGTTTGCAGTTTGCATAACAAATCTTTCGCAGCCCAGACCTTTTCAACCATCACTCGCGGTTCTCAATAATCGTATGTTATCTATTGGACTTCTGCATCGCATCTGCAACTATGTCAGGCATGCACAACTTTGCGGGAGCCTGTTCTGTCCTTCAGTAGCTTTAGTTTTAGTAGCTCCCGCTGTGGGCCCGTCGTCTGCTAACATGCTTCCCTCCGCACCCGGCCAATAGCACTTTCCTTGCTGCTACCCCTCCCATTTAAGAGATGGGCTCTTAAGTCTCAACTGAAGGTAGAGCGTTCGCCTACTGGATAGGGCTCAGAAAGTATCATTTCCATCTCGTGGCGCGTCACGATGCTGTCGTGATTTGTTCGGCTGTGGTCTGTGCCCTTCTCCAAGTTGCGCTGGAGGGGCACGCGACCAGCAGTTCAGCCTCGTCGAGTGTGAAAGTCAATATCTCCATCAACGCTTCTTCATCCCTTGAACTTTGCGAGTGTGTCCTAATTCGGTCGATCGTGTCAGCAGCCTGGGATTGATGCCACTCGGGCATGCGTTGACTCCTCTTACCCCTGTGGTCTTCTTGACGCTCCTGGCGGTGATACCCCTCTCGCCCGCTTGCTTTGACTCAATTCCTGCCTCTCTCACCAGCCTGTACATTATTTCAGTCATTGCGCTCGTATAGATCGGTAATGGAAAATGCGTCTGCGCACGTTTGCATGAAGACGATATAGTCGAGGAACATCTGCGTGTCACAAAGTCAGCGCGTGCCGATTAGAAAACGCGTCGGGGCGTTCAGTGTCCGTCCGCTTACCGTCACGTCGGCATTCTTGCTGACATTGCAGTTGGAGTGGGCCTTAACGATCTTCTTCACCGTCGCCCGTGGGTACATCTTCTGTCCTGGCGCCATCGTGTCGTCTTGCCATGCGCCGAATGGGTAGAATCAGGCGATCGGGGTTTGGGTCGGTTGCTTCGACAAAGGCGAGATTGTCGGTTCGATGCTGTTGCCGTGTGCGGTCCGAGCTTTGGTTGTTGACTTTCGGCTCCTTCCCTCCTTACACACGGCGCCCCGCCCTCCAATCGGCAGCAACAATTCATTTTAGCGGACCCTGCCAATCACACCGCGACGTCATCCCGTTTGGCGCGGACCGTATCGAGGTAGTCAACACTGTGGTCGCACACCGTCCCCGCACCTGCCCGTTCAAAAGAATCCAGGGTGGCAGAGCTTGGGGTCCATTTTAGAGAGCGTTGGTCTCGAGAGCCAAAGCCGCCGACGCCTTGTAGGAGCTTATTTCCGCGGATCACGTCCTCAGCAACACGTCACAAAAGCAGTCAAGATGCAGAGACGAATGGTAGGATACAGTTTCGATTTTCCTGAAATTCACTGAGCCCTGACTAATCAAATTCCTTCCAAACAGCTCACGAAAGAAGACGAGCAAACCGTCGGCGACGAGGTCGAAGTCAGACGAGAAGACCAGGACAAGATCAACAAGTTCAGCCGGCTGCACCAACGCGAGCTCAAATACGAGGAGGAGCTCAACACCAAATCCGTGCGCACTCTGCCCCGACCGTCAAGTACTGGACGAGGAGATGGAGGAGCTGACGGCGTATGCAGAAAGAGAAAGAGGAGCTCGACGACATCACAATGGAGCTGGAGCTGGCAGACGAGGACGACAAAATACCGTCAGTACAAAACTGCAGCACGTACCACACTGTTCCTCTCCTGACCAAATTCTTCTATGCAGGTACAAAATAGGCGACTCCTTCTTCCACGTCACGGTATCACAAGCACAAGAAATGCTCGAGACATCTACAACCAGGATCGAGGAGGATGTATCACAACTGGAGGACAAGCTCAGCACAGCTCGCGAGGAGATGACACAGCTGAAAGTCGAGCTCTACGCGCGCTTCGGAAGAAGCATCAACCTCGAGACATAGCCAACAAGATGATACCCATCCTTGCCGCTTTTTAATGGTCGATGGAAGCCAACGGCAGTCCTTTGGGCCCTAAACACGACCATATTGCACTGGGTGCTCTAGATGCACCTGATCATAGCGATAAATGCTTCAACCAGCCATGCAGGGTTCTCACAAGTGTCATGCACAGTGTTGTGCCTGGCAACATATATGCTACCACTGACCCACGCCTTCTGGGCAGCTCGGAGCACTTCCAGGTCCATGGGCGCCGAAATCGCTGGGAAAGGGGGGATTCTAGTCCGGCACCATGGAGCTCTCCAGGCATAAGGCGCATGTCAAAACCCTAGGAACAATCGATCTGTGCTGTTCGGCTGGCAGTCGCCGAGAATATCCGTCCAGACTTGGACACACACATATGCACGCGCACATGTCCACCATCCACGCGCACTTGCGCACACCCTTCTCCGACTTAGTCTTAGAAATGCATAGTAGCGGGCCGGTGTGACGGCAGACTGCGACTACTGCATCAAGTGCCAGGTGGGCACTTTTAGTCTGGACGATCGACTCTTGCCCCAATCATCTTGTTTCTGTTTGCCCTTTACCCACGGTAATAAACTACTTTTTATCTTACGTCCGGATTTACAACGGGTCGCGGCTCGCCTTCGACATGCGAGGTGAGTCATCAGTCTCCGAGTGTAGGAACCAACTTTACGAGCACGGCAATCGGCATGCCCAACTAAGTAAATCACTTAGTAAACTGCCGAATAGCCACCATCATGAAAACACACATGTCCACCTTTCCCTGTTCACATTTGTTGCCTCTTGCTTTTCTCACTGCCACATTTTCGATTTGCAGTGTCTTGCCTCCTTGCTCATGCGTTGGAATGGGTCCGGCATCACTATATCAGATCCTGCACAATACTAAACAAGGAGCTCGCATACCATCTATGCCATCCGTTTCGGGCTCGTCACACTGGCACAATACATTGCAATAACAGCAACGAAGACGCCGGTTTCCAAGGCAGTTCTCTCAGCCGTAAGTACACTTGCCGTTGCTAGTCGCGAGCTAGTCTTTGACGTCCAACTAACAGGTTTCAGGGGGTGAAAGCCGTTTACAACGGTTCATTAGTGAGGCTGGAGACGAGGATGCGAGATCTCGGTACCGTGAGGAAGAGGCAGACAACAATGTTACCCAGCATAATCATGGGTCAATATCGTCCGGCAGTGATGAACGAAGCCTCGTATCGTTCGAGGTTAATGACCCTGAAAACCCGTACAATTGGTCTAAGGCAAGAAGTCGTCCTCGTCTGTGGTCGAAACGCATGGGCTAATAGGCTATGCAGGGCAAGAAGGCTTTTATTGTTTTCACGAGTATGGTGACTGTGGTCAACTCCACCATGGGTAGCGCGCTTCCCAGCAACGCCATCCCATACTCACAAAAGAATGGGGTGTTACCTCCCAAATGCAAAAGACCTTGCCTATTGCCATCTTCCTCGTTGGTATGTTCTGAGTATATGATGTGTGTTTCTACGGAGCCTGCTTGACTGTGGAGCTAACTGAAAATGTTTCACCAGGATACATTTTCGGTAAATAGAACTCTACTTCGCGATTGTCGAATGGTCGTCGTCTAATAGGCATGAGTTCATCAGGTCCAATCGTCTGGGCGCCACTATCCGAACAGTTTGGTCGACGGTACCTTATCGTCGGGACTTTTGTCATGTTCTGTACGTGGACACTGGCTTGTGCACTGGCGCCAAACTGGCCAGCCTTCCTCGTATTCAGGTTGCTAGTCGGAGTGTTCGCCAGCGCGCCCATTGCGCTGGTAGCAGGCATTATGGCAGATGTCTACGGCGAGTACCGCACGAGGGGCCGAGCCATGGCATCTTTCTTTGCAGTAAGTTTCTTCTGGCTGGGTGGACCAATGTTATAACTGCCGTCTCGACCATCGCTGACGAGAGCGGACACACCGCAACCAGGCCACCGTCTTCGGCCCGCTCTTCGCTCCCATCATATCCGGCTTCTGCTCGCCCACCATCGGGTGGAGGTGGACCTTCTGGATCGGCCTTATCTACGCGGGTCTCTCGATGATTCCACTGATCCTCTTACCCGAGACCTACGGCCCGATCCTCCTCGTCAGGCGGGCCCGGCGAATCCGCAAGCTGGACCCCAAGGCCAACGTCGTCGCGCCGCACGAGCTCGAGGCGGCGGACCTGCACCAGCTCGCCGTGCGCGTCCTTACCAGGCCGGTCAGGATGCTCTTCTTCGAGCTCATTGTCTCCGCCACGTGCATCTACCTCGCCCTGTGCTACGGCATCTTCTACATGACCTTCCAGGCGTACCCGATCATCTTCCAGGAGGTGTACGGGCTTTCGCCCGGCGTCGAGGGGCTGTGCTTCCTCCCCATCGGTGCCGGTGCTATCTGCGCGCTGCCTGTGTTCTTTGGGTGGGATGCGTATCTTAAGAAGGCGCAGGAGGAAGGGAGGCCGTGGACGAAGAAGGAGGAGTACCGGCGGGTCCCGCTCGCTTGTATTGGCGGGCCGCTGTTTGTCATCAGCTTGTTCTGGCTTGGTTGGGCGAGCAGGGAAGGGATCCCGTTCTGGGTGCCTATGCTGGCTGGTATACCGTTTGGCATGGGCTTCCAGCTCATATTCATGGCTCTTGTGTGTTCCGTCTCCGCTTCTTATGCTCTAATGTTACCACATGACTAACCTCTGTCTGAAACAGCTGAACTACATAACCGATGCCTACGAGATCTTCGCTGCGTCCGCCAACGCTGCCGCCTCTTGCACTCGATCCATTCTCGGCACTGTGCTTCCATTCGCATGCACGCCCATGTTCCGGCGCCTCGGGATCTCAGGGGCGTGCTCTCTCCTCGGCGGCCTAAGCTGCCTGGTGTGCATCATTCCTTTCATCTTCATATGGAAGGGGGAGAGAATTCGTGCTGGGTCGAGGTTCTGCATTGCGCTGCAGGAGAGGAAGCAGGACATGGAAAGACGGGTTGAGGAGCAGAGGTGCCGGGAGGTAAGAGCTTGTGAAGCGGGAGGTGGGGACGCCACTGTTGTGATTGAGCGGCAAACAAAGGAGGAAGTCTAAATATTCAATATGCGGTGGCATGTTCACGTTGTTGACACACCTGAGCGATGGTCAGGCTCCTGGAATTAAGCAGTATTGGACCTGCGAAAGCGATAGGATACGGGTACACAGTTTGAATACAATTGAATCATTCCTACACATTTGGAGCATATTAAAGCTAGCAGTGGACATCTCGGAGAACTCGGGTGGTATATCACCGTTGTTTAATGCTACTATTCCTGCGGCTTTTTGTGCTACTAGCATGCTGCGGACCAATAATAGGAATGACTGACTGTCGCCACCGTCAGCCGTATCGATGGATGCGGGTCAACTTTGCAAAGTCTGCTCAGAGGCATGCTGGACTTCAGGAACGGCGCTACTCTTCAACAGGAAATAGAGAAAATCCCGGTGTCAACATAATTGCATAAACTGTTTGCGGGTCAGTACAAGCTATGCTCAAGGGACCGAGAACGGTCTCGTTGAATCAGGCCACAAGAGGACTCATTGGTTACTTCCCAAACCCTCCAAACGTGTAAAACAAGTCAAGGCTATTCGAGGTTTCTAAGCACATGAGTTAAATTACTTTGAATTCATTAATAGCTATTGATTGTCTGGAGGCTTCGTAACTTTACCATAGTGCTATTGTCCCTAGCCCTTCAATACACCAAGCTTCGGAAGCCGAAAGTGATCCCCTCGCCAAGACACAGAGTTGTCATCTTCAGACCGTGGGTCTAATACCATAGGCGAAACACCGATCAAGACAAGATCCAGAAAGAAGTAAAGATCCAATCAGGGACATCGCCAATCTGAAGCGGGCGCATCTTAAAATTGCAAAGTCTATCCCCTGGTCTTGGAAGTCGTGGATTTGCGGTTTCTCGACATCATGCCAAAGATGATCGATCGGAACTCTTCAGGAAAACTGCTTGGAGGAGGTTGACCCCGAGGCTTTTCATTACTCAAACACAGCATGGTCACGCCGAGAGTTGACATCGATATTGCACAAATGCGAATGAAATTATCCACATGGGGAACGTGAGCACCTATGAGATTGCTTTCAGATGTGGAGGTTCCGGCCTCCTGGCCGACGCGGTGATTCGTGTGTCACTTGGCGATCGCAAAGTTGATGTTTCCGCCGGCAGCCAGCAATCTGGTAGCTTTCCCGGTAACCTTCGGATCTGTGCCTATAAGATTGCTCGGGAATCCCAGGTCAAAAGGGATTATACCCTCCAAGTACTCGATTTGTTGTTCCGTCAGGGTGATTTCCAGACACTTCATGTTGTCCCTCAGGTGCTCGACCTTCCTACCTCCGACAATGGGATACGTATAAGGATATTTGCTCATGACATAGGCCAGAGCAATAGCAGTCGGACTTTCGATGCCATGCTCGGCAGCGACCTTACACAGAGCTTCACTCATCTTGATCTCATCCTCGGATTGCACAGAGCCTTGGATGCTTCGAAGTGGTTCGCCACTCTGCTTCCGCTCTTCAATTGCTTTCTTCGATTGAAACTTGCCACGACCCATGGCACCCCACGGGGCGAGTGCCATTCCGAAATGGCGTGCCATAGGGATGATCTCTCGTTCGAAGTCCCGCTCCATGACGCTCCACCGACCTGTGTAGATACTGAAGGGGGTCTTGCCACTGGCGCGGGCGTAGCAATTAGCGGCGGTAACAATCCACGCCGGGGTATCCTTTTGAATGGCGTTAGTCCCTTCGCGCTCTGGCTTCATAGGAAGACATCGCTTCATCTCGGAGCGCAGGGAGGCGATTGTGCGATGATCGGGCTACTCACGGACACGCCCAAGTACAGGATCTTACCCTGCTCCACGAGGATGTGGAGGGAGTCCATGATCTCTTCGATTGAGGTAGTGTGGTCCCACCAATGCAGATATAGAATGTCGATATAGGAGGTACGGAGCTTTTTCAAGCTCGCCTCCACGCTGAGGCGAAGGGCCTTCTTGTGGTTGCCCGCGTAGTTGATTCCCGCTGTACCCAGGTCATGCTTACGATAATGCGTGGTATACTTCGTGGCGATGACCATTTGATCGCGGATACCCCTCTCCTCGAAGTATTCACCGAGCCAGGCCTCAGACTCTTCATCTTGGTAGTCGTTGGCGGTATCGAATAAGTTTCCTCCAGTCGAGACGTATTCATCGAGGAGTTTGAATGACGTCGCTTTGTCCATGGACCCCAACGCACTCTCCCATGCCTGGCCGATGTTCATGGCTCCCAGCTGAAGTGGGGAGACTCGAACCCCGGCGGTGGATGAGAGGATCCTGTAGCGACCCAACGGGGTAGCCGGAGCTGCGGCGGGCGCGAGTATGTGAGCCATTCTAAAGGATGAAACTAGAAGGTGAGGGACTGATGGCGAGAGGCGAGGTTTATACAGGAACGACTTAAGTGAGGAACTGACTGGAGCAAGTTAAGAAAGTCATTTCGAATGACATCGAGCTTAGTACTTTATATATTCGAGGCGTCGGAGTTAGCAACAGGCTCACTGCTCCTGGTTTGGGGCCCTCGAGATACAGACGCATCAAGCTGAGAGGGTGGTCCGTCTCCCCGTTACAAACTCCGGTAAATCCGAACTAAAGCACTCCATAAGCACAGCCGTCTAAGTTCCTTAAGGCTCAGCAATCTTCAGCGGCATCAATGCTGATGGCCCAATTTCTGTAGTTCCTCCCGATAAAGAACCTTCCCGATCATTAGAATGGCTTTTATGGTCTTGTGTGGATCAATCTTACCAGGTAAATATGTGCCAGTCCCATAGCAACCCAATCGCGTAGTCCGAGGCCACACGGAGAGAAAAAGCCCCCAGAAATGAATAAGCTAGTCCCTTGAGCTTTCGATTGGCATCAGCAGCACCTGTACCCAGCCCATGCATAGACCGGATAGTGAAGGCTACCGCCGTCGCTGAGAAAGGTTCGAAGAATTAGCATTACAGACAGATAGTGGTAGTTATATAATTGTTAAGGGGCTAACTAAGCAAGTTCACTAACTAGAATACCAGCTAGGCTACCCATAGTACTAGATAGCTTCTCCTTAATACACACACCCACTATAAATATACCTTTAATTAAATAAGCTATTAGAAACCCTCTATTTGGTTTCCTAATTTAATTTATAAAGTTATTAAGTACTTTATAATATAATAGCTATAAATTTAATTTAATTCTCCCAGTTTTTATATTAAAAACTAATCCCCTAGTAATATTATATATAACTATCTTTCTTATATATAATAATTAAAATAATATTATAACCTAGCTTGGTTAGCTAAAAGCCCTAAATATCTGGTTATATTTTAAATAATTATTATTAAGTAGCTAAGCTATCTTCCTGGGTATTAAGTTACTATTAGCTTAGTAACTCTAATAAATATCTAGCTATTAGATCCTCTTAATTAAAGTAATTTACTTTTATAACTATAAAGCCCCTATTTTCTATTTTCTAATCCTTAAT